>JAVUPR010000375.1:1800000-2184247 GCA_036785695.1 Gentiana straminea | reverse complement strand
AACATTTATGACAAGACGTTTTAAAATCCCACTCACTTCTTAACTACCTCTGCTACAAATTATAAATACCCAAAATTTCTTTTCATAATTCCTTACGCTTAAACCTTGAATCCACTCTCTGAATTTGAAATTTTCAAATTCTCAATCAAATCCAGAAAAATGACTTTCACTCTTGTTGAATCCGGTATGATCGTTTCTCTTGACCAGTATATTGCAAAGTATATTGATCAAACTCTAACAAATTCAATAGCAACAAAAATCCGAAAAATTAAAGGATTGGAGGCTGTATTCAACATCGATCTGAAAAGTGTATGTTTAGAAAGCATCGGAGACTTCTATCAATTTGGTAGAAAACTGTAGAAGGAGAAGACACACAAACCTATATCACCACTGTCAATGATAAGGAAATTAAAGTCACTGAAGATCTAATTGCAGAAATCTTTGGGTTTGACAAATCCGGAGGAGCAGCAGCCATTAAGCTGACTAAGGAACAGAAGGAGAAGTTATGGAAAGATATAGCGATTATTGGAGAATCTGCTGTCTTATAGACAGGGAGCACAAGTTTGCTCAAGCCAAAATTTAATTTTCTCTCAAAGATGCTGGCAAATTGCATAATTGGGAATGCTGGAAACTTCAGCAATCTATCTGGAGCAAAACTAGATTTGCTATATGTGATTTGGTTTGAAAAAGATTTCAATTGGGCAAGGTATCTATTTGATCAATTGATAGCACAGTCAATTGACGTACCCAAAAAGGAGACCAATGAAAAGAAAGGACGATTTTATCACAAGAAGACTCTTGCGTTAGTAGTCCAGAGGATACTCGACCACTTTGGAATTGCTAAGAAGAAAGAAACACCAGTTGCTGATGGGAAAATTGTCGTTAAAGAAGAAAAAGCTGGAAAAAGGAAAGCTGAGAAATCTGGAACTGAACCCAAGAAAAGAAAAGCAGGAAATCAAAGAAACCTGCAACTGGAGATGAAGTGTTGGCACAAATTGATGATTTAAAGGAAAGAAGAAAACAGTTGGAAGAATCAGAAAAAGGCTTAACTGATCAAGTTACTAAGAAATCAACTCAAGAAGCAAGAACTGAAGTTGCTGACGGATCAGCACCAGAAGTACAAACTGAAGTTAATCTCACCGAATCAATTCCTGTTTCGGTAACTGAAGTTTTACCAATTCAAAAACCAGCTATGCATTCACAGGAAATGGAAATGGTAGAAGAAACTGAAGTTGTCAACAGAGAATAGACTGTTGAAACTGACATGTAGAGAGAAGCTGTAAATCAGGGGGAACAGACCCTGAGAACTGAGCCTGATGATGAAGAATCCGATGGTGATGAAAGACTGATTGATGAAACAACATTGAACATGCTTATGTTGCTTTCAAAATCCAAGTCTACTCCTCAAGAATCTGTCCCCAGATTAGAACATGAGGAATCTGCTAAAGAATTTTCAGCTCCTCAAACTGAGGAAAATGAGGCTGAAGCAGAAACAGAATCAACCAAGATCATTCAGTTGGATGAGCAAGTTCATGAAGTTGAACCCACTGAACACACAACGAAGGAAGTTCCAATTGTTGAATTGGAACCTGAGCAAAGTGAAAAACAAGCCATTGAAGAAGTTGCAAGTGAAAAAGTTTTGCAAACTGAGCAGACAATCTCAGTTTCGGTCATTGAAAAAGAAACATCAGTCGTCCAAGTTACTGCTGAGAGAGAAACCAGCAGAACCGATCTTATGCAAACTGATGATACTGCAAGAATTGATCCTATGCAGATTGAAGTTTCTATTCAAGAAGAAGATCATGAGATCACAAGAGAATCAGAGGACACCCTCACACCATTCAAATCCCCATCTGATCATACAGAACTTATGAAAGCTAATTATGAGCGATTGCAAAGATATAGAACTTGGAAGTTCAGCTCTATTGATTATCAAAGAAGTCAGCGTGCAGAAATGGAGCTTATTGAAAAATGGGTATTCGATATCTACAACATTACCAGTTTAACGGAGATAATCAATACCGACGAATTCCTAAACCAAGGATATGGGTTTATGGTGGTGTAATCCCGGAGTTAATAGATTGAATATTATTGTTCGGTCTGACGAATAATTTTATTTAATTTATTGTAGCTACTGAATATGGGTCCATGGTCCCCGACGCGGCTCCTAATATAGCATATATGTTTTCTCGTCGTTTCACCTCAATTATAATTAAATAGTTGGATTGGGCTACTTTTAATTGATATGTGGATTAATTGTTTAGTTGGACTAAACAATTAAATACATGAAAAAGACATTTTTCGTGGACTCGGCCCAATGTGTCAAAATTTCGTGTGGCCCTATACAACATAGGGTTTTGGCCGAAATTAATTGTTATTTAATTATTAAGGAATTAGTTTTCTTGGATAATTATTTGGGGGAAGGGGCCACAAGGACAAAAAAATTAATAAATGGGTCTGGAAGGACAAAAGTAACATTTTCATGATTATAAAGGACAAAAATCACAATTGTTACTTTAAAATTGTTACTTCACGTGTTAATATTAATTTGTGTTTCACAATTGTTACTTCATATTTACTTTATTCCACATTTGTTACTTCGTATTTGTTACTTCATAATTGTTACTTTTGTCTTGATTAAATTACAATGTCCTTCTATCCCGATTTTTTGATAATTTTGTCCTTCTCGACAAAAATCTATAATTATTTAACATGTGATTTATCTTTTATTTGTTAAATGATAATTCATGAAATATTAGATAATAATATTATTTATCCTAATTTGTTTGGGATAATTATTTTATTTATCTTTTATTTGAAATAAGGATTAATATATAAATTATCTCTTAATTATTAAATCTTTGGAGGACAATGATTACTCTCCTATATAAAGAGAGTTCTCCTAAGCCTTTTGACACACATGATTTTCGAAATATTGGTGAGTATTCTAGCCTTGAATTTTCGGCTAAATACTTGCGGTTTGAGTTTTAGAAAATTTCGGGTTTTCTAAGGTAGCATATCGAGGAGGTCCGGCGGCTTGAAACACCATCCACCTGGTGTTGCTTGGAGACACACGTTGGAAGACTGTGGCTTCTCATCTAGCTTGGATCTTGGATTGACCTTTGTTCTTGGAGTAATTGCACCATAAAAGGTTGGCAATATAAACCCCCTCGTAGGTTTAGATTTATTATTTTATGTATTTTGGTTGACTAGATCTAGATCTTATACTTTCCGCTGCGTAATCGGGTGGATCTATGATCCGTCCGGCGATATTACATCATACAGATATAAGGTCCATCAGCGACCATAAGAGACCGCATAGAAGTGAGCAAGCTATCAGCCAGACTACAAGGAATGTAGCCAGTGGCATAGGGAGTGCGCCATACTTTGACCTATCATGCGGCCCGCTGTGTAATCATAGTCGCTTCCTGGATTATCGTACTTGTTTGTCTGTAGCTAAGACCCTTGTTTGCTCCCCACCTATATAAGGGAGTCAATGTAATTATTCTAAAGGGAGGAAATTAATAGAAAACAAGGCAACACTCTGCCAAATTCATATTCTCCTCACTGTTCATCAACACCACCACATCATCGACGTGCACCACCGGCAAACATCACCTCTATACACTTCTACAGCCAGATATCCACCACTTGCACCACCGCAATACACCTGCGATAATTTTGACATTATCAAAAGTATTTAGAGGTTGATGTCTAGCAGAAGTTGATGATTTATCCAGCAGTTCAGCGGTGGTGCTCAAGAACAATATGAAGAAAAGAAAGCTATATTGGGCGAGCTCGATTGTCGACAAATTGGTAGAGGTTGTCTGCGTTTTGTATTAATTATGTTGATGTCCTGTTCAGGGTACAATCTAGCTATTTATAGGGGTTACGAGATTACAGTTACCATAGGGGATTAATGCATAATAAACGTGATTAACTATGTGGCTGACGTGGCGGCCCTTGATTTGAAGATCTTCATGATAACCGACGTTCTCTTCTCGCTTGTAACCATCAAGAATTGACTCATGTCTCCTAATTTAGCATGCTTGGCTTGAGTTGGGTCGGAATGCGAGTTGGGGGGTGAGCAGGTCGGCCCCAGTGCTTCTTGCCGGCCTGTAAAGTGCGGGTTGAAGGCTTTGCTAATCGACGCTCATTGCCCTGCCAATGATAAATATCGCTAAGGCTTAGGGTGGGCTGGATTGAAACCCAGCCTAGTCCGGCTTATGAAGGTGCGGATTGATTGGGCCGAAGACCCTATTCGTTTTGTGCTTACGTACAGGCCCAATGTGAATCAACAGGCTCTTTTCCGGGCTTAGCGTATCAATGGCCTCCTAATCTTTGACTTGTTCATGGTGCTCATGAAAGTCTTGTAGTAAAGTTGTAAGACGGCTTGATTTACCGTATGCTGAGGTGACTGTTGATGTGTCCAAAATTGCCCAACAAAAGTTCTGGAAAAATATTATACAATATATTATATCAAGTCTTCAATTCTATGTATTGTACATAATATAATATTCAGTATATGACTTGAAGCAATACGGCCAGCTGCAGAATTGGGTTGTTGGAGTTGTTTGGCATGACGTAGGTCGGACATACGCTCGCCACATGTCACATACTAATTGGCTGAACTAAAAATGAAGATAGAGAAATATAAACTTGAGTGTCAGGAGCCCAGTTCGTGCCTAATGACAAATCTAAACCCCAGGCTGGAGATCTGTCATGTTCTCTCCTTAGACCACCGTAGGTCGGATCGGTCGTTGTGGAGCATGGGCCAAAACAGTAGGAGACGGACTGGCCTAGGGGCTCGACGCAGATCGGCCAGAGCCTCCCTTATCCAAAATACGAACATGTTTAAATTATGCGATAAGTATGATAAATCCTTAACCTTATGGGAATCTTATCCCAAGGTTTAAACTATGCACGTTTATCTCTTAAGCCCAAAAAGGATTAGGCCCAAATAATCCTCATGGATTACGGTACAAGTAATGTGGACAAGACGTCCTCTATATAAATGATCCCAATGAACTACGAGAGACTTGATTCCTTACAAAAGCACAGGATGC
The DNA here is from genome assembly GCA_036785695.1 of Gentiana straminea. Taxonomy (NCBI): domain Eukaryota; kingdom Viridiplantae; phylum Streptophyta; class Magnoliopsida; order Gentianales; family Gentianaceae; genus Gentiana; species Gentiana straminea. The sequence goes on along the minus strand of JAVUPR010000375.1, from coordinate 2,179,181 downwards.
ATAGGCAACTTGGGATACAATTATTCCAGGCTCAGTCTAAAAATAATCAAACACCACTTCTAATTTTACGATTTTTCTAGGGTTTTATCTTGTTCATTGTTATTAGGGTTCATTTGGCCCGTATTTGCTTCTTGACGAGATCCACCATCATCACGGCCCAAATAAGATGCGGTCCTTATCACCATATTTGGCATATCTCATCATTTTCGCTCATTTTAATACTCGGAAAACCCTGAAATAGCACACAAACAACAAACAAACGTAATTCCTTAGGGTACAAAGTACCCCATGTGTTATAAAAATCCACATATTATCGATAATTTCTTAAGTGCAATGTGGAAGCATGAGTGATAAAAATAGCATGGAATAGCATCTAAATGATAGAATTACAATCCGAAATGCTATAAAATGATGTGAAAAAGTTGTAAAATGCATAGGAGTGTTGACTATCATCAACCACCCCCCACTTAGTTATTGGTCGTCCTTGAGCAAAATGGTGATTTTGAAAAAAGTCATCACTTATTCATTGAACGCATACAATAAAAAGTCATTTATCAAAGTATAAGTATACCCTCAAAAAAAAGTATAAGTAAGAGATGATCATCAACATGAGAAGGCACAAATTTCTACCTAGCTACGGTAATAGTGTGCGTGTGTGGATAGTTCATTTCCCATTTACCTAACTCCCATTATATATTATAGACATATGAGACGTCGGGCTAGACCATAGGCTTATATTTCTTAACTACCTCCACTAATCAGTGCCACCTAAATTCAGGCATAGTTGGGTAGGACTTGAAAGCTTGTAACGTTCGGCCGAGACGGGGGTACTGAAGCACAAAAAAAGGATATCAACAAGAGAAAATGCAAGAGAGCTCAACCGTACGATTGGACATGTAATATCACTCACCGTAAGTACAAAGAGAAAACAAAAAGTAAGGCATAAAAACAGTCGTCGCCGCAATGAATCTCTAGGGTAATTAGCAAAAAGTAATCACTTGATACAAATATCACAAGAAAATCAAAAACACCAACCACTGAATCAACTCTCTTCCAAACCAAACAATTACACTTACACACATTACAAAAAAATCACGCATTGCACTTCTTTGACTCTTATATTGCTTTTTGTTATAAAATAATTTACAATTGGTACGAAGTTATTCTACAAGAACAAGAGAATTAGACAAACGAAAGAAGGACCATTTCTTCTTACTTCATTTCTACACACCCCATTGCAAGTGTGTGGGACTTATATAATACATGAGAAGGTGAAAGATGTACTATACACAGAATAAATGTGATAAATGAGTGTGACCTTTTAACTTGTAACTTACAAGGTGTGATTAATGAATAATCTTAATTCTTGATATTTAGGTAGAGAAATGAACATCCACTATACACATTATTTCATAACACTCCCCCTTGTATGTCCATTACACAAAAAATAGTTAGCCATTCATGCTCATGATATGGAATTAAGCATTGGCACCAATGGAGATCAGGCCCCTGTTAATGATCAAAGAAAAGGGAAAGAAAAACACAAAATCAAGAAGTCCGTGAAATCTTCTCCCAATACGGAGAAGAAGGAGTCCAACGCTACAATTCTGGCTCCCGTAAAGGTCAATAACCCGACATCAAGCCAACCTGAATGAAGCAAGGTTGAACCACGACATGGCGAATGGCGTAGGCCTGCCTTGAATGAAAGACAACAAAGGAAATATTCATTCTTTGATTCCGATGTTCCTGCGATTTTTGATGAGTTGCTGAGACTAAATCTCATCGAGCCCCTGAAACGAAGCGTCCGGATGATGCTGTAAAGGCTCATGAAGGAAATTACTGCAAGTACCATCGGTTATCCGGTCACCCTATCGAGAAATTCTTTTTCTTCAAGGACAAAGTTATACGTTTGGCTTAGGAAGGAAAGATCGTGCTTGAAGAAGTGAAGACAAGCACAAATCAAATAACCGTAAAAGAGCCGACAAATGGTCAATGCGTGACTATTAAATTCGGATCACTCAACATTGTTGAGATTAAATTTAGTGACTTTCTGCCCATGGCCAAGAAAGAATCTGGAATGTCTCGTAAACAATCGAGAGTCATTACGGAAGAGGAGAAAACCACACGGCATGTCGAACAAAATGATGTTGGAAGGATTCTGGTGATTCGCAAGAAAAAGCAAAGGAAGTCGCCCTACTTCGAGTCCGCATAGCCAAAGATGAATTATCCCAAGTCTTCTAAGCCAAAGAAAGGACGAAGGGAAAGAAATTTGAAAATGAAGTAAATAAAAGTAAACAAGGAAGCAAAGAGTGTTTTCCATGAAGAGTTTGAATACAGAAGCTCTCGCACTCCAATTTCCTTGTTGGAGTACATGCCCAAAAGGGTCTTTGAAGTTGAGACAGCTGAATAAAGCTTAGAGGATGAATTTGTCTTGGATGAGGAAGGAGATGTTGCGAAAGAAGATGAAGACTCGCCAACTGAAAAAGAGGCTTAAAACAAAGCAAAACTCGCTTGCACGGTCGAGATCACCTTCACGGATGATGAGATGCTTCTCGGTAAGCACCCCATAACCGTCCGTTGTTTGTCACAACATACACGCGTGAACAAAAAGTTAATCGTGTGCTACTAGAGGAAGGATCGGTTGTCAACATATTGCCACTCCGAGTAATGAAAGAGTTGGTTTTAGCTATGGATGAACTCTATGACAATCGTCTTATGATTCATGGATTCAACCAAAGGGGGCAAAGAGTCATTGGGGTGATCAGACTTGACACTTTGATTGTCAAGTTATCTTCAAATGCTCTGTTCCATGTGATTGACGCCAGAACAACCTACAACATGTTGCTAGGGAGGCCATGGTTATATGAGAATGGAGTCATCCCTTCAACCCTCCATCAATGCTTTAAATATTGGTGCAATGGCGTGTTAAGAAAGGTCGTTACTGATGAAAAACTTTCATTGTAGCCGAAACTCACTTTGCACATGCAAAATTCTACCTAAAGATGGCTCCTTTGAAGATAATAGGCACTTTTAAGCACCGAGAAAGAGATGATGGAAGGGCTAACATAACAGAAGATAATTCCATGCCATCTAAAGATAAGAGAGAGGTTGGCAAGCATGGAGAGACAAAGTCATCAGTGCCTCAACATGCCTCAAAGAAAAGTGAAGATGCTCTTCCAACCAAAAAATCCAAAGCATTGATTAGATTGATGTTGCCGCTTCCCAAGATCAACGCCGTGAATATGGATGCTCCTATACAAGGCTTTATCCGTCCTAAAGAAAGCCCGGTTGTAGAACATGGAACCCTACCAGGCACGAGAAAAGAAGGTTTGGACCCATCGCCTGTAAACTCCTCGTGAAGGCATCAAACGATCTCGAAGCCGTGCTGCAAAAATGGGGGCAAAGGCTAAAGAATGTGAAGAAGCACATAAGACCACGAAAGCGAAAGTTCCCGTTATTGGGTCCTGAACAGGCATGGGATATAATCCTTCACCACCCGTCCGCATTGCGATAAGGAAGGTAAGCAATAACTATGTTAGGTTTGGAGATGAATCATCTTCAACAAACATTCCAGAACCTCTACCTCCAAGGCCATCGGTGTTTGAGAGGTTGCAACCTAAGAAAGAACGCGTCTTGGTCTTCGAAAGGCTTTCTGTCACAACCAATAATTTGTCAAGACCGAAGGTTGTCAAGAACTGAAGACAGTCAGCACATATGCATGCTTCCAGGAAACATGTAACAAACACCGACTTTAAGGAAATTAAGGGTCTGGTCCCATCTAGAATGAAGTGTCATAGCGGTATTCACATACAATGTAGAAACATAATGAAGGCTAAGGTGTGCACGGTTGTGTACACTAAAACTGACGCCAAGCACAATATGGAGGATGTGCATTCGGCATGACAAGAAAATGAGCCTGAAGAAGCGTTGGATCCTCGTATAATATCACTGTCGGTGAAAAATCTTGTCTTACCAAAACGTTGTCAGAAATGATGAAAGCACAGGTCCATAAACGTCTTAGCGGCAAGGATTGACTTCTCTGGTCTGTCGTAGATACGGGCAATGTCCATAGAGAGGTGGCGACCTATAGCAATCAACGGTCACTAGATTCTTCAAAAAAAGTCATGGAACCTGATGAAGTTAAAGAACATTCTATCGTCTATCATATCACCTTAGGAAATGATGAGGTTGAAGAAGATGCTAAAGAAGCACCCCCCCCGAAACTAGAAGAAGAGGCCAAGTTCACAGTGGATAAGGTAAAGGAAATCAACCTTGACACCGAGGATGAGCCACGACCAACTTTAATCTCTTCTCTTCTCTCTCAAGAAGAAGAAGAGAGGTACCTCGAGATCCTTCAAGAGTACAAGGATGTTTTTGCTTAGACATGCAAAGAAATGTCTGGGCTTGATCCGAAGGTAGCTATCCATAAGTTCTCCGTAAAGAAAGGATCGTGCCATGTCAAGCAGGCTCAAAGAAGATTTAGGCTGGATCTCATCCCACTCATAGAGGCAGAAGTCAACAAGCTCATTGAGGTAGGATTCATCCGTGAGGTTAAGTATCCAACATGGATCTCGAGCATCGGCCCCGTAAGAAGAATGGTTAGATTCACGTATGTGTCGATTTTTGGGACATAAACAACGTATGCCCAAATAATGATTTTCCCCACCCAATCACTAAACCGGATACACCCACAGGTCATGTGGTTTTGTCCTTCATGGACGGATCGTCGAGATATAATCAAATTCGAATGCGCCCTGAAGATGAAGAATTCACATCATTTCGAACTCCTAGAGGAACCTATTATTACAAAGTGATGCCTTTTGGTCTAAAGAATGCAGAGGAAACATACCAACGTGCGATGCAGATGATCTTTGATGACATGCTACTAAAAGAGTGCCTGATAGAAGGTCTGAAGGCACAAGGAGACAAGGAGTGGCTGAACACCTTGTAAGATTTTTGTGTATGCTATTTGTTATGTGATTTGTCTGTTTGAATTATGCCCTCTATGGATGAATAAAATTTCTAAGTTTTATTCCTACTTATTATATAAAAATGAGTTTACTTATGTTCCTGCTTATGAGGGTTTTGGCATCATTAAAAGGGAGAAATTGTTATGAACATTTCATTGGTTTGATAATGGCCATATTAGTTGTTATAGCAATCTTGAAATAAGTTGAATTATAGTAGAAATGTTTGTATATGCTTTACTTAGAAGTCTAACATGGTGTATAAGTTTAGTCAGACAAGCACTGTACTAGACTGGTAGGGCGGCTCAGTACAGATGCAGGACTAGCTCAGTGAAGACACCCAAGGGACCAGCAGAGTGAAGTGAAGGCCTATGGACTGACTTACAAACAAGAAAGTCTGTGAAGACCTTGGGTAAGTCTAAGATATCTTACAAGTGATGAAACTTAAACTTTCTATAATATGGTGAAGTAAACGATGAAGCAATCAAGTGAAGAAATCACTCAACCAGTGAAGTAAAGAAAAGGCAGCAGAACAAAGTAAGCCGTCCATACTCATTCAAAACGTGGAAAATATGGAAGATCAAGAAATAAATGCAGTATCAATGAAGGACGGATTTTATGAGGAACGTTTGAGCAAAAACCGGATCACTGAAATCAAGGACGATTAAATTAAGACAAAATCAAGGATTGTTCTGTGCAGTAAATAGCCAACGGACGGAAATTCAAAATCAAGGAATAATGGTTATAAATAGAAGGCATTGACAGACAAGGAAGACAACGATTTCATATAATTCTAAGTGCTGAAACTCTGTCAATTACACAAGCCTTCTAATTGCTCTTACAAGAAATGTCCAGAAAATCAATCTCAAAATACAGAAAGCAGAAAAGGCACAATCAAGTCTGAGTATTGATCAAACTTGTGAATCCTTAATTCACAGCAACTTGAAGGATCTTTTTGGATCATCAATTGAATCAGTTTGTCTGAGAATGAATTGCAGAAGTGTAATAGCTGCTGAGGATTTGTTCCCAAGGAGCAGTGTGTGGAAGACTGAGTCACTGAAGCTTTTGTAGCTAGGGAGTGATAGTCTCTAGATTGTGAAACTTGTGTAGCCAAGGACAATCATAATTATTGTATTGGTGAAAGACAATAGTGAATTCCTCCAATCATCACAGGAGAAGAGTGGATTAAGGGATTACACCACCCTGAACCAATATAAGCTTTTGTGGTTATTTACTTTCTGCACTTTATTTTACAGCATTTACATTCAGCACTTTACCTTATTTCTGTGTGTTTAACTTACTTTGAAAGAACTATTAGGAAGGGTTTTAAATTCCGCTGCACAAAGGCTTTTCATCAAGAAAAGTTTTTGAAACTCTAATATAGTCATTCACCCCTCCCCTCTAACTATATTTTCACCCTTATCTGGGACCAACAATTGGTATCGGAGCAGTGTTCCTAGTATTAGAACATGTTCAGATCTTATTTCTGGTAATAAGAAGATCAGTTACTTTCAGAGTAGTTTTTCAAATCTGTGACATACATATATATTTATTTATCTGTAATTATGGATTCTTCAAACTTTATGTCTAAAATTTCCTATGCTTAATGTCAATAATTGTGAGGAATATAAAATTAGAATGTTGTCTCATCTTGCAGCAACCCATGAAGAAATGTTGGATGTCAATAATGATGGTCCTGTCAAAAACATGAATGTAGAGACTACAGGCCCAAATCAAAGGAAATCAATCGAAAAGCCAAGGAACGATTGAACCAAAGATGATAGGAGAGAGCAAATCTTTACTATGTTGCAAAAGATATGATATTGAAGACTGTGGACAGTAATATGTTCATGATGATTAAAGACTGCAAGACAGCAAAAGCAATGTGGGATAAATTTTCACTTGTAAATGAAGGATCAGAGGCAATCAAAGAAAACAAACTTTATGTTGCTAACCAGAAATTTGAAAAACTTCAAGATGAAGACAATTGAATCCATTGATCAAATGGACAACAGATTCTCAAGCATCATTAGTGAACTACAACAACTTGGACACAACTATCCACAAAAGGAAGTGTGCTTGAAGATCTTGAGAAGTTTACCAGAAAGATGGAGAATCATCACATCAATACATAAAGGCACATTGGATCTTGCAAACACCGACACCTTGACCCTAATATCACAACTTAAGGCTCATGAATTTGAGCTTAACAATGAAGATGGGGTACCAACAGAGTTACTCAAGACCAATGCACTGATTGCACCTCAGCAAAGTCAACCGGCTGACTCAGCCAGCAAAGAGACTCAAGAGCTGAATGAGCAAGTTGCTTTACTCATAAGAAAATTTAACAGATTTGAAAAAAAAAAACAATTCAAGGGCAACTCATCATCAAACTACAAATCAACCTCAAATAGACACACAAAGAAAGGATGATGAAGGAAGATGCTTTAACTGTAAGAAGAAATGACACTTCAAAGCTGACTGTCCTAAAGAAGATAAAGACAAAGATGAATAAAAGAGAAGGCAAACAGTTTCAGATAAGAAAATGCACTCAACTGACAAGAAGAAAAGTAAGAAGGCACTAAAAGCTTAGACAAGCATTGAAGAGGATGGCAGCACAGCAGAGTCATCTGACAATGACTCAGATGCCAGTAAAGACATGCTCAGACAATGACAAAGTTTGCCTATGTCTGATGGCTAAGGAGATTTTGAAGAAACATAGGTAATATCTAGTGCATCCTCATCTAATGCATCTACATCTGACACTGCACAATCCTCTACTTTCCTTATGGATTCTGCAACACTAATTCAAATCTCATGAGCAAATTTGAAGAAATTCAAATAAATCATGAAATTCTAGAACAAGAATGTGAGAATCTGAGAAAGCAAAAACAAGATTGAAGGAAGAACTCGATGTGCAAAAATCTTATTTAAGAAATAAAGAAGTTCACTTGGCTGCTCAACAAATAACAGATGATCAATCATATGGTGTTGACAGAGGCCAAGGAAACTACTTTACCCATAGAGAAGATTTCTGCACCAGCTGAGGCAAAAATGCACCAGCTTACAAGCCCCCAAAAAGGTTTGGATCTAGTTCTGGTCTTGGCTACAATAGTCAAGATGCGGAAAGACACAATGGACTACACAAATCTAAATCAAAGAGCAAAACTGGGCCCAAGTTCAGAAAAGGACAAACCACTATGTCTGTCACTCATCTTGCACCAGTCAAGGCACAGACCAGTGTAGTGAAACAGCAAAATAGTAAATCATCTTACCAGCCTACTAGAAGTAATGGCATACTAAAAGGTAAGGTAAGACTTTACCCTTCAGAGGATGATTGGAATGGTCCACCTCCAACATTTAAGAGGAGACCATCTCAAAAATAGTCACATGTATTTAGAAAGAACCAGCAAAAGCCTTGCCCTGGATACAAGAGACAGTTTGAGAACAGGCCACCTCCTACGTATTGGAGAGTGAAACAAAATGCAAAAATACCAAAAAGGAAGAAAGTGTATCAGAATTCCTTTAGTAGATCAATTTGAAGCTATTCTGCCATGCCTTATACATATGAGGTTGATGATTTCAACCCTCCAGAAGAAGATCTTTTGGATTTACACTTGGGGTAGGAGGCATGACTGCTAACAGGCATGGACCCAAACATTGTTGGGTACCTAAAAATAATTAATTTGTTTTGTAGGATGTTTGGTACATAGACAGTGGATGTTCCAGACACATGACTGGAAATAAAGATTGGTTGACTGAATTTAAAGCTTTTGATGCACCTAAAGTCACCTTTGGAGGCAAAGAAAAACTGGTAAGATTAAAGGGGAAGGCATAATGTTGAAGAATAGCTTGAAGATTCAGAATGTGGCGTATGTCAAGGGATTGAGTTTCAATATCCTAAGCATCAGTCAATTCTGTGGAAAGGCAACAATATACACTTCAGCAAAGAAGGATGCATGGTGATTCACAAAAAAAACCAATGTATTTGTACTTTCAGGAAAGAGAGAAGACAACGTGTATGTGGTGGATTGGAAGACTGCAAGAGCAGAAACTTTCTTATTAGTCAAACAGAAGCAAATACCTAGCTGGATCTGGCACAGAACACTCAACCACCTGAATTTCAAGACAATCAAAAAACTAGCAAAAAACAAACTTGTGGAAGGTCTACTAGAGAACACATTCAAGAAATAAAGTCTATGTGGTTCATGTCAGAAGGGAAATCAATTCAAGAGCTCATACAAGTCAAAACCACACCAGTCAACAACAAGAATTTTACAACTTCTGCATATGGATCTCTTTGGACCAATCACACCAGTAAGTGTAAGTGGCAAGAAATACACTTTAGTGGTAGTTGATGACTTTTCCAGATACACATGGACAATATACATGAACAAGAAGAGAGAGACACTCAAGAAACTACCTGATTTACTTGGAAGGCTACAAAATGAAAAAGAACTGAAGATCATCAAGATTAAATCAGATAGTGGAACTAAATTCTTAAATGAAGCAATCAGAACATATTGTGAAGAAAATTGAGTACCACATCAACTTTCTGCAGCAGGAACCCCACAGCAAAATGGAGTAGAAGAAAGAAGGAACAGAACTCTCAAAGAGGCTGTCAGAACAATGATAACTGAAGCAGGACTACCAAAAAGATTTTGGGCAGAAGCATCAAACACGCCATGCTACACACAGAATAGATCAATTATTAACAAGCATCATGGCAAAACACCTTATGAAGTTTGGAATGGAAGAATCTCTCACTTACATATGTTTGGAGCTAAATGTTTTGTCTTAAACAGGAATCAGCTACACACATTTGATGAAAAACCTTATGAGGCTATATTCATGGATATTCAGACATAAGCAAAGCTTTCAGAGTTTTAAATAAAAGAACCTTGATAATTGAAGAATCAATCCATGTAGTGTTTGATGAACCCAACACCAGCTGTGAAGATCTACACACTCAAGAAGATGTGGAGACAAGAAAACAAGATTCTGGTCCAGCTTATATAGAAGCAGAAGCACCAACTACACTGTTGGAAGAAGCAGCTGATGAGCAAGAAGAAGAACCAACCATTACACCAGAAGAAGAAGCAGCACAGATACAACTTCAACATGATATCAACTGGCTCAAAAATCACCCAGCCGAGCAAGTCATTGGAGATATACATACAATGTGTAAGAACTAGAAGACAACTTGAAAGTATGTTAACTTGTTTTCTATCACATGTTGAACCTAAAACAATAGATGATGCGATTGAAGATGCTGATTGGATCACAGCAATGCAAGAAGAACTCAATGAGTTTGAACGAAATGAAGTTTGGGAACTGGTGGACAGACCAGACCAAGGAAACGTCATTGGAACCAAATGGGTATTCAGGAACAAGATGGATGAACAAGGAGCAATTGTCGGAAACAAGGCAAGATTGGTAGCAAAGGGATATTCATAAGCAGAAGGAATAGACTATGATGATACCTTTGCACCAGTAGCAAGATTGGAAGCAATCATAATGTTCCTAGCATTTGCAGCTCACAAAGATTTCAAAGTCTATCAGATGGAAGTCAAAAGTGCATTTCTGAATGGAATACCGGAAGAAGAAGTATATGTAGAGCAACCCCCTGGTTTTCAAATCAAAGGAAAAGAAGACTAAGTATACAAGCTCAAGAAAACATTGTATGGACTCAAACAAGCACCTAGAGCCTGGTATGAAACTCTTTCACAATTCTTAATCAACAATGGATTTAGAAAATGAACCATTGACAAGACACTTTTCAAGTTACCAGAAGGATCAAGCACTCTACTTGTCCAAATATATGTGGATGATATCATATTTAGATCAGAAAATGAGAAGTTGTGTGAAAAATTTGCTAATCTGTTGAAAAGTAAATTCCAAATGAGCATGATGGGAGAACTCAACTATTTTCTTGGATTACAAGTGAAACAGATGAAGGATAGCATATTCATCAATCAATCCAAATATACAAAGGACTTAATAAACAAGTATGGAATGGACACAAATGGAACTTCAGAAACACCAATGTGTGCAAGAGTTGTTCTTGGAAAAGACGAAAATGGAAAGGATTTAGATCAAAGGTTGTACAGAGGAATTATTGGTTCACTACTTTACGTAATTGCAAGCAGACGAGATATTGCATTATCAATAAGAGTATGTGCTAGATTCCAATCTCAACCAAGGGAATCTCACTTACTGGCAGTTAAAAGAATCATCAAATATCTGAAGCATACAATAAATGTGGGAATTTGGTATCCAAAAGATGGTGGATTCAAGTTAATTTCCTATTTAGATTCAGATTATGCTTGATGCAAGGTTGACAGAAAAAGCACCTCAGGAACTTGTCAAATGCTGGGCAGCAGACTGGTATCATGGTTTAGTAAAAAGAAGAATTCTATATCAACTTAACCAGCTGAAGCAGAATATATAGTAGCAGGTACTTGTTGTGCACAAGTCCTATGGATAAGACAACAGCTAAAGGACTATGGAGTAGAAGAAAAGACAATTCCTATAATGTGTGATAACACAAGTGCAATTTCAATTACATAAAATCCAGTACTTCGCTCAATGACAAAGTATATTGATATGAGACATCACTTCATCAGAGATCGTGTGGAGAAAGGAGATGTAATCTTAAAGTACATATCCATTGAAGATCAATTGGCTGATACATTCACTAAACCACTCAATCATGAAAGGTTTTGTAAATTAAGAACTGAGTTGGAATTATTGAAATTGACTAAGTTACATGGAGAAGCAAACTGAAGTGACCAGCTGACTGAACCTTTGCCATTTCGGGTGCACTCACTTGGCAGGTAAAGCACTGCTACCAGCGAAGTCCACTTAACTGGTGGTTAGGAACAGTTGTTTTGATGAAGCAGCACAGTAATCAAACTACTTGACCAGCTGAATGACCAGCCAAGTCATTTAACCACTCAAACTGAGTGGAGATCGGAGCAAAGTGAAGTGTGAACAAAATCAATTATTTACACATGTAGAAAATCAGATATTTATGGAACATTAATTATTGAGGATTACACACGTGGATTAGAATTTTTAATCAGACACAAGGATTAAAATACGGGAGTTATTATTTGTAAAGAGAGAATGAAAGCTACACCTCAAAAAGCAGGATTCATCATTACTTCTCTCGATCCACTATCTCATTATCCTTATTTACCGTGATTTATATGCAGATAATCACACTATTAACTACTCACGTCTCCCTAAATCCTCTAAACACTCAATCGTCCAAATTTGTGTTCACACTCAAGATCTTTCACTATATAAACAACACTTCACCATTTTCATAAATCTTTACGCATTCGTTGAAATCAAACCCTAATTCTCCAAAAATTTCAAGCCTTCGTTCTCAAAATTTCTCTAAGTTTAACAATGGTTTCATCTTTTCAATCCAAGCCTCTGCCACTCAATATGAGAAAATAATAGCCACTGGGTCATTCTTTAGACCCCGGCACTATCTGGATTTATGCAATAATGACGCTCAAGCACGGCGTCTAGGGCTGATGGATGTACAACTTAGGGTTGATGACCTTTCTCAACCCCCCAATAACTACAATGTGCTATGAAAAGCAGATATCTTTCTGGAAGAATGAAATATTCGTGCAGGAAGCACCTTTCCAGATGGTGATTCGTCTCTGGATAAGATCATCAATAGTGTACAAGGAAGAGAACTGGTGATTACATCAGCACTCATCAGTCGATTCCTCAAACTATCATCAACCGGACCAGCCCAAAGAAGATGTGGATGTGGACACTGATGCATTCTGGTTAGAAATTGGCAAGAATGCAACATCATAGAACAAAAATCTCAACTTCAACAGATCAGCACTCAAAAAGCCGTTTGAAGAATTTTGCTTATTAATAACCAAATGCATATAAGGAAAGCTTGGATCTTTGCATGGCATGACCGAAGTTAGTACTAAATTGATGGCCATAATCTACCAAGGGTTGGAGTTTAGCTGGGCAACCTTCATTTTGAACAGAATCAAGGAGCAAATAAAGAAAGAAATTGATGCTGCAGCCAATGGAGAGGGAAAAAGTTAGTTAAACCCGGCATTTCTGGCAAAAGTCCTATGAGATTCCCCTTCAATAACTCCTGGACTGTATGAAGGTAAAACCTATTCAATTGCACAAATTACACAATGCAAAAGTGATGTTCAAATATGTGAAACAAGTAAAAGAAGTACAAACTAGATCAGGACAAAAAAGAAAGTGATACGAAGGAAGCACTTTTGGGTTCAGAAGGAGGACATGATCCCAAACAATAGAAGCTCAACAGAGAAATTTGCAAAGTCATGATGACACACCTCTGGTAATTAGTGATGAAGAAGAAGAAGGAACTGGAGAAGGAGATGCAAATGATGAAAAGTTCGAAGAGAACCCTGAAAGGGATACAAATGAAAGGAATACAGAGTACTTGGCTTGGAAATTGGGTGATACATAAGTCCAACTATCCAACCTGGACAGAATGCTCAATGAAGAGAAGTGGTTATTTTTATTCTTTGGAATAACAAGCTTAGTTGACCTAATTGACAACATGAAGCTATGGAAGCTTATTGCAGATGCAACAGTCAAATTACAGCAACTTGCAAAAGAAGAAGGCGATGATGATAATCATCAAGATGGCCGTGAAGATGGTCAAGACGATGATGACCAGGATGATGATGATGACGGTGGTGATGATGACTCTGTGACAATCCTTGTAGCTATACATGATAATGCAGCAACAAAGAAAGAACAGCAAAGTGGACCAGCTGATGGCACTGCACCGGCTGATACCAGCTCAGTCCCACCAGCTGATACAAGCAACCCCAGCACAGAGCAAGGTGTAATGACTGACACTCCACCACCTACCCAACACAACACAGTGGACTCTATATTTGATGAACTGTAGAAGAAGATGCTCTCTCTTCGATATCTCCAAACTGCAATCTGGGATAAAGAAACCTTCCAGGAAAATTGACTTGAAGCAGTCTCTATGTACTGGGGATACAGCTTGATATCATAACCAAACAGACACTCATCAAGCAACATGCTCGTGAAACAGTAGAAGCACTCACCCCCATGGCAAACAAAGTGAATGAACATGAAGAGAGGATGCATCAAATGGAAAGCTATCTGGATAATACATCTGAAACCTTAGATTGCATACTCTTTGTATCTACAGCAACAAACAACATCTTGGAAAAACATGTTGGTGCCAAAAAATGGGAAAGTAGTAAGCATGAAAGAGTGCCTGAAAGAAGGTCTGAAGGCATAACTAGAGGCACAAGGAGTGGTTGAACACCTTGCAAAATTTATGTTTATGCTATTTGTTATGCGATTTGTCTGTTTGAATTGTTCCCTTTATGGATGAATAAAATTTCTGAGTTTTATTCCTATTTATTATATAAAAATGAGTTTACTTATGTTCAGGCTTATGAGGGTTTTGCCATCATCAAAACGGGGGGAAATTGTTTGGAACATTTTATTGGTTGGATAATGGCCATACTAGCTGTTATAGCAAGCCTGAAATAAGTTGAAATATAATAGAAATGTTTGTATAGGCTTTACATAGAAGTATGAGATGTTGTATAAGTCTAGTCAGGCAAGCATTGTACTAGACTGGTAGGGAAGCTCAGTAAAGATACAGGACCAGCTCAATGAAGACAACCAAGGGACCAGCACAGTGAAGTGAAGACCTATAGACTGACTTACAACGTAGGAAGTCTGTGATGACCTTGGGTAAGTATAAGATATATTACAAGTGATGAAACTTAAACTTTCTATAATATGGTGTACGGTGATCTCACACAAGTTAAGGATCAATGAAGTATGCTTCTATCGGCTGATAAACAAATCAACAGCAGAACATATATCAAGCAGCCAAGTGAAGCAGTCACTTGACCGGTGAAGTAAATGAGGAAGCAGTCAAGTGAAGAAATCACTCAGTCAGTGAAGTAAAGAAAAGGCAGCAGATCTAAGTAAGCTATCTATACTCATTCAAAATGTGGAAAATATGGAAGATCAAGCAATAAATGCAGAATCAATCAAGGACGGATTTTATGAGGAACGTTTGAGGAAAATCCTGATCATTGAAATCAAGGATGATTATATCAAGGCAAAATAAAAGATTATTTTGTGCATTAAATAGCCAACGGATGGAAATTCAAAATCAAAGAATCAAGGCTATAAATAGAAGGCATTGATAGACAAGGAAGACAACGATTTGATATAATTCTAAGTGCTGAAACTCTGTCAATTACACAAGCCTTCTAATTGCTCTTACAAGAAATATCCATAAAATCAATCTCAGAATACATAAAGCAGAAAAGACACAATCAAGTTTGAGTATTGATCAAACTTGTGAATCCTGAATTCACTGCAACTTGAAGGATATTTTTGGATCCGCAATTGAATCAGGTTGTCTGAGAAGGAATTGCAGAAGTGTGATAGCTGCTGAAGGATTTGTTCCCAAGGAGCAGTGTGTGGAAGACTGAGTCACTGAAGTTTTTGTATGCAGGGAATGATAGTCTGTATATTGTGAAGCTTGTGTAGCCAAGGACAATCATAACTATAGTATTGGTGAAAGACAATAGTGAATTCCTCCAATCATCAGGAGAAGAGTGGATTAAGGGATTACACCACCATGGACCACTATAAGCTTTTGTGTTTATTTACTTTCTGCACTTTATTGTACAACATTTACCTTCAGCATTTTAACTTATTTGTGTTGTAAAGGTGTCCTAAACCCAATCAGGTTTGACCGCATCCGACCGGGTCGGGTCATTTATAGTCTATTTAATTCATGTAATAACTTTATTATGATTAATAAAAGCACTTATGTTATTATATATTGTTTATCTTCATATTATTTGTTGTATATATAGTAACGTCCCTAGTATCAAACTGTGATAGAGAAACCATGATTATGCTTGATGGGATCTGTAATCACTATAACAAGCTTGGTACTTAAATGTCTCTAGTCTTATGTCCGTTGATGGAAGTAGAGGAGACACAACATACAGATGTGGGACCACCATCTACCGTAGGCACACTAGCACCTCAAAGATCCACCAGGGAACAACGTGAACCTGAAAGGTACACTGGCGTGTATCTCATGGAAGATGAGGACCCCATAACTTATGAGGAAGTGCTATTAAGGCATGACAAAGAGAAATGGTGGAAGCCATGAATTCGAAATGGAATCCATGAAAGACAACCAAGTTTGGAACTTAGTTGATCCACCTGAAGGAATAGTTCCTATAGGGTGTAAATGTGTCTTTAAGAGAAAGACCGACATAGACGTTAACGTGACTACCTACAAGGCTAGGTTGGTGGCAAAAGGTTATAAGCAAAGACAAGGATTTGACTATGACGAAACCTTTTCGCCTGTTGCCATGATAAAATCCATTAGAATTTTGCTCGCTATTGCGGCATACCATGATTACGAGATCGCGGATGGATGTGAAAACGCTTTCCTTAACAGGGAACCTGTCTGAGGAAGTGTATATGACACAGCCTGAGGGTTTCACAACCAATGACACCAGGATGGTGTGTAAACTGCAAAGATCCATTATGGATTAAAGCAAGCTTCTCGGAGTTGGAATCTTCGCTTTGATGAGATAATCAAACAGTTTGATTTCATCAAGAACAAAGATTGGCCATGTGTTTACAAGAAGGTTAGTGGGAGTGCCATTGTGTTCTTAGTGCTTTATGTAGACGACATATTGCTCATAGGGAATAATGTGCCTATGTTACAATCATTCAAAGCTTGGTTATCCAAGAACTTATCAATGAAGGACTTGGGTGAGGCAGCCTATATTCTAGGAATAAAGATCTATAGAGATAGATCTAAAAGGTTGCTTGGTGTGTCACAATCCACCTATATAGACAAGATGCTGAAGAGATTCAGCATGGATCAGTCCAAGAAAGGATTGCTGCCCATGTCACATGGGGTCTACCTGTCGAAGGGAATGAGTCCTAAGACAAAGGAGGAAAGGGCACAAATGAGTAAGATCCTTTATGCTTCGGCAATCGGGTCTATCATGTATGCCATGTTGTGCACTAGACCAGATGTCTCGTACCCTCTGATTATGACAAGTAGGTACCAGTCCAATCCAGGTGATGGTCGCTGGATTGCTCTCAAGAATATCCTCAAGTACATGAGATGTACTAGGGATATGTTTCTGGTTTTCGGGAACGATGATTTAGTTTTACGAGGTTATACAGATGCCAGTTTCCAAACTGACAAGGATGACTTTAACTCACAATATGGATTTGTTTTCATGCTTAACGGCGGAGCAGTGAGATGGAAGAGTTCCAAGCAGGAGACTACTGCAGAATCTACAACGGAAGCCAAATACATAGTAGCCTCGAAGGCGGCAAAGGAAGCAGTTTGGATGAAGAAGTTCATTACTGAACTTGGTGTGGTTCCCTCCATTGAAGGTCTAGTGCCTATGTACTGTGATAATAATGGAGCGATATCTTAGTCAAAGGAACCAAGGTCTCATCAGAAGTCCAAACATGTGCTACGGTGCTATCACATGATTAGAGAGATAGTAGATATAGCAGATGTAAAGATAGAGAAAGTCCACACGGATGATAACATAGCTGATCCGTTAACCAAGGCATTGTCTCAAGCAAAGCATGAGAAACATGTTCACTTGCACGGGCTTAGGCATATGTGTGATTGGCTTTAGGCCAAGTGGGAGATTGTTGTAAAGGTGTCCTAAACCCAATCGGGTTGGACCGGATCTGACCGGGTCGGGTCATTTACAGTCTATTTAGTTCATGTAATAACTTTATTATGATTAATAAAAGCACTTATGTTATTATATATTGTTTATCTTCATATTATTTGTTGTATATATAGTAACGTCCCTAGTATCAAACTGTGATAGAGAAACCATGATTATGGTTGATGAGATCTCTAATCACTATAACAAGGTTGGTAATTAAATGTCTCTAGTCTTATGTACTGTCAAATGGGACATTGATAGTATAACTAGACTAGCACGTATTGGATGTCTTCTATCTTATAGAAGGTAGGGATAGATCTCGTCTATCGAAGTGTAGGGACACTTGGACTGTACGTGGACGGGTATTAGAGAATGCGTACGTTAGACTGACCCTCTTACATTAAGTGTCACACTATGTGGCGGTTGTGTAATGATCTTTTTGACCGGAGTCTTCATGGCATCACGGTGTGGATTGTCATGCTTTGACACTATGATATTTCCCCTAACCACGGGGCAATCATGCGGTAGTGATTGGGTATGATATTGAAGCATGCGGAGTATACATGATTGGTCGTCCGGGAATCACGTATCCTATGATTGGGATCGAATATCCGAAATGGCCTTCTTATAAGGTATGTCTAGCTCTCGAGAATCTTTCCAAAGTGGGAGTAAATGTGTTATTCCGAGAGAGCATGATATCCAGATTATAAGATACGTCCGTTAATGTATTGACACTCGAGATACGATCGTATGGATATTATTACGGGATAGGATTGTAAGTTACACGGTAACTGCTTCACATGAAAGGTAGTAGTCATTGCTTTTGACTCTTCTAATGATTGGGGGTCACGGTGTGTTGCTAGATGTTAAGGGCTAAATTATAGTGATTTTTATATATATTTTCTATATCAATTTCCCCTACATTCGTATGATTTTCATAGATTTTGAGCTATATATGTAAATATTGAGTAAATGGTGTTTTTAATAGTAAAATATGAAAACGTATCGATTTGTATGCTTTATTTGATGATTTTATGTTGTTTTGGAATCGTGTTACGTTTTGGTATGTTTTTCGATGTGTGTAGATACATATCTGTGTAGATACATATCTTTAACTTGGAAAGGATTTGGAAGAGTCTAAATTCGAATTTGAAGTGTTGATGAAGAGATAGAGATGAAGTTGGAATGAAGATCAAGATGAATTTGGAAGAAAAAGAGCTGAACGCACGTCCAAGTTCCGTCCAGAGTGGACGGGCGTCCTGAATAGTGGACGGGCGTCCAGGAGAAGAAAGTTGAACAGAGAGTTTGGACGCTGCGTAAACGGATGTCTGAAGGAAGTCCAAAAGAATGGACGAGCGTCCAGGAAGACCAGACGGGCGTCCACGGCCGACTTAGCCCTGGCCGACTTAAAACTCTATAAATACAGCCGCGTTTCTTAACCCTAATCACACATTATTCGATCTCATTGATACACCATTATAAGAGGCAAACCCTAGGCGGCCCCAGCCCCCTTTGGGGAGGCTGGGGTGGCAAGTTAGATTAGTTTTTAGTTCCTGCGTTTTATTTTCTGTTCTTGGCGTCCATTGATGCTGTTTGAAGCTTTGAACATGGAGAAACCTGTGAGATCGTTTCAGCTGCGTTTTTCTTTCTTTACTTGGAATATTTTATGAATGATTAATTTAAAGTTTGTATCTTTTCCATGCTTATTTGTTATGCAATCGATATCGGAAGATGTATTGCTATTTGATGTTTACCGTATGATGGAAATCGGTGTAAACCTTAGATCACCATAGGAAAGATTAGACTTTTAACCTTGACATAACGGAAGTTGATAGGTTAGATCTCTAGGTTGTTAGATCTAATAAATCTTGCACCTTGTTTTGAGAGCGTTAATCTCTATAGATCGGAAGACGATGAGATTGATAGACGGATTACTTACGGAAGTAGGAATTCATACCTTTGATTAGGTGAACCACAACTTTGATTGAATCATCATAAGATAATCTAGGGAAGAATTAAGGGTTGCGGGATGGTGGATCATGTTTGTTCTATGTTGATTTGCTTCAGTCATTATCATGATAGTTAGTTTTATTGTTTTCTTAGTTGTAGTTTTATTTTATTTTTTTATGTTCGCAATTATCTTTCCTGGCTTTGGACTGACAATCCTCTGTCCAGTTTATTTTCCGTTTTAGTTTAGGTTTAGGAATAATTGTATCATCCTTAGGAGAATTAATTGAACTAGATACCCCGATTCCATGTGACCGACTCCGGTATTAATCGCTATGCTACGATCCCTACACTTGGGGAATACCGGATTTATAAATTTTATTACTTGTTTGCTTTGTTAGATAAATCCGTGACAAGTTTTTGGCGCCGTTGCCGGGGAATAGGTGTCATGTTGAATCTGATCTTGTTATTTCTCGATTTTGTTACGTTTATTTTTCGTTTTAATAAAAGTAGCGTTTACCAAATCGAGAGTTTTTATTTTGCCGTGTTTCGATGACCATAAGGTTAAGAATGTGCAAAAGTTTTTTACTCGATTTGTTTAAACGTGAAGTATGTGTTTATGTGTTTTCGATCTAACCTCTTTGTGCTTTAATTGAAAGTGGCTTCGTGATCCGTGTTAATATGTGTTTTAAGTTTTTAGGGTTTGTCTGCGTTTTCTGCTCTCTCGCCGTGTATTCGTTGTATGGACGAGCGTTCAAGTTAGTGAACGCCCGTCCGCTTCTTTAGCGCAGTAAACGAGCGTTTGAAAGTATTGGACGCTCGTCCGTTCAAATATTTTCGACTCGTTCGGTTTAAAGGACCGGACGAGCGTCTATGCTTTCGAACGTCCGTCCGGTTGGTTTTCAAGTCAAACGAGCGTTTGTTTTGCTTTGAACGCTCGTCCAAAGCCGTATTTTGAGGTGAACGCCCGTTCGTTGTGCCTTTGAACGCCGGTTCGTAGTCCAGGTTTTTCTTGATCTCATTCCTAATGCTTTTATTTAGTATGGATTGCTTACATTCGAGCTTCTGTGGCCTATTTATTTTTATTTTTTTTACATAGATGTCCTGAATATGAATGTTATACCTTTCCATCTATGAATTCATGCTAAGTAAATGATCTTATTCCTTATACATGATTCATCTATGCAAGTTATAGTTACTGTCGGTTCTCGTATGCTATAACTGGTCTTCGTGTTAATTAGTAGCTAATGTCGGTTTCCGTATGCTACATACCGCTGTGATGAATCTTGTGAGCTTTGAGACTTATGTGCTTTCTTGTTATTCTTGTAACTCATATGGGTAGCTACTGTCGGTTTTCCGTATGCTACGTCTCAGGCCATATGAGTTATATCTGTTTAGTATAGCTAACTGTTGGTTTCCATAATGCTATCACCTTTTGACGAGTCTTAAAGCGCGTCTACACTGCATGTAATGAACAGCACTGTCGTTTATCGTAACCTGTCATTATCTGGTAGACGTTTATTTTATATATGTCATGTTGCAAATGAGTGGACTAGTTTTCTTTCTTTTATTTTCTTTTATTTTTGCATATCACTTAGATGCATATCATTTAGCTGCATATCATCTAGTTGCATTGTTTTTCTATTTTTTTCTTTTATTTTTCTTGAGCGTAGTTAACTGTCGGTTTCCGTAATACTACCTCGTTTTCTTTATTTTTAGTTTCTGCATAGGCCGTAGTCACTGTAGGGTTGTCCTCCCAACTCGCTCAGCCTGAGCCTGTCAGAATTTATTTTTATTTATTTTATTTTTAGGATTGCATATCATGAAGATTGCATTGTAGTATATTTTCATATAGTTGCACCTAGCCTACGACTTTGTAGTATTTCATGTATAGTATTCAATCTTTAGTTGAGCTTAAGTTGAAAAATCTCTATGATCCTTTTCTTCATGTGCTTTATATATGTAATCTTTTCTTTTTCCCCGTAGACTCTTTTTGCACTAATCAAGTCTGCAAGATACTTTCTATAGCTATTGTGCACTTTAAAGATGTATTCAGTTGTCCTGTGATGCTCCACGCTCTGCGAGCTATGCAAGCAATCCTGGTTCTTGTTGGTTCCTCCGTAATTGCCGCATCCAATCAGCTAAGTTCTCTAATTTATTATTTCTGTATAACTTGAGGACAAGTTGCAATCTAAGTGTGGGGGAAGGGATAGATGATTTATGTGTCTACTTTCGTTTGCTCATATTTTTTTAGTATTTCTATGAAAAGTGCTTAATTTTCAAATTTTTTGTTATATCCCGAGTAGACAAAGGCATATCTTTGCTTGAGTTTATATCATTTTTGCTATATTCTGTATATTTAGTAATTTTAGTTGTTTCACCCGACACTCTTTTTCACATGCCATAGTAAATGATGAGCTAAATGTTGAAAGCCTACCCCATTTTAGTTGGAGATTTTTGATGATTATAGAATGTTTCTTTGTTTATGTACAATTCTTGAAAAGTTTAGTAGTTTGTATTCTAGGATTAAAGTATGACATACTGTGAATATCTGTAAGTTTGAATGTGATAAGTGAAACATGATTAAGTCTTTGCAATAGTAATAAATTGTTTACTTGAGGTGTTATGCTCAGTGGTCTGTGCTACTAGAAAATAATCTTTTCCACTCGCCCGACCCGTAAATCTCTAAGTAAACATAATTGTAATTGTGTGTGTCGGAAGCTGGTTTATGATTTGGGTGAGGTAGGGTGTACCACGTATGTCCTATACCACTATGATGACTAAAAGCTCACGACAGTCAGTTTATAGCTGCCTTATGATGGGAGTAAGGTAGGGGATTATCTTGAAATGTCATATTCTGCTATGAGGGCAAAAGCTTATTCTGATGTGTGTTAGAAAAGTGTGAAAAAAGTGAAAATATTGAAATATATTATTATGAATAAGTAAGGACTTAGTTATCGTTAATCTTATACCCGGTATAAACCGAAGGATATGTTGTAGGGATTATCCTCTCGAGTTTGTCGAAAAATGTTTTAGATATTCTCTACTATTTCTTTTTGGGATATGTATGTTTTGTAAAGTGCCTCGTTATAATTTTTGAATATTTCTAACTTAGATGGGAAACCGGGCTAGTTTTGGTTTGAATAACTTTCAAATTGTGGAACTTAGTGGAAGTTTATTATGGCTATGCACACACTACACGGGTGAACTTCTAAGTTATTGAATATACTTTATATTTGTGTAGATGTTTATTTGTCTCGAGCTTGATCTTTGTTCGTTTTGCTCGAGGACGAGCAAAAGTTTAAGTGTGGGGGTGTTGTTAAGGGCTAAATTATAGTGATTTTTATATATATTTTCTATATCAATTTCCCCTACATTCGTATGATTTTCATAGATTTTGAGCTATATATGTAAATATTGAGTAAATGGTGTTTTTAATAGTAAAATATGAAAACGTATCGATTTGTACGCTTTATTTGATGATTTTATGTTGTTTTGGAATCGTGTTACGTTTTGGTATGTTTTTCGATGTGTGTAGATACATATCTTTAACTTGGAAAGGATTTGGAAGAGTCTAAAGTCGAATTTGAAGTGTTGATGAAGAGATAGAGATGAAGTTGGAATGAAGATCAAGATGAATTTGGAAGAAAAAGAGCTGAACGCACGTCCAAGTTCCGTCCAGAGTGGACGGGCGTCCTGAATAGTGGACGGGCATCCAGGAGAAGAAAGTTGAACAGAGAGTTTGGACGCTGCGTAAACGGACGTCTGAAGGAAGTCCAAAAGAATGGACGAGCGTCCAGGAAGACCAGACGGGCGTCCACGGCCGACTTAGCCCTGGCCGACTTAAAACTCTATAAATACAGCCGCGTTTCTTAACCCTAATCACACATTATTCGATCTCATTGATACACCATTATAAGAGGCAAACCCTAGGCGGCCCCAGCCCCCTTTGGGGAGGCTGGGGTGGCAAGTTAGATTAGGTTTTAGTTCCTGCGTTTTATTTTCTGTTCTTGGCGTCCATTGATGCTGTTTGAAGCTTTGAACATGGAGAAACCTGTGAGATCGTTTCAGCAGAGTTTTTCTTTCTTTACTTTGAATATTTTATGAATGATTAATTTAAAGTTTGTATCTTTTCCATGCTTATTTGTTATGCAATCGATATCGGAAGATGTATTGCTATTTGATGTTTACCGTATGATGGAAATCGGTGTAAACCTTAGATCACCATAGGAAAGATTAGACTTTTAACCTTGACATAACGGAAGTTGATAGGTTAGATCTCTAGGTTGTTAGATCTAATAAATCTTGCACCTTGTTTTGATAGCGTTAATCTCTATAGATCGGAAGATGATGAGATTGATAGACGGATTACTTACGGAAGTAGGAATTCATACCTTTGATTAGGTGAACCACAACTTTGATTGAATCATCATAAGATAATCTAGGGAAGAATTAAGGGTTGCGGGATGGTGGATCATGTTTGTTCTATGTTGATTTGCTTCAGTCATGAGTAGTTTTATTGTTTTCTCGTTTGTAGTTTTATTTATTATCGCTTTTATCCTTCCTGGCTTTGGACTGACAATCCTCTGTCCAGTTTATTTATGTTTTAGTTTAGGTTTAGAAATAATAGTATCAATCTTAGGAGAATTAATTGAACTAGATACCCCGATTCCCTGTGATCGACTCCGGTATTAATCGCTATGCTACGATCCCTACATTTGGGGAATACCGGATTTATAAATTTTATTACTTGTTTGCTTTGTTAGATAAATCCGTGACACTAGACGCTTTCCCGTGATCGTTAGGTATGAAGGGAATTTTAGTAAATTGCACTTTGTGTCTACAGCCAACATATTCGGAAGCCTATCGGGTCACACACATATGAACATCGAGTCGGATTAAAATGCGGTTATAGTTGATAACCAAATAAGGAAAGTTTATCTCTAAACTATAAAGGTTATAGTGGTAAATTAATATGGTGGTATTTATTTATTATGAATAAATAAATATTAATTATATACAAATTATATTAATTAAAGAATATTCCGGAAGCCAATTAATTTTCATTTGGAGCGCCACCTCCTAGGGTATAAGATACACTTGGATTGTGCACTTTAATTAATAAGATTACCATAATATTTGAAGAGAGTTTGAGAAAGTACTAATACTTAAGTAAACTTCAACTTAGTTTATTCATGATAAAAGAGTGGGTATAAATAGGTACAAGTATGAATGAGAAAGGTCCTAGTAGAGTATAAGCTAGGGGTAGAGCAATTAATTACTAGAGTCGGCTAGTATTAATTGCTAGAGTTGTCTATTACATAATAAGACAAAATAGAGTTACTTTATGACTTTATGACATATTAATTGTTTATACAATACAATTAATATGTCTTTACACACAAGTAACGTTTTATAGTTACAATAATGTAATAAGGTAATATTTCCACACCCCCCTCAAACTGGGTTGTATATGTCAATACAACCAAGTTTGCTACTCAGTCTGCTGAACATAAGCGGTGGAATGGCCTTGGTGAGAATATCAGCATTCTGGTCTGCTGAGGGAACATATTGGAGTTGAATGATCTGGGCATCAATCTTCTCTTTAAGGAAATGTCTCTCAATGTCCACATGTTTTGTCTTATCATGATGAACATGATCCTCTGCCATGCATAATGCTGAATTATTATCACAGCAGAGGATGATAGGTTGCTGAAAGGGTTGCTGAAGGTCAGTCAGGACTCTTTTCAGCCACAGAGCTTCACAAATGCCCACAACAAGTGCCCTAAGTTCAGCTTCAGCACTGCTTCTAGAGACAGTAGGTTGTTTCTTGCTTCTCCAAGTGACAAGATTACCCCATACATAGGAACAATAGCCTGTGGTAGATCTTCTGTCTATATGGCAACCAGCCCAATCAGCATCAGTATAGACCTTCACTGATCTGTCAGTAGACTTAGTGAAGTGTAAGCCTTGGCCAGGAGTTGACTTTAAGTATATGAGTATTCTGTAGACAGCATCCCAATGGTGCTCAGTAGGGCAATGCATGAACTGACTGACAAGGCTAACTCCATATGCAATATCAGGTCTTGTATGTGAGAGGTAAATGAGTTTTCCTACAAGTCTCTGATATTGTTCCTTTCTTACAAAGAATATTACCGTGCACTAGAGGATTACTCGGGGTCTACCGGGAGAGATAGCCGGTTTGCACCCTAGCATGCCGCTTTCCTTCGACAGTCCAAGACATACTTCTCCGTGAGACTGCTATACCCTTGTTGTTTCTTGCTATTTCCATGCCAAGGAAGTACTTGAGGTACCCCAAATCTTTAACTTGAAACACTTTTGCCAGGAGGGTCTTCAATGTGTGGATCTCAGCAGGGTCATCACTAGTCAGGATGATATCATCCACATAGACAATAAGAATGGATCTTTTCCTGTTGGTTGTTTTGATAAACATTGTGTGATCTGAGTTGCACTGATGATATCCAGCAGCTTTAACCACAGTAGTAAGTTTGCCAAACCATGCTCTTAGGGACTGCTTCAGGCCATATAGAGATTTTCTCAGTTTACAAACTTTCCCTTGAGTGTGAGTGTTGGTAAAACTAGGAGGTACAGTCATATAAACTTCCTCAGTGAGATCACCATTTAGGAAGGCATTCTTGATGTCCAATTGATAGAGTGGCCAGTCAAGTTGGACAGCCAGGGAGATCAGCACCCTAACTGTGTTGAGCTTTGCCACAGGTGTAAATGTCTCTTTGTAGTCAAGTTAATATGTTTGAGTGAAGCCCCTTGCAACCAGTCTAGCTTTGTACTTGTCAATAGTACCATCAGCATTGTACTTGATGGTGAATAGCCATTTACAGATGACTGTCTTCTTTCCGTGTGGGAGAGTGGTAAGATCCCAAGTATGATTGTCAATGAGTGCAGTCATTTCAGTTTTCACAGCTGCCTTCCACCTGTCATGTTTGAGAGCTTCCTGTATATTCTTAGGAATGGAATGAGTGTCCAAGTCCTGTGTAAACATAGCAAAACCAGATGACAAGTGATTGTATGACACATAATTATGGATAGAGTGGTCAGTACATGATCTATTTCCCTTTCAGACAGCAATGGGTCTGTTATCAATATCAGAGGGTTTAGGAGTATCAGTAGGTTGCTGAGGCATATCAGCAGGTTCAGGAGTTTGGGGAGTATCAGTCGGTTGCTGAGGTTCAGTAGGTGTATGGAGATAAGGGTTAAGAGGCTGATGAGACTCATTAGGTTGCTGAATATTAGAAGTTGGTAGAGGGATTGGCAAGTCCTCAAGTTCCCCACTGGAAGGTGCAGTTGGAGTCAGAGGATTATAAGTAGGGGAAGAGTTTTTGTTTCACTCAGGTTTCCATCTGTGACAGTCTCAGTAGGGTTGCTGTAGTAAGGAGTTTTTTCAAAGAACTTGACATCCATAGAGTTGTAGAATCTTTTGTCATGGGGGAATAACACTTGTAGCCCTTCCTGTCTTTGGCATAACCAAGAAAAATGCACTTATGAGCTTTGGGGTCGAGTTTGCTTCTATGTTGGGCATGAATGTAGACAAATACAGTACATCCAAAGATTTTTGGAGGCAGGTCAGCAATGAGATGAGGACAGGGGTGAGTTGTCAGCAGGGTTTGGATAGGGGTCTTGAATCCTAGCACTCTGTTGGGTAACCTATTGATCAGATATGTGGCTATTAATATAGCTTCACCCCACGTGTATTTAGGCACATGGGTGGTGAACATGACTGATCTAGCCATCTCCAGTAGGTGCATGTTCTTCCTCTCAGCAACCCTATTTTGCTGAGGTGTCTCTACACAGCTACTAGTGTGAACAATTCCCTTATCATTCAGGAAGGTGCTGAGGTTGGACTTATAGTATTCTAGGGCATTATCTGTTTTTAAGATTTTAATCTTAGTGTCAAATTGAGTGGATACCATGTTATAGAACTCTTGAAAGATGGTTCCAACTTCAGATTTATCTTTCATCAAAAACAGCCATGTGATCCTGGTGTGATCATCTATGAAGGTGACAAACCACCTCTTTCCTGTTATACTTTTTACTCTTGAAGGTCCCCATACATCACTATGTATGAGAGTGAAAAGTGTGGAGGGTAAGAAAGGTAATTTATTATACACAGACTTAGTATGTTTAGCAAACTGACAAATATCACATTTAAGGTCACTGAGGTTACATCCTTTAAACAATTCAGGAAATAAATACTTTAAATAACCAAAACTTGGATGAACTAGTCTATTATGCCATAACATGATATTGTCTATGGTTTGGTTACGAGTGCCGCCGAGGCGCTTTCGGTCTTCAATCTTCTCGTCTTCGAGCGGGTTGACCATAAACGATCCGAGCGAGCTTTAGCTTTCCCAATCACTTCCTGTGAAGAAAGATCCTGGAATATACACTGATTGTTATTAAACAAGACTGTCCAATTTAGGTCTTTAGTGAGTCTACTGACAGATATATGTTTACAGTCTAATTTTGGAACAAATAGGACATCCTGAAGGTATATCTTATCAGTAAGTTTAACATTTCCAAAACCTTGTGCACATGAAATAGATCCATCAGCAATCTTAATATTATGGGTTTGATGACAGGGCTTAAACTGAGATATGAGACTCTTGTTACCAGTCATATAGGATGAAGCCCCAGAATCAACAATCCAAGTATCATTACTGAGAGGTGAGTGGAATATACCTGTTTTAGCATGAGTAGCTATGTCAGTGATAGAACTAACTTCTTTTTGTTGAGCAATGAAGGCTTTGAAGGCAGAAAACTGAGCATCCAACATGGTATCTTTGTTCCCTTCTTCACTGACATGCCTGCCCTAACTCTCCCTGGTTGGTTTGGGGGGTTTAAAGGAATTAGGCTTACCATGTAGTTTCCAGCAAGTGTCCTTGGTGTGATTTGTGCGTTTGCAGTGGTCACAGAAAAACTTTCTTGTCTTCTCAGTAGGTTTCCTGTAAGTCTTAGTAACCTCAGTAAGCTTCATCACGACCAACATTGCTGAGCTATCAGTAGGGTGATAAGCAGAGTTGCTTTGCAGCATTACTTTCCTCCTTCTTTCCTCATATTTAACTTCAACAAACACAGATTTGAGGCTGGGGAGAGGTTTAGTAGCAAGGACTCTACCTCTAACATCATCAAGGGATGAGTTCAGTCCTGTAAGGAACTTGAATACCCTCTTCTTCTCAATGATATTCTTGTATAAGGCAGCATCCTCTACATCCTTCCATGGGTAAGTTTCCAACATATCTAGGTGTTGCCATGCCTTAGATAGTTTGTTGTAGTACTGAGTTACAGACAGGTATCCTTGACTGTAATTCTGGATTTGAGCTTCAAGTTCATAAACCTCAGATGTATTGTCCTTCTTTGAGTAAAGGTCTCTGGCATTATCCCAGATATCCTTAGCAGTTTCATACATCATGAAGTTCTCACTGATCTCTTTTGTCATTGACCTCGTGAGGATGGTCATGACTTGGTTATTTTCTGTATCCCATGCTTCAAACTTGGGGTCAGTTTCAGCAGGGGTAGGTTTGGAACCAGACAAGTATCCCATCTTGCTCTGGCCTGAGATATATATTTTCATAGATCTTGACAACAGTAGGTAGTTGTTGCCATCAAGTCTGTGATTTGTAAATGAATAGTTTTCAGCAACCCCAGTCTGATGAGGCAGCTGGGACTCTACTGAGGGTGAAGAAGCTTCAGATAGAGAAGACATTTTAAAAGGATAGGAGATTTTGCAGTGGATTAAAGACGATTATGGCTCCGATACCATGAAGAGAGTTTGAGAAAATAATAATACTTGAGTAAACTTCAACTTAGTTTATTCATGATAAAAGAGTGGGTATAAATAGGTACAAGTATGAATGAGATTGGTCCTAGTAGAGTATAAGCTAGGGGTAGAGCAATTAATTACTAGAGTCGGCTAGTATTAATTGCTAGAGTTGTCTATTACATAATAAGACAAAGTAGAGTTACTTTATGACTTTATGACATATTAATTGTTTATACAATACAATTAATATTTCTTACAATTAATATGTCTTTATACAGCAGTAACGTTTTATAGTTACAATAATGTAATAAGGTAATATTTCCACAATATTAATATAAGATATTAATTGATTTTGGAAAAATATATTTATGGTAATAAGATAATTATATTCAATATAAGATATTGGAAAAATTAAATATAATAAAAGAGATAAATCAATCTAATTGATTTTCCTTACTTTATTGGGATAAGATTTTCTTCTCCTCCACTCATCATAGGGGCGCCACTTTGCCCATATAAAGGAAGTGGGTGTCAAGATCTTTTGTACATCATAATTGCAAGAGCTCATAGTTCTTGTGTAAAATATAGAGCATCCTATAGTGAGTTAGAGAGAGGGGGAAAAGGCCGGTCTAGAAACCGGAGTTTTCCAATAGCAATCCAAGGAGGATTCCGGTGAGGAGTTCGTGTGGATTAGCGATAGAGGTCGGACGCGTGGACGGCTTGCGCACTGTACTACTCTCCGTTGACGGTCAAAGCGACGATCTTATAGATCATCTTAGGTATAACCGCCAGACTACTTAACGTGTTTATTGCATTAAACAAAGAATGATCTAGTAAAAGGAAATCAAATTTTAAATTCCGCTGCGTTAAACTAATGATTTCCTAGATGGAGAATACCTAGATGGAGAGTTTCAAGATTATTTGAAGGAGAATGGGATTCTACCTGAATGGACCCCTTCCGGGATGCCACAAATGAATGGCGTATCTGAGAGGAGGAACCGCACCTTGTTAGACATGGTGCGATCCATGATGAGCTACGTAGTTCTCCTAAAATCATTTTGGGGGTATGCTCTAGAAACCGCATCCTATACACTGAACCGAGTTCCATCAAAGACGGTTGAGTCCACTCCCTATGAAGTGTTCAAAGGGAAGAAACCAACACTAGGTTACATGAAACCTTGGGGATGTCCAGTTTATGTGAAACGGACCATGCCTGATAAACTGGAACCTAGATCTGACAAATTTCTATTTGTGGGATATCCTAAGGAAACCAAAGGGTACCAATTTTACCGCCCTGAAGAACAAAAGGTGTTTGTTGCCAGGACTGGCCACTTTCTGGAGAAAGAGTTTATTCTGGATAGGGTCAGTGGGAGTAAGATTGATCTTGAAGAAATTCGAGAACAACTTACGGATAATAGTCCGTTGATGAAAGTAGAGGAGACACAACATACAGATGTGGGACCACCATCTACCATAGGCACACTAGCACCTCAAAGATCCACCAGGGAACACCGTGAACCTGAAAGGTACACTGGCGTGTATCTCATGGAAGATGAGGACCCTATAACTTATGAGGAAGTGCTATTAAGGCATGACAAAGAGAAATGGCTGGAAGCCATGAATTCTGAAATGGAATCCATGAAAGACAACCAAGTTTGGAACTTAGTTGATCCACCTGAAGGAATAGTTCCTATAGGGTGTAAATGGGTCTTTAAGAGAAAGACCGACATAGACGTTAACGTGACTACCTACAAGGCTAGGTTGGTGGCAAAAGGTTATAAGCAAAGACAAGGAGTTGACTATGACGAAACCTTTTTGCCTGTTGCCATGATAAAATCCATTAGAATTTTGCTCGCTATTGCAGCATACCATGATTACGAGATCTGGCAGATGGATGTGAAAACAGCTTTCCTTAACGGGAACCTGTCTGAGGAAGTGTATATGACACAGCCTGAGGGTTTCACAACCAATGACACCAGGATGGTGTGTAAACTGCAAAGATCCATTTATGGATTAAAGCAAGCTTCTCGGAGTTGGAATCTTCGCTTTGATGAGATAATCAAACAGTTTGATTTCATCAAGAACGAAGATTGGCCATGTGTTTACAAGAAGGTTAGTGGGAGTGCCATTGTGTTCTTAGTGCTTTATGTAGACGACATATTGCTCATAGGGAATGATGTGCCTATGTTACAATCAGCCAAAGCTTGGTTATCCAAGAACTTATCAATGAAGGACTTGGGTGAGGCAGCCTATATTCTAGGAATAAAGATCTATAGAGATAGATCTAAAAGGTTGCTTGGTGTGTCTCAATCCACCTATATAGACAAGATTCTGAAGAGATTCAGCATGGATCACTCCAAGAAAGGATTGTTGCCCATGTCACATGGGGTCTACCTGTCGAAGGGAATGAGTCCTAAGACAGAGGAGGAAAGGGCACAAATGAGTAAGATCATTTATGCTTCGGCAATCGGGTCTATCATGTATGCCATGTTGTGCACTAGACTAGATGTCTCGTACCCTCTGAGTATGACAAGTAGGTACCAGTCCAATCCAGGTGATGGTCACTGGATTGCTATCAAGAATATCCTCAAGTACATGAGACGTATTAGGGATATGTTCCTGGTTTTCGGGAACGATGATTTAGTTTTACGAGGTTATACAGATGCCAGTTTCCAAACTGACAAGGATGACTTTAACTCACAATATGGATTTATTTTCATGCTTAACGGCGGAGCAGTGAGATGGAAGAGTTCCAAGCAGGAGACTACTGCAGACTATACAACGGAAGCCAAATACATAGCAGCCTCGAAGGCAGCAAAGGAAGCAGTTTGAATGAAGAAGTTCATTACTGAACTTGGTGTGGTTCCATTCATTGAAGGTCTAGTGCCTATGTACTGTGATAATAATGGAGCGATATCTTAGTCAAAGGAACCAAGGTCTCATCAGAAGTCCAAACATGTGCTACGGCGCTATCATTTGATTAGAGAGATAGTATATATAGGAGATGTAAAGATAGAGAAAGTCTACACGGATGATAACATAGCTGATCCGTTAACCAAGGCATTGTCTCAAGCAAAGAATGAGAAACATGTTCACTTGCACGGGCTTAGGCATATGTGTGATTGGCTTTAGGCCAAGTGGGAGATTGTTGTAAAGGTGTCCTAAACCCAATCGGGTTGGACTGGATTTGACCGGGTCGGGTCATTTACAGTCTATTTAGTTCATGTAATAACTTTATTATGATTAATAAAAGCACTTATGTTATTATATATTGTTTATCTTCATATTATTTGTTGTATATATAGTAACGTCCCTAGTATCAAACTGTGATAGAGAAACCATGATTATGGTTGATGAGATCTCTAATCACTATAACAAGCTTGGTACTTAAATGTCTCTAGTCTTATGTACTGTCAAATGGGACATTGATAGTATAACTAGACTAGCACGTATTAGATGTCTTCTATCTTATAGAAGGTAGGGATAGATCTCGTCTATCGAAGTGTAGGGACACTTGGACTGTACTTGGACGTGTATTAGAGAATGTGCACGTTAGACTGACCCACTTACATTAAGTGTCACACTATGTGGCGGTTGTGTACTTATCCTTTTGACCGGATTCTTCATGGCATCACGGTGTGGATTGTCATGCTTTGACACTATTGAGATTTCCCCTAACCACGGGGCGATCATGCGGTAGTGATTGGGTATGATATTGAAGCATGCGGAGTATACATGATTGGTCGTCCGGGAATCGCGTATCCTATGATTGGGATCGAATATCCGAAATGGCCTTCTTATAAGGTATGTCTAGCTCTCGAGAATCTTTGCAAAGTGGGAGTAAATGTGTTATTCCGAGAGAGCATGATATGCGGATTATAGGATACGTTCGTTAATGTATTGACACTCGGGATACGATCGTGTGGATATTATTACAGCGATAGGATTGCAAGTTACACGGTAATTGCTTCACATGAAAGGTAGTAGTCAATGCTTTTGACTCTTCCAATGATTGGGGGTCACGGTGTGTTGCTAGACGCTATCCCGTGATCGTTAAGTATGAAGGGCATTTTAGTAAATTTCACTTTGTGTCTACGGCCAACATATTCGGAAGCCTATCGGGTCACACACATATGAACATCGAGTCGGATTAAAATGCGGTTATAGTTGATAACCAAATAAGGAAAGTTTATCTCTAGACTATAAAGGTTATAGTGGTAAATTAATATGGTGGTATTTATTTATTATGAATAAATAAAATACAAGATATTAATTATATACAAATTATATTAATTAAAGAATATTCCGGAAGCCAATTAATTGGCATTTGGAGAGCCTCCTCCTAGGGTATAAGATACATTTGGATTGTGCACTTTAATTAATAAGATTACCATAATATTAATATAAGATATTAATTGATTTTGGAAAAATAGATTTATGGTAATAAGATAATTATATTCAATATATGATATTGGCAAAATTAATTATAATAAAAGTGATAAATCAATCTAATTGATTTTCCTTATTTTATTGGGAAAATGTTTTCTTCTCATCCACTAATCATAGGGGCGCCACTTTTCCTTTATAAAGGAAGTGGGTGTCAAGCTCTTTTGTACATCACAATTGCAAGAGCTCATAGTTCTTGTGTAAAATAGAGAGCATCCTATAGTGAGTTAGAGAGGGGGGGAAAAATGCCGGTCTAGCAACCGGAGTTTTCCAATAGCAATCCAAGGAGGATTCCGGCGAGGAGTTTGTGTGGATTAGCGATAGAGGCCGGACGCGTGGACGGCTTGCGCACTGTACTACTCTCCGTTGACGGTCAAAGCGATGATCTTATAGATCATCTAAGGTATAACCGTCAAACTACTTAACGTGTTTATTGCATTAAACAAAGAACGATCTAGTAAAAGGAAATCAAATTTTAAATTCCGCTGCGTTAAACTAGTGATTTCCTAACAATTTGTGTGTGTTTAATTTACTTTGAAAGTGTTGAAATAGTGTCCTAAACCCAATCGGGTTAGACCGGATCCGACCGGGTCGGATCATTTCTACTATTTCTTTGTGTTTGTACATATATTAAATGGCATTCTATTATTATATATTTGTTCGTTTAACAGACCAATTACGATATTGTTATATGAGAACGCCCCTAGTGTCAAACTGTGAAAGAGAAATAATAATGGTGATTATGGTTGATGAGATCTCGACTCACTTTAAAAGGTTTGATACTTAAATGTCTCTAGTGGTATGTACTATTAAACGGGACATTGATAGTACGATTAGACTAGCACGTATTGGATGTCTTCTATCTTATTGAAGTTAGGGATAGATCTCATCTATCAAAGTGTAAGGACACTTGGACTGTACGTGGACGTGTATTAGAGAATGTGTATGTTAGACTGACCCACTTACTTTATTAAGTGTCGCACTATGTGGCGGATGTGTAATTATCCTGAGACCGGAGTCTTCATGATATCACGGTGTGGATTGTCAAACTTTGAAACTATTGAGGTTTCCCTTAGCCATGGGGCGAATATACGACAGTGATTGGGTGTGATACTGAAGCATGCGTAGGATTCATGTTGCTCGTCAAGAAATCGCGTATCCTATGATTAGGAGTCAATATCCAAAAGGGCCTTCATATAAGGAATGTCTTATTCTCAAAAGTCTTTGCAGAGCGGAAGTAATATGTTACTTCGAGAGAGTAGGATATCCAGTTTATAAGATACGGCCGTTGATGTTTGACACTCGACGTATGACCGTATGGATATTGTAATAGCGATATGATTCAATTTACACGGTAACTGTTTCACATAAAAGGTAGTCGTCATTGAATTTGACTCTTCCGGTGATTGGAGGTCACGGTGTGTTGCTAGTGCTGGATATACAGAAACCCGAATCTGGATCCGATCCAAAATGGATCGTCAGATCTGATTCACAGCATCGATCGAGACACTCGATCATGCACAACGGAAGCTACGAATTAAATTCGCATGCGATTTTACCACGATTTAATTCCCATTATTAATTAATATAACTACAAGAAGGTTTAAGATTTACCCAACCAGAGAGAAGCCGTGATCTTCCGAGTTGTATCTCCAAGCGACAACTGGTGGACGTCGATCCCGCATTCGAACCTCCTCGAATATGCTCCAAGAAAAACCCTCCTAATATGGCTAGAACAAGAAACAAAATTTTCTTTTCTTTTTATTACGTGTGGCGCAAATTGTGATTGATTATTGTGTTGGGAGGAACTCTCTTTATATAGGAAATTAACTAGTCAAGAGAGAGTTATCATTTTCACAATACAATTACCCTTTTCCATAAGGAAAAGATAGTTGTCTTAAAATAAGAGATAATCTCCATAAATGAGATAATGATTAAAAATCAATCTCTTTTTTTCCCATTAGTTATCTAAAAAATAATTAATTAATTACACATGTATATAATCTAGGAAAATTTCTTTTCCTAATTTCCTCAACATATGTGGCGCCACCTTTGCCATTAAAATAAATATAAAATGTATTTCCTATTTTACATATTATTTACCAAATAAATAATATTCGTATATTCATTAAATAGACCAACTATTTAATTTATTCTCGAGGTTCCACAAAATAAGAAAACACTCGCGTGTTAGGAGCCAACCCGGGGACCATGGACCTATAACCAGTAGCTAGCATAAATTGAATAAAACATTCATCGAACAGAATATTTCTACTCAACTTATTAATTCCGGAATTACGCCACCATAATTCCGAAACTGAACTCTATCGGTTATAGATATAACTTATTCTCAAAGCGTCGAGTCAATAAGTGTCCATTGATGTCATCATTACATACAGACTAACCCTCCACACACTATCCGTAATGAAGCAGGAATATTTCCGTAAACCTTCTTCACTACATATTATCCTTAATTACCATCAACCCAATACTGATCAATTAGTTCATAACCAATATGAACTCGGCCGATCGATCAGTTTCTAGGATCAACAAACAAGGGGATTGTCTTTCTACTTCCCGCAAGAAGGAATGGATTCCATATCTGTGAGACACACACTTCTCACTCATTCCAGAATAGTGCCAACGTGAAAGTGATTCAGACCACGCCTCTTAGCAATCCTTAATGAACACATCAAACCCTATCTGAAACAAGTAGGAGCATACCAACACTTCAGGATTAAGGTTAATCCATGTATGACCATCTTGTGATTTAATAAGATTTCTCAATCACGGAATTATATGAGAAATGTAAATTAAATCGGTCCAGTCCTATATGACGCTCATCATATATAAATGCCCCACTTAGATAACCAATATTGACGGTCTGGATAAGACGGTCACACCATAAAGTGTTCTGGGCGTATTAATGGTGGTTTAATCAATAGACCCCATACTTTGATTAAGTTCACCGCGGACGAATAGTTCAAGTGTATCACCATAAACTTAATGCTCACGTGTGACACACACTACGTTATATGGCTACATATGATACGACTTGGGGTTTTCAGCGGTGTATGACATATAAGCACGAAGCAAATAATAAGATGAGAATAAATCTGCCATTTATTAATTATAAAAAACAATTACAGAAGTTGTCTTTCGGACGCTACTTCCCACAATCTCCCACTTGCCCGTAAGGACAAGCAACAATTGTCTTTCGGGCATTACATCTAACAATCTCCCACTTGTCCGTAAAGACAAGCAACAATTGTTTTAGAGCACCACACATTATTCTTTCTATCCCCAACATTCTCCCACTTGCTCTAAAACAGATGAGACATAACTCCCAATCTCATACCCGCCAAGCGCTTATCAGTGACAATAGATGCCACACGACTTGGTAAACTGATCAGCTAGGTTGTCGGCTCAAGGCGATCTTTTAGGACCGAAACGTTGCCTCTCTGCACGGTCTGTCATATTAGGTGGTACTCTCTCTCAATATGCTTTCGACCTCTTGTGACAACAAAGATCATTTTCATGAGCTACCTCTCAACTGTTTTCACAGTAAAATGGTATCGGCTCATCGAGACCTGGAATCACTTCCCGATCCAACAAAGAAATTCTCAAGCCATACTGCCTCTGTAGCTACTCCGAAAGCTACTATGTTTTCGACTAACAGAGTCAAATTGGCAGTGCTAGATTGCTTCAGACTATAGCTCCATCACTATGAGAAAACACTGAGCCCGAGATCAATTAATGATCATCCTTAATCTGACTGTAAGTCAGAATCAGTGTAGTCAACAATACTCAGGTAAGCACCTGAATATAGACGCATATTACTCCTCGTTCTCCGAAGGTACTTGAGGATGCACTATACTGCTACTCAACGTC
Source organism: Gentiana straminea (assembly GCA_036785695.1). Lineage (NCBI taxonomy): Eukaryota > Viridiplantae > Streptophyta > Magnoliopsida > Gentianales > Gentianaceae > Gentiana > Gentiana straminea. Next base: position 2,141,367 of record JAVUPR010000375.1, on the reverse strand, counting down.
CGAATCCAAGATTCGACTTTAATTGACTTTTAGTAACCTGACTTTCTCTATCCAAAAGAGAATCTATCCTATTTTCTCTTTATCCAAAGACTAGGAGAATTATTCTGTGAGGGGTTAGGTAGGAAACATCTCGTTGAATGTTGCATACGAAAATGCATTATATCATCTTAACCAATAAGATGGATGGGATACAGCCAACAACTTGTTCTCATGAACTCGACCGAATCGGTTTCTAAGAACATAGTCCACTTCTCTATTTCAGAGAAGCTTTGGCTCATCATTTTCTGACTTCAGATAACACACCCATGTTGCTTACAACTGTTGCAGTGTCACTTTTCACTAACACTAACGTCTACTCTTTACCAATATTGATTCTCTGGTCTACAAAAGACTCATCAATATTCTGGTCAAGCCCACGCATTTCAAACATGTGGCTTTTAATAACCTAGAGGTTTGCTTTAATCCACCAACGGATATAAGCATAGGCAGTCAATCTATCATTGGCTTTAAGATAAAAACCTTATGTTCCGAATGAATTCAAGCTCTGTTGTATTGAAAGAAAGTTTCAAGGTATCACCCCTGGTTAACTCTCTACTTCTCAGGAAATTACCCCTAGACCACTTGGCTTTGCTTTGAAAGATAAACTTTCCCATTCAATCAACTCTTTTTCACGTAGATCCAATTACTCCCACTGGGCCTGAGACACTCAGGTGGTTCTACAAGAGTGTGAACAGAACTGGAGTACCAAAACTCCATGTACAGGCATATGGCTTTAAACCAACCTCTTATTTTCAAAATCATATACACCCCTTCCAAAAAGACCATAGGTTATCAATCACCCTCAGTAGACTGTAAAGTCTGCATAATCACAGCGAGTCAATGGATAAACCATACTCCTACTGCATTTGGGTGGATTGACATTCTGATCTGGTTCAGTAGTATTCATCAGCGTAACCCCCAACAACCAATGTTGGATATGATCTGATTGAATCAGATAGTAACTCTTTGAGTATCTTTACTTCAAGGTCCAAGGTTGTTATTTATACATTCTTCTAGAAAGGCTGTGACAGTTCAACCTTCATTATCCGGTCTTTGGAATCTTATAACCAACCTTTACTCATTGCATTAAGATATTTCACGAACAGTCCCCATCTAAACGTGTATGCAAAATCTCCAGTCCTACCTTCAAGCACTAATGCTAAATGCCTCTATTTGCGGAAGTGGAATAAATGTACTTCACTCATCATCCACAAATTCATAAGCATCTTCTAAGGTAGACTTCTCAGTTTTACATGATCATGCGAACCGTTATTTTGCAACCAATATCTTAACTGATTTAAGCAGTGTACTGTATCATATCAATAACTATATAAGGAAATCCATGGTTTATCCTTTCAGTGAAATCGTTTCACTCGGAGGTAAGCCAAGCATCAGTGCCAAAACCATGCCATAGCCTGTATCTGAGCATGAAATACTTGTTTCTCTGGTAATATCAGAGATTCCTCAAAGTATTTAGATAAACTAATCGGCGTTTCGAGTAGTCATTAGACAAAATATCTATTACTCAAAAGCTCCCACTAGCTTGTTGTTAGGTGTAGTGCCCGAAAGACAATTTGTGTAATTGTTTTTAAAAATGAATGACAGAATTTATCTCACCTTATTACTTGCTTTGTGCTTGTAAAGTGATACACTGCTGCAAACCCTAAGTATATCTGTATGTAACCACTTAACTCAGTGTATGGATTACACGTGAGGATTGAGTTAGTGGTGGTATACTTAAATCGTTAGTCCGTGGTGAACTTAATCGAGTTTAGGGTCTCTTGATTAAAACACCAATAATGCGCCCGAACACCTTAGGGTGTGATAGTCTTATCCGGACCGTCGGTAGAGGTACCTACGTGGGGCATTTATATATGATGGCATTCATATAGGACTGGACCGATTTAATTTGTATTTCTCGATATAATTCCGTAATCAAGGAATCTTATTAAATCATTAGATGATCATATATGGATCAACCATAATCCCGAGGTGATCACGAGTGTGTGCTTGCTTGTCCCGGGGTAGTGTTTGATGTGTTAGTTACGGTTCACTTAAATATGTGTTCCAAGCCACTTCTCATTGGCACTATCTCCGGATGAGTGAGTAGTTCGATTTTCACGGACATGGAATCCATTCCTTCCTGCGGGAAGTAGAGAGACAGTCCCCTTATTTGTTAGCCCTAAGAAAGTGATCGATCCCGGGAGTTCATATTAGACTAATTGATCACTAGTCAGATATGTGAACTAATTGATCATCAGGGGGTTAATGGTAAATAAGGATAAGATATTCTGAGTCGGGTTCACGGAGACTTCCCGCTCAGAATGGACAGTCTATGGAGGGTTAATCCGTATGTAGTGATTATATCAATGGACACTTATTCACTCTATGGGTTGAGTATAAGTATACATCTATAATCGGTAGAGTTCAGTTTCGGGTTTATGGTGGCGTAATCCCGGAATTAATAATTAATGTACTTATTCGTTCGATGAATAATTAATTATTGGAGCTACGGTTATAGGTCCATGGTCCCCGATGTGGCTTCGTAATTCGGACTAATAATCTTGTTATTTGGGCCTCGGTGATAATTAATTGGTTGGGCTAATTAATTGATATGCATGAATATTATTTAGTTGGGCTAAATAATATAATACACGAAAAAACATTTTCGTGGGCCAGTGGGCTTAGTGTGGCGCCAATATGTCTTGGATTTTCCAAGAAATTAGTTTTCCCGGATAATGACATATTGTGTAATTAGTTATTTATTTGTTAAATAATTAATTGGATAAATAAAAGAAAATAATTTATTTATTATTTATCTCTTAACTATAAGGATAATTATATTTTCTTATTATAAGATTGTAATTATCTCTTATTTTTATTGGATAATAATAATTAGAATTATCTCTTTTATTTTGTTAAACCGATTGGGTATAGGTTTTCTCTCTTGGATTTTGCCTATAAAAAGAGAGTTCTCCCCGAGCCCTAGGTGAAGAGAGGGCCACGAAATTTATAGAGAAAAAAGGCTAAGGAGTTCGATCCTTAGCTCCACCCGGTTGGAGAAAAACTTGGAGCTTTTCTTGGAAGCATATCAAGGAGGTTCTCATATCAAGAAGGGTGTCCACCAACCACCGTTTGGAGAACACATCGGAAGATCTTGGCTTCTCTTCCTACTATTGGTAACTTGATCTTAACCCCCTTGTAGTAGTTTAAGTCCTTTAATTATGTATTGTGATGTATGAATCGTGATCCATCCGCTGCGCGTAGATCTAACTCGTTTAGATCTAAGAACTTGCATCCTTCATGTGGTATCAGAGAAGGTTCCACGATTTATATAATCATAATCGTAGTTAAACGATTTAAAGGAGTGGAATTGCATGTAGGTGATATTTTACTTATTATTATGCATTAATAATTTTAAATTGCTATGGTTGAAGAGATGGATTGGGGTTGGCACCGTTTTCCCGTTAGATCTATTGTAAACTCATATAAACGATGAAAATTCGTTCATATGAGTATAGGAAATTATGTAATTTATTTATTATTGCAAGTTTAATTTCCTGTAAATAGATCTGTTTAGCAGCTGTATAGTGTTTTCGTTTTTTCCATTGTTTGAGCCGTTAAAACGAAGATCCCTCCGGTCAGAATTACGATTAGAAGTTGATGAACAATACCACAAATTTTGGTGTCGATCAGAGTCCGTTTGGGTATCCGTTCGTTGCTGCGAAGTGGCTGCTGTAACAGAAAAACGCAGGATTCACAGAAACCCTAACTGTGACTTCCTCGATTTTCTGGAAAGTATTGAACCGTTCAAATTAAAATCCGACCGGTCAAATCGCATATCATGGAGTTTTGGACGTGAGATAAAATTTTCAGGACGATCGGGATTCATCTTGATCCCCGATCGGCCTCGGGAAGTATATGATGCAATGCTGTAAGAGTCTGTTTCAGCAGCAAGTTGGGCGGCTCACTGAGGAAGATTGACAAGTCAAAGCTCCGATCCGACCGTCCATCTTGAAGTCCGAAGAATGAAGATCAGATCTGGAAATTTGCGTCCCAATCCAAGTTCGTTTGGTATGCCGATCGTCGAAGATTCTCAACAGCTGCAGATTAGGGTTTTAATTTATTTTCGAATAGATTAGTTACGGGGGTGCCAACGGTCCATCTCGGTGTTTATTTTCCGCACTAGTATACATGTGTAGATTGTATGAGTAGAACCGGAAAATTGCCATGACATGCATCATATCATGAATTCCACTCCATATGCATACATGTAGAAATTAATTCGAGGATTTAGTTAGGCATGTATAAAACACACGATTAGTTTTAATTAATTGTTTGATATTAATTAGAAACTAATTAGGGTAAAAACCGAGGAACACGGGTTTTTTCAATCGTCGAGGTTGGGTGATGGATTCTCGGTGAATCCCACTCGCGAAAGCATAAGGAGTAAAATCCCGAAACCTCGTGGTTAAGGTGTTGGATTCTCGGTGAATTCCACCTTACCTAAGACGAGATTACGTTTTTGTTCCGTAGTGTCTACGTGAAAGTTTGATGTTTAAGGATTGGATAATCACGGGCAAACATGGTTCGAAAGTGGTTTAACCACGGTTGGGTGGTCAACAGTAGCTACGGCTCGATCGACTTCACCCTCCACGTGTGGCGTTTGCACGGGGGTCTGGCAAGGCTGAGCCATCCGAAGAGCCACTACGGCTCAACGGAGCTCCCCTAGTCTTGACCCGTCCGACGGCCACATATGTTCCAACGAATAGGTCGGGTGGGCTAGCCCACGTAACCGACAACATTCGGGCCTATGATTTATTGTTCCTTAATGTAACATCAAGTCCAAAAACGTGATCAGTAAACCCACCACTTTTTCAAAATATTGAGTGGGAGCGGGAGAGGCGACAGCCAACCCCACGGCCTCTACCGTTGACACAAGCAACGTGAGAGAATGGTGACGCCTCGTGCCGGCTTTGGGACCGGCCTCCCTAAGGAAGGCCTTCACCGCTATCAAAATTCAAGGCTTGGTCTCCGAAAGGATAGGATTTTGGGTACTCGTCGGGTCACTGACCGACCCTAAGGCGGCACACTCGGGGTCTACCTAAAAATCTGAGACAGTAGGTCACACTCATAAAGGGTATTTTTGGTAGTACCTTGGCTGAAAAAGGAAAGGTGATTGACGATCACAAATAAGATGTTTGATTCTCAATTTGATCTTCAATATTAATCGAAACCTCTTTGACCTACCCTAAGGCGGCACTGAGGTATTAGATTAAATCCTTGGAACGGTAGGATAGACTATAAGTACTTAGTTTATAGTTCCTAAAATTTATTAGTAGTGTATGATTTGGATTTATTCTCGTCAATTTTATTTACAATCGTTATACATATCTCTCAGGGTGCTAGACTGCTAGTGTAAAATTGACTAGTAATGACTTCGTTAAAAAGTGGTAAGTAACTAGAACGTTGTACTTATTAATCTCACATGCGATTAATTTTTCGGAAGAGGTATTTCTCTCGAGACTTCAAAACGCCTTCAAAACTTAAGTGACGTAAATAAGTATGTCACTGATGTCACTCGTGCAGAACGAGAGACAACCGTAGTTAGTTTGAAAGATGATTGGGACGATAAAATTCTTCTAGTGAATTTTAATTGTGTAGTGTCTACACGATAAATTTTCTAATAGAAAAATTGGAGAATCATAAATTAAAGTGTCGCTAGTTAGACGGTATTTGGAACCGATAAACTAGTGGGAGCTTTTGTCTTATGTTTTTCTAATTTAGAAAATTAGTCCCACTGGGTAACGCTTTCATTAGACATCCCACAGTTCACGAGTAGTGTCTACTCATACGAACTACTAGTTCCAGACTATTTCCTTTTAAGGAAAGTTAAGAATGGGAAAGAATGTCTATAAGTGTTAATCATCTTAACTGAAGTTTTGAGGCTAAACCGAAACATTAAATAAAGAAAGCATAGGATAAGGAAAGTGATTTCGGATCACTAACCAATGAATCCTTAGCGACTTTCTTAACCGAGTAACTTGACTCGGTAGCTTAGTTCTTTGGAAGAACAAGGAAGCTGTGCATTAACGATTAATAGAGTAACAACGGGCAGTAATTTCAGCTACAATAGTGGGAGTGATACAAGGAAATGAATTTCGGATTCTATCCTTGAATATCACAAAAAAATTTATTTTTCTGTTTACAGATTCGTTGAAATAAATGGATTCACTTTCAACTCGATATACTACAGTTGCCTTAAACAAAGTGAAGATGACATTTGTAGTACGAATCTGAGACTCGGACTTTTGTTTGATAAAGACAGAAAACACTAAGAAAAGATGAATAGGTATGTGTAACACATCTAAAACTATTAAAGGTAAAAGGTTTCCGTATTAAGATAAACGGCCCTTCAATATCTATTAATTAGTGCATATATCCTAGAGATAAGACATGACGACTGGCTAAGGGTGATTCCTATCTCCCAGTCTAGGAACACTATCTCAAAGAACAATGACTAAGTTTCCTTTCAATTAGGAGAGGGTAATAGATTTGAAGGGGTAACATAGCTTGTTCATCATGACCTTCGGGGTCTAGTGAGAGACACAAGCTAGTGGGAGTTTTTGAGTGGTGACATTTTGTCTGATAACTACTCGAAACGCGATTTAGTTTATCGAAAGAATACGAGGAGGAGTCTCGATTTAGCAGAGAATAGAGTATTCCATGCTCAGAAATAGGCTATCGCATAGTCTTGGGACTGATGCTCGGCCTGCCTCCTAGTGGAATGTTTCTCACTAAGGAAGAAACCATAGACTTGCCCTATATAGTTATTGATGTGCTACAATACACTGCTAAACTCGATCAAGATAATTCGTTGCAAAATAACGGTTAACATTATTATGTAAACCGAGAAGTCTACCTAGAAGATGCTAGTGAATTTATGGATAAGGAGTGAATTTGGTTCACACCACTTCCGTAAATGTAGGCATTTAGCACTTAATGCTTGAAGGTAGGACTGGAGATTTTGCGCATACGTTCAGATTGTGACTGTTCGTGAAATATCTTAATGCGACAAGTAAAGGTTGGTTATAAGGTTCTTGAGATCAGAAAGTGATGGTTGAACTGTCACAAACTTTCTGATAGAATCTATAAGTAACAGCCTTAAACCTTGGAGTACGGTTACCCAAAGGTAGTTACTATCTGATTTAATCAGACCACGTCCAACATCGGTTGTTGGTGATTGCACTGATAAATACTACTAGATCAGAATGTCAATCCACCCAAGACGCGGTGGAGTATGGTTTAACCGTTGACCCATTGTGGTTTTGTGGACTTTACAAATTCTTTGGGGTGATTGATAACCTATGGCTCTTGGTGGGCGTATAGGATTCGATCGTAGAAGTTCGTTTGAAAGCCTTAACCCTGTAAATGGAGTTTTGATACTCCAGTTCTGTTCAGCCTCTTGTATAACCACCTGATTGTCTCAGGCCCAGTAGGAGCAATTGGATCTGCACAGAAAAGAGTCGAATGAATAGGAAAGTTTAAATTTTCAGCACAAAGCTGAGTGGTATAGGGGTGATTCCCTGGCAAGTAGAGAGTTAACCAGACCTTGAACTCTCTCACCACTCAGTCTTGCAAGATTTCGTTAGAAAGCGGAAAATAGGGGTGATACCCTGAGACTTTCTTGCCAAAAAATGGATTCTGAATTCATTCGAAACAGAAGGGTCTTGGTTAGAACAAATGGCAAGATGACTGCCGGGGCTTATATCCTTTGTGGTTTTAAGAGAACCTCTCGGTCATTTAAAGTCACATGTTTTAAAATATGTGGACTTCACCAGAATATTGATAAGTCTTTAGTAGACTGGATATCAATATTGGTAAAGTAGTAGTATTAGTGTTCATGAATAATAACACTGAAACGGTTGGAAACAACATGTGTGTGCTATCTGAAGTCGGAAACAGACAGGCCAAGATTCTCTGGATGAGAGAATTGGACTATATTCTAAGAATTTAATTCGGTCAAATTCACAGGAATGAGTCATTGGCTATCCCATCCATTTTATTGAATAAGATGATCATGCATATACGTATGCAACATTCATCGAGAGTAGTCCTACCCTACCTCTCAGGAATGATTCTCTAAATCTTCGGATAAAGAGAAAATGGGATAGAGTCTCTCTTGGATAATGGCAAGTCAGGTTATCACAAGTCAATAGTAGTCAAATCTCGGATTCGAGCATTGAATAGCGGTTTAGTACGTCCTCAAGTATCTTTAGAGAACGAGGAATCATATGCTTGTATATTCAGGTGCAAACTTGAATATTATTGACTACACTGATTCTGACTTGTAGTCAGATTAAGGATGATCATTAAGTTGATCTCGGGCTCAGTGTTTACTCATAGTGCTTAGAATTTCCTTTTTGGTCTGGGAGTAATTCCAGGTCTGATAAGACGATATCACTTCATCGTGAAAACAGTGAAGAGATAGCTTAGAAGGATCTTCTTAGTCACAAGAAGTCAAAAGCATATTGAGAGAGAGTACCGCCTGATTGGAAGGACCGACAACGTTTCAATCCTAAAGATCGTCTCGAGTCGACAACCTAACTAATCAGTGTACCAAGTCGAGTGCTTGGAGGGTACGGCATTGATGGATATGTCCCATCTGCTTTTAGAGCAAGTGGGAGAGTGTTGTGAATAAGATGAGAAATGGTGTGCTCTAAAAACAATCGTTGCTTGTCATTTCGTGCAAGTGGGAGATTGTTAGGTGTAGTGCCCGAAAGACAATTTGTGTAATTGTTTTTAAAAATGAATGACACAATTTATCTCACCTTATTACTTGCTTTGTGCTTGTAAAGTGATACACTGCTGCAAACCCTAAGTATATCTGTATGTAACCACTTAACTCAGTGTATGGATTACACGTGAGGATTGAGTTAGTGGTGGTATACTTAAACTGTTAGTCCGTGGTGAACTTAATCAGAGTTTAGGGTCTCTTGATTAAAACACCAATAATGCGCACAGAACACCTTAGGGTGTGATAGTCTTATCCGGACTGTCGGTAGAGGGTACCTACGTAGGGCATTTATATATGATGGCATTCATATAGGACTGGACCGATTTAATTTGTATTTCTCGATATAATTCCGTAATCAAGGAATCTTATTAAATCATTAGATGATCATATATGGATCAACCATAATCCTGAGGTGATCACAGGGTGCTGCTTGTCCCGGGGTAGTGTTTGATGTGTTAGTTACGGTTCACTTAAATATGTGTTCCAAGCCACTTCTCATTGGCACTATCTCCAGATGAGTGAGTAGTTCTGATTTTCACAGACATGGAATCCATTCCTTCCCTGCGGGAAGTAGAGAGACAGTCCCCTTATTTGTTAGCCCTAAGAAAGTGATCGATCCCGGGAGTTCATATTAGACTAATTGATCACTAGTCAGATATGTGAACTAATTGATCATCAGGGGGTTAATGGTAAATAAGGATAAGATATTCTGAGTCGGGTTCACGGAGACTTCCCGCTCAGAATGGACAGTCTATGGAGGGTTAATCCGTATGTAGTGATTATATCAATGGACGCTTATTCACTCTATGGGTTGAGTATAAGTATACATCTATAATCGGTAGAGTTCGCTTTCGGGTTTATGGTGGCGTAATCCCGGAATTAATAATTAATGTACTTATTCTCGTTCGATGAATAATTAATTATTGGAGCTACCGGTTATAGGTCCATGGTCCCCGATGTGGCTTCTGTAATTCGGACTAATAATCTTGTTATTTGGGCCTCAGTGATAATTAATTGGCTGGGCTAATTAATTGATATGCATGAATATTATTTAGTTGGGCTAAATAATATAATACATAGAAAAGACATGGTGGGCTTAGTGTGGCGCCAATATGTCTTGGATTTTCCAAGAAATTAGTTTTCCTGGATAATGACATATTGTGTAATTAGTTATTTATTTGTTAAATAATTAATTGGATAAATAAAAGAAAATAATTTATTTATTATTTATCTCTTAATTATAAGGATAATTATATTTTCTTATTATAAGATTGTAATTATCTCTTATTTTTATTGGATAATAATAATTAGAATTATCTCTTTTATTTTGTTAAACCGATTGGGTATAGGTTTTCTCTCTTGGATTTTGCCTATAAAAAGAGAGTTCTCCCCGAGCCCTAGGTGAAGAGAGGGCCACGAAATTTATAGAGAAAAAAGGCTAAGGAGTTCGATCCTTAGCTCCACTCGGTTGGAGAAAAACTTGGAGTTTTTCTTGGAAGCATATCAAGGAGGTTCTCATATCAAGAAGGGTGTCCACCAACCACCGTTTGGAGAACACATCGGAAGATCTTGGCTTCTCTTCCTACTATTGGTAACTTGATCTTAACCCCCTTGTAGTAGTTTAAGTCCTTTAATTATGTATTGTGATGTATGAATCGTGATCCATCCGCTGCGCGTAGATCTAACTCGTTTAGATCTAAGAACTTGCATCCTTCACTTGTATCCTTCATAAGACCCCGAAGGTCAATATGAACAAGTTGTGATACTTCTTCAGCTCTATTATCTTTTCCTAAAAGTTACTAAGCCATTTTTCCTTTGAGATAGTGTTCTTAGACTGGGAAATAGGAATCACCCTTAGCTAGTCGTCAGATCTTATCTTTAGGATATATGCTCTAATTAATAGATGTTGAAGAGTTGTTTATCTTAATACGGAAACCATTTGTTTTAATAGTTATTATGTGTTACATATACCTTTTCGGCATTACTTAATGGTTCTAACTTTATCAAACAAAAGTCCGAGTATCGGATTCTTATTACAAATGTCATATTCACTTTCTATAAGGCAAATATATATTCGATGTGAAAGTGAATCGATTTGTTCCAACGAATCTGGAAAAACAGAAATTAAATTTCTGTGATATCCAAGACTTAAAATCTGAAATTTGTTTCCTTATATCACTTTTACTATCTCAGCTGAAATAACTGCATGTTGTCTACTCATTAATCATGAATGCCTTGCTCCCTCATTCTTAGAAAAGAACTTAACTTCCAGGTCAAACTACCCGGTTAAGAATGTCTCTACGGATTCATAGGTTAGTGATCCGAGATCACTTTCCTTATCATATACTTTCTTTCATTAATATTTCGGTTTAGCTTTAACTTATTTAGTTTTGGTGACTTACATTTTTAGACATTTACCTTCCCATTCTTGGCTTTCTATAAAAGGAATGGCCGTGAACTAGCAGTTCATTTGAGTAGACACTACTCGTGAACTGTGGGATGTCTAGTGAGATTGATACCAAATCATTCTCATCATCTTTGAACTAATTTTGTTTGTCTCTCATTCGACACGGGTGACAGCAGTAACACACTTATCAATGTCACGTAAGTTGAAGGCTCAAAAGGAGAATCCTCTATAGAAAATTAATTACATTCTTGATTTATGAGTTCAACGTTCTTGTTACTTTTCCACTTACACAAAGTCATCATCAGTCAATTATAATCATTTTAGCAGTTTAGTTACCTTGAGATGATATGTAGTTGAAAAATAAATTATGACAGAAATATAAATCAAATCATACACCACAACTAATAATGATTTTAGGAATTATAAATGTGATGTCATGCATGCAGTTTATCCTACCATTCCAAGGATTTATCTCACACCTCAGTGACGCCGTAGGGTAGGTCAAAGAGGTGACGATTAAATTGAGACAATCTCTCTCAACAATTAAACCATTGAGAATCAATCATCTCCGTTTAGTTGTTGATTACCTTTCTTTTTCAGCCAAGATATTTCCAAAAATATCCTTGTGAGTGTGACCTACTGTTAAGGGACAAATTCATAGTTATTATTATAACTTTTTACCCCACTTCTGATCATTTTGAGTATTATTATATCATTTCGAGTCATAAATTCCTTAGATTTATCTAAGTATGTTTGTAGTAATAATTATATAAAATATCGTGTTTTTATATGTTTTTGTATCGGTTTAGTAACCGGAGTGTCGTGTCAGATTTACGTGGGTATTTTTGGTGATTTATTGCAGAATTATAAGATGACCAGTATCCCACGTAACGACATGTTTTGGGGCCTAAGAGAGGTATTTTGAGGGATAGAAGAAGATGCCACAAGCTTACGAGTTCAGAACGGATCAACTGTCCTCAGTGCTTCTACCGTAATTCATCTTCAACAGACATTTGACCTAACTTAGAGGCATTTTCAGAGAAAAAGTCCTGGATGAAAGTTGTAGATCTTCAGAAGAGCTTTCCAACGAGTATTAAATCATATCAATCTGAGGTCTACAGCTCGAGATAGGTTTTTACGAACATCTGATATGTTGGATGACCGGCATGCGCCGGACAAGGCCGAATATTGCAGAAATATCTCTGACATTGGGCCCACCTTATTCTGACAATCGAATATGTACTGTGTCACCGGCACGCGCCGGTGAAGCTCCGGCACGCGCCGGTGACCACCTCTATAAATACTCCTCTCGGCCCCTTTGTTCAAGATTGCCCCTCTTCTCCTACTCCTTTCTTTTTATTATGTTTTGGGGGGGCCTATATGTAGTTATATATGTAGTTATAATGTCGGTATAATAACCCGACTAGTTATCGTTTTAATATAATTTCGTTTCCGTTTTTCTTTTATTGCTTTCTTTCATTTTTATGCAATTAGTATAAATATATACATAGATATATATCTATATACTTATATACTCATATATATATATGTATCTATATATGTATTTATATCTCGTTGTAACTTTCGTTGTTGTAATGAGTGGTTAAGGCTCGGTGCTAGGACCACCCTTGTGAAGCCACCCTCATCAGATTAAATAAGGATTTATGCATTTATTCGTAAGCTTTCTTGTTCTTCCTTAATGTTTAGACTTGTTTAAAGTGTAATGTAGTGTTGCATGCTATTCGAATTTAGATACGATAGTTGATAAATTCGTCGATTACCGTGAAGGAGAATGATGATATTTTCCGAACATACGAAAGTTGAGGGATAATATTATTAGATTAGGATTTTATATCCAAATCTTTGTTTCGTAAAATCTTTAGTTGTACCCTGTGGTAAACTAATCAACGGGAGCTAAATCCGAAAGAGAAAGTACCGCCTCTTTAGCAGATTATTAATCCAAGACTTACGAATGAATGTGTGTCTTTCTTGCTAGTTTCGGTGGGGTGGTGGAACAATGGTGCGTCTTAGTTGTTTTAATTATTATTTTTGTCTTTGTTCACTTTGGTATCTACAAACCACTTATCTCTTGGGATCGACCTCGTACTCCTGTAGCTATTCTAACAATTGATCCGGTACTCTGCTGGTTAGAGAGTTAGTTTACCCACGGTTGTTTTCGAGTCTTTTATAAATTTAAATTTTGAAGGGTAGATTTTTCGCTCAACAGTTAGTTGACGTGTTTTTCTCTCAACGAGAATTTTGGCGCCGTTGCCGGGGATAAGTGTGCTATTTGTAATATCTTCGTGTGTGTGTTTTCTTCGTTTTTTGTTTTCGATTTTCGTAAAAAAATAATAATAATAATAATAATAAAAACTCACTCGGTAATTACCGAGAGAAAAAAAAAATTATTGTTTTCTTGTTGTTTTCTGAGATCTTGCAGTTTGAGCTGAAATGGAGGGATTTTTCAATCAATACTACTCACCTGAACAACAATACCCTTACCAATCTCGTGCTCCCGAACCATGTTATCAACAACGATATGCCCGAGCCTCGCATCAACAAGAGAGTAACCAGGATTTTTGGTCCTATAATTGCCCTAGTGCATACCGGACCGAATTATGGCTATTCGAGTTATGAACCACAATATTATGAGGGTTGTCCAAACCCTAGTGCTTATCGAATTACGGTGTTCATACTCAAAGCGTTGACAATTACGCACATATTCGAGATCTTGCAAGAGCGATCGCTGGACATGCAAGAGTTCAATATAAGTATTGGCTCTGCCATAAAAATCTTCAAGAGAGGGTGGTGCAGTTGATTGAAATAATGGGGTTCGAGCAGGAAAAACGGGCAGGTGCAATAGAGGTGGCTAAGGATGATGAGGTGCTCATTGAAGAAGTTCAGGTTGAGGATGAGGTTGATGATTCAATTTGCTATAAGACAGAGTTAGAGGAGCAAGATCGGCCATCTTTGGTAGAGCCACCGGGAGAGTTGGTAATATTTGATATAACGGTCCCGGATTACTATATTCGTCCACTCTGTGAGGATGAATTTTATGCGGTCCAGTTTGTGTACTCCCCGATGGATGAACTTTATGGAATAGCAAAGAAGATGGCTCGACAGCCTGATAAAAGAAGACTCTATGGCTGGGAGGAGTTGGCATCGAGGACCAAAAGAGGTACGTTTCTAGACAATTTAATTTCTGTGGTTTTCGCATTGTTAATTTTTCTTAAGCTATTGATCTTCTTGAGTTCGGATTTTGGTTGATGATTTGTAATTAGTCGAGCCAACGACATAAAACAAAAGCGCTTGGGGGAGGCAACCCCGCCTTAATAAAACTATGTGAAATTAAATAGTTGCTTGTGTGTTTTTATTAGTCGAGCAAACGACGTTAACCAAAAGCGCTACCGGGAGGCAGCCCGTTAATAATAATAATAATAATAATAATTTGGATAAAGACTAGTCTTAATGAAATGTAGAATCTGTATGGAAGATTAACACTAAGCACAACTAAGTCTCATGATGAATGTTTGAATATCATTTAAAGGGAACGATTAGGTGGTTATCCGAAAATCCCGAGGTAAAACAAAGATAAAATTCAAATGCTTCATTTCTTGGACTTAGGTTGTTATAACGTTTAGGCAAAACCCTTGAGGATCTGGGTATAAAAGACTCAATACTTTTTCGTACATTTCATTTTATGATCTAGTCTGTTTCCAATATGAATTTATGCCTTAAATATGATATATATGCACGATGCTCTCTATTTGCCTATCGAATTTTCTGACGTGACAGGGGTCATTTACTTATTATTCCCATATCCCTATTCGATGTCTTGGCACGAGGACCATGTCTCGTGTTTGTTTTGTTTTGGTTGTTTTTATATAGGGATTCGGGTCGTGCTTACACATGGCTGTTACGGGATTCGGTAGCACCTTTCTGCCAGGTTTATAAGCTAAGTCTTCCTCTCTATTTTATTCACACGCTTGGGACACTGCAGGGTCGTAAGTGGGGGGTAGAGTCTTGGTTGGTTTATAAATGGCTTTAAATTTAAAACCCTTAGTTTTGATTTTTTGAGCATTAATGAGTTGATTAAAATAAATTGTATAAGGCATATATTTCATGGATTTGATGATGTAATGATCAATTTGGATATGTATAACCAATGTGAACCGTAAGTGCATTGTAATTCCAAATATATTTGTATAACATGAATTCATCCTTCACGTAAGCCTTTGATATTGAAGCGAAAATTTTAAATCGTATCCATTCAAGAGCCTACCGGTTATTTTAGAGATAGAAGTAACTTAGTACCTAACTTCGAACATGTACCGTGAATATCTCAAGGTTTGAATGTGATAGGAAGGATATAAGTTAAGTTTATTGGGAAAATGAAATGAAAGTAAAAGATGAACTATATTTATATGTCGGTTGTAGCTACCAATGATTTGAGTGCGGTAGGCGTTATCACGAAACGTCCTATACCACTATGAGTTTTAAAAGCTCCCGACCGCCCAATGATAGTAGTCCAGCTAGGGTGTTATCACGAAACATCCTATTGCTGGGAATGAGGGCATCTGCCTAATGATAGTAGTCCAACTAGGGGGTTATCACGAAACGTCCTATTGCTGGGAATGAAGGCATACGCTGAAAATGTGAAAAAAAATATAGTTCATAAATAAAAATAAAAAATAAAAAAAAATAATAAATTTGATGACAATATGGAAATATGGTTGAAAACTTAGTTATCTTCTGACTATCCCCAGTATAAACTGAATGATATGCTTTAGGGATTATCCTAATAAGTACACGGGAGGACGTTGTGTGGAACTGTTCCTGCCTAGGAAAGTCATTAGGACTGTCTGAATGGATATTTGTACGTATTGCTTGAATCATTCAAGAGAGGATAGTGGAAATTGAAAAGGCTTGTCACACACTCACTCTGTTATACATTTATATTAAGGTTAACGTGTGGTTATGATTCAAATGGTTGTATCATCTGGATTGTCTCTTATATCTTATCTTTTCATGAATTTATCCCTTATTCATTTTTATTTTATCGCTTGCTTTGCTCGAGGACGATCAAACGCTAAGTGGGGGTTGTTGTTAAGGGACAAATTCATAGTTATTATTATAACTTTTTACCCCACTTCTGATCATTTTGAGTATTATTATATCATTTCGAGTCATAAATTCCTTAGATTTATCTAAGTATGTTTGTAGTAATAATTATATAAAATATCGTGTTTTTATATGTTTTTGTACCGGTTTAGTAACCGGAGTGTCGTGTCGATTTACGTGGGTATTTTTGGTGATTTATTGCGAATTATAAGATGACCAAGATCCCACGTAACGACATGTTTTGGGGCCTAAGAGAGGTATTTTGAGGGATAGAAGAAGATGCCACAAGCTTACGAGTTCGTAACGGATCAACCGTCCTCGTGCTTCTACCGTAATTCATCTTCAACGGACATTTGACCTAACTTAGAGGCATTTTCGAGAAAAAGTCCTGGATGAAAGTTGTAGATCTTCGAAGAGCTTTCCAACGAGTATTAAATCATATCAATCCGAGGTCTACAAACTCGAGATAGGTTTTTACGAACATTTGATATGTTGGATGACCGGCACGCGCCGGACAAGGCCGAATATTGCGTAAATATCTCCGACATTGGGCCCACCTTATCCCGACAATCGAATATGTATCGTGTCACCGGCACGCGCCGGTGAAGCTCCGGCACGCGCCGGTGACCACCTCTATAAATACTCCTCTCACCCCTTTGTTCAAGATTGCCCTCTTCTCCTACTCCTTTCTTTTTATTATGTTTTGGGGGGGCCTATATGTAGTTATATATGTAGTTATAATGTCGGTATAATAACCCGACTAGTTATCATTTTAATATAATTTCGTTTCCGTTTTTCTTTTATTGCTTTCTTTCATTTTTATGCAATTAGTATAAATATATACATAGATATATATCTATATACTTATATACTCATATATATATATGTATCTATATATGTATTTATATCTCGTTGTAACTTTCGTTGTTGTAATGAGTGGTTAAGGCTCGGTGCTAGGACCACCCTTGTGAAGCCACCCTCATCAGATTAAATAAGGATTTATACATTTATTCGTAAGCTTTCTTGTTCTTCCTTAATGTTTAGACTTGTTTAAAGTGTAATGTAGTGTTGCATGCTATTCGAATTTAGATACGATAGTTGATAAATTCGTCGATTACCGTGAAGGAGAATGATGATATTTTCCGAACATACGAAAGTTGAGGGATAATATTATTAGATTAGGATTTTATATCCAAATCTTTGTTTCGTAAAATCTTTAGTTGTACCCTGTGGTAAACTAATCAACGGGCGCTAAATCCGAAAGAGAAAGTACCGCCTCTTTAGCAGATTATTAATCCAAGACTTACGAATGAATGTGTGTCTTTCTTGCTAGTTTCGGTGGGGTGGTGGAACAATGGTGCGTCTTAGTTGTTTTAATTATTATTTTTGTCTTTGTTCACTTTGGTATCTACAAACCACTTATCTCTTGGGATCGACCTCGTACTCCTGTAGCTATTCTAACAATTGATCCGGTACTCGCCGGTTAGAGAGTTAGTTTACCCACGGTTGTTTTCGAGTCTTTTATAAATTTAAATTTTGAAGGGTAGATTTTTCGCTCAACAGTTAGTTGACGTGTTTTTCTCTCAACAGAATTTTGGCGCCGTTGCCGGGGATAAGTGTGCTATTTGTAATATCTTCGTGTGTGTGTTTTCTGTTTTTTGTTTTCGATTTTCGTAAAAAAATAATAATAATAATAATAATAAAAACTCACTCGGTAATTACCGAGAGAAAAAAAAATTATTGTTTTCTTGTTGTTTTCTGAGATCTTGCAGTTTGAGCTGAAATGGAGGGATTTTTCAATCAATACTACTCACCTGAACAACAATA
Organism: Gentiana straminea; assembly: GCA_036785695.1. NCBI lineage: Eukaryota > Viridiplantae > Streptophyta > Magnoliopsida > Gentianales > Gentianaceae > Gentiana > Gentiana straminea. Next base: position 2,123,176 of record JAVUPR010000375.1, on the reverse strand, counting down.
CCCTTACCAATCTCAGGCTCCTGAACCATGTTATCAACAACAAGATATGCCCGAGCCTCGCATCAACAACAGAGTAACCAGGATTTTTGGTCCTATAATTGCCCTAAGTGCATACCAGGACCGAATTATGGCTATTCGAGTTATGAACCACAATATTATGAGGGTTGTCCAAACCCTAGTGCTTATCGAATTACGGTGTTCATACTCAAAGCGTTGACAATTCACGCACATATTCGATCTTGCAAGAGCGATGATCAAAGTTGTTCCCGCCACACATGCAAGAGTTCAATATAAGTATTGGCTCTATCCGCCATAAAAAATCTTCAAGAGAGGGTGGTGCAGCTTGATTGAAATAATGGGGTTCGAGCAGAAAAAACGGGCAGGTGTGCAATAGAGGTGGCTAAGGATGATGAGGTGCTCATTGAAGAAGTTCAGGTTGAGGATGAGGTTGATGATTCAATTTGCTATAAGACGAGAGTTAGAGGAGCAAGATCGGCCATCTTTGGTAGAGCCACCGGGAGAGTTGGTAATATTTGATATAACGGTCCCGGATTACTATATTCGTCCACTCGTGAGGATGAATTTTATGCGGTCCGGTTTGTGTACTCCCCGATGGATGAACTTTATGGAATAGCAAAGAAGATGGCTCGACAGCCTGATAAAAGAAGACTCTATGGCTGGGAGGAGTTGGCATCGAGGACCAAAAGAGGTACGTTTCTAGACAATTTAATTTCTGTGGTTTTCGCATTGTTAATTTTTCTTAAGCTATTGATCTTCTTGAGTTCGGATTTTGGTTGATGATTTGTAATTAGTCGAGCCAACGACATAAAACAAAAGCGCTTGGGGGGAGGCAACCCCGCCTTAATAAAACTATGTGAAATTAAATAGTTGCTTGTGTGTTTTTATTAGTCGAGCAAACGACGTTAACCAAAAGCGCTACCGGGAGGCAGCCCGTTAATAATAATAATAATAATAATAATTTGGATAAAGACTAGTCTTAATGAAATGTAGAATCTGTATGGAAGATTAACACTAAGCACAACTAAGTCTCATGATGAATGTTTGAATATCATTTAAAGGGAACGATTAGGTGGTTATCCGAAAATCCCGAGGTAAAACAAAGATAAAATTCAAATGCTTCATTTCTTGGACTTAGGTTGTTATAACGTTTAGGCAAAACCCTTGAGGATCTGGGTATAAAAGACTCAATACTTTTTCGTACATTTCATTTTATGATCTAGTCTGTTTCCAATATGAATTTATGCCTTAAATATGATATATATGCACGATGCTCTCTATTTGCCTATCGAATTTTCTGACGTGACAGGGCCATTTACTTATTATTCCCATATCCCTATTCGATGTCTTGGCACGAGGACCATGTCTCGTGTTTGTTTTGTTTTGGTTGTTTTTATATAGGGATTCGGGTCGTGCTTACACATGGCTGTTACGGGATTCGGTAGCACCTTTCTGCCAGGTTTATAAGCTAAGTCTTCCTCTCTATTTTATTCACACGCTTGGGACACCGCAGGTCGTAAGTGGGGGTGAGTCTTGGTTGGTTTATAAATGGCTTTAAATTTAAAACCCTTAGTTTTGATTTTTTGAGCATTAATGAGTTGATTAAAATAAATTGTATAAGGCATATATTTCATGGATTTGATGATGTAATGATCAATTTGGATATGTATAACCAATGTGAACCGTAAGTGCATTGTAATTCCAAATATATTTGTATAACATGAATTCATCATTCACGTAAGCCTTTGATATTGAAGCGAAAATTTTAAATTGTATCCATTCAGTAGCCTACTGGTTATTTTAGAGATAGAAGTAACTTAGTACCTAACTTCTGAACATGTACTGTGAATATCTGAAGGTTTGAATGTGATAGGAAGGATATAAGTTAAGTTTATTGGGAAAATGAAATGAAAGTAAAAGATGAACTATATTTATATGTCGGTTGTAGCTACCAATGATTTGAGTGCGGTAGGGCGTTATCACGAAACGTCCTATACCACTATGAGGTTTAAAAGCTCCCGACCGCCCAATGATAGTAGTCCGGCCTAGGGTGTTATCACGAAACATCCTATTGCGGGAATGAGAACGAGGGCAACCGCCTAATGATAGTAGTCCGGCCTAGGGGGTTATCACGAAACGTCCTATTGCTGGGAATGAAGGCATACGCTGAAAATGTGAAAAAAAAAATAGTTCATAAATAAAAATAAAAAATAAAAAAAAATAATAAATTTGATGACAATATGGAAATATGGTTGAAAACTTAGTTATCTTCTGACTATCCCCAGTATAAACTGAATGATATGCTTTAGGGATTATCCTAATAAGTACACGGGAGGACGTTGTGTGGAACTCATATCGCCTAGGAAAGTCATTAGGATCGTCTCGAATGGATATTTGTGCGTATTGCTTGAATCATTCAAGAGAGGATAGTGGAAATTGAAAAGGCTTGTCACACACTCACTCTGTTATACATTTATATTAAGGTTAACGTGTGGTTATGATTCAAATGGTTGTATCATCTGGATTGTCTCTTATATCTTATCTTTTCATGAATTTATCCCTTATTCATTTTTATTTTATCGCTTGCTTTGCTCGAGGACGATCAAACGCTAAGTGGGGGGTTGTTGTTAAGGGACAAATTCATAGTTATTATTATAACTTTTTACCCCACTTCTGATCATTTTGAGTATTATTATATCATTTCGAGTCATAAATTCCTTAGATTTATCTAAGTATGTTTGTAGTAATAATTATATAAAATATCGTGTTTTTATATGTTTTTGTACCGGTTTAGTAACCGGAGTGTCGTGTCGATTTACGTGGGTATTTTTGGTGATTTATTGCGAATTATAAGATGACCGCATCCCACGTAACGACATGTTTTGGGGCCTAAGAGAGGTATTTTGAGGGATAGAAGAAGATGCCACAAGCTTACGAGTTCGAACGGATCAACCGTCCTCGTGCTTCTACCGTAATTCATCTTCAACGGACATTTGACCTAACTTAGAGGCATTTTCGAGAAAAAGTCCTGGATGAAAGTTGTAGATCTTCAGAAGAGCTTTCCAACGAGTATTAAATCATATCAATCTGAGGTCTACAGCTCGAGATAGGTTTTTACGAACATTTGATATGTTGGATGACCGGCACGCGCCGGACAAGGCCGAATATTGCAGAAATATCTCTGACATTGGGCCCACCTTATCCTGACAATCGAATATGTACTGTGTCACCGGCACGCGCCGGTGAAGCTCCGGCACGCGCCGGTGACCACCTCTATAAATACTCCTCTCAGCCCCTTTGTTCAAGATTGCCCCTCTTCTCCTACTCCTTTCTTTTTATTATGTTTTGGGGGGCCTATATGTAGTTATATATGTAGTTATAATGTCGGTATAATAACCCGACTAGTTATCGTTTTAATATAATTTCGTTTCCGTTTTTCTTTTATTGCTTTCTTTCATTTTTATGCAATTAGTATAAATATATATATAGATATATATCTATATACTTATATACTCATATATATATATATGTATCTATATATGTATTTATATCTCGTTGTAACTTTCGTTGTTGTAATGAGTGGTTAAGGCTCGGTGCTAGGACCACCCTTGTGAAGCCACCCTCATCGATTAAATAAGGATTTATGCATTTATTCGTAAGCTTTCTTGTTCTTCCTTCATGTTTAGACTTGTTTAAAGTGTAATGTAGTGTTGCATGCTATTCGAATTTAGATACGATAGTTGATAAATTCGTCGATTACCGTGAAGGAGAATGATGATATTTTCCGAACATACGAAAGTTGAGGGATAATATTATTAGATTAGGATTTTATATCCAAATCTTTGTTTCGTAAAATCTTTAGTTGTACCCTGTGGTAAACTAATCAACGGGCGCTAAATCCGAAAGAGAAAGTACCGCCTCTTTAGCAGATTATTAATCCAAGACTTACGAATGAATGTGTGTCTTTCTTGCTAGTTTCGGTGGGGTGGTGGAACAATGGTGCGTCTTAGTTGTTTTAATTATTATTTTTGTCTTTGTTCACTTTGGTATCTACAAACCACTTATCTCTTGGGATCGACCTCGTACTCCTGTAGCTATTCTAACAATTGATCCGGTACTCTGCTGGTTAGAGAGTTAGTTTACCCACGGTTGTTTTCGAGTCTTTTATAAATTTAAATTTTGAAGGGTAGTTTTTTCGCTCAACAGTTAGTTGACGTGTTTTTCTCTCAACACCTACTATTTCAGATTTTTAAGTACGCCCCGAGTATGCCGTCGTAGGGTAGGTCAGTGACCCGACGAGTACTCAAAATCCTATCCTTTCGGAAACCAAGCCTTGAATTTTGATAGCGGTGAAGGCCATCCGTAAGGGGCCGAAATCAAAGCGGCACGAGGCGTCACCATCTTATCACGTGCTTGTGTCAATAGTAGAGGCCATGGGGTCTGTTGTCACCTTCCTCACTCCCACTCGTTATTTTGAAAAATAGGTAGTCTCATTAGGATTTTTCAGAATTTGTTAATAATCCGAAAAACAATAAATCATGAATATTTAATGTTAATCCCCCCACTAGTTCATCGGTTCCAAATACCTTCAAACTAGTGTCAGTATATTCATGATTTTTCAATTTTATGGATTTATTAAAATTCCTTGTGTAGACACTACACAATTAAAATTCACAAATACATTAGGACTTATACATTAGGACTAATACATTAGGACTTATGAATTTTCCAATAATTTAAAAAACAATAAATCATGGAATTTTAAAACTCCCACTAGTTTATCGGTTTTAAATACCGTCTAACTAGTGACACTATATTCATGATTTTCCAATTTTTTGAATATTTGGAAATTTCTTGTGTAGACACTACACAACTAAAATTCACCAAAGAATTTTAAAGTCCTAATCTTGTCATTATAAAAATTTAGGATCTTAGTATTTTTTCAATAATCCGAAAACAATAAATCACTAAAAGCAATCACCAACTTATCGGTGTCCAACTTTTCACGATTTTCCAAATTTTTGATTATTAAAATTCTTATAAGTAGCCACTACATAATTAAATCCCCGAAGGATTTCAAATCCAAAAATCATCACCTAGTAAATCTTATTTTTATCATGTGAATTTTATATCCAAATAAAATTTTGTTTGCTCAATCAACTTAATTAATAACCTAAATTAATCTAAATTAATTACTTGTTCAAACATGTCTAATTAATGCCAAAATAAGTTATCTACATGTATGCATATGCTAGGAGTGGAATTCATGAATATGATGCATGGTATGGTAATACAGAGTTATATCACATAAATAATCATCCAAGAAAATAAATACGAAAAAGTAAATCACTGAGATAGACCGTTGGTACCCCGTATCTAATCTATTAAAAACAATAGTCCTAAACCCAATTTAATGGATTTAATAATAGTTTATAAAATAAACCAGAATCTGCTTCTACATATATTCGCCGATCCAAATCTTCAACAAGTTTTCTCATAGCTTAATTGTTTCAGCGTGTCATCTTCCACCTATAAGTCGGGGGTTCGAATCTTTTTTGCTCTATTTTTTTTTCCTTTCTCCAAACTTTTCCGAAAAGAATAAAAAAAAATGCTTCCGGGGTGATTTGAACCTTAACCACTGCACCGCCAACACCTTTTCTTCATAAAGGCTTCGAGTTTTGACTTATATTAAGTCCAGTGACCGAAAATAAACCAACTATGCATCTAGGAAATTAAAATAACAATAAATTACATAATTTTCTATACCCGGAAAAATCTGTAATATTCCGAGTTTCGGGAAAGGGCAGACGTGTCATTTTGCGAAAACGAAATATTGGGTTCGGTTCCTTTTATTCGGAGTTTAAGTATTTGTTAAATTATATATGTATATTTCGAAATATATATATGTATATAGTTAAGGAAGATAATAAGATCTTTATCCTTTTTTTGGGATTTATCTTATTATAAAGGAAGATAATAAGATCTTTATCCTTTTTTTGGGATTTATCTTATTATAAAGGAAGATAATAAGATCTTTATCCTTTTTTTGGGATTTATCTTATTATAAAGGAAGATAATAAGATCTTTATCCTTTTTTTTTTGGGATTTATCTTATTATAAAGGAAGATAATAAGATCTCTATCTTTTTTTTTTGGGATTTTCTATTTAAGGAGAATAAATCCCCACAATTCTTATAACCTATTAGAAATCGATTTTTCTCCACCTCCATATACTCTCGTGTGTGAGCCAAAAATTAGGGCCGAGAGTTTTTCAATCGGTCGTTAAAGCAATTCTTGACGGTTTTCGGATCGTAGTAGAGCGCCGGAATCGTTGTGAAGAAGGCAACGTTTTGATTGCGGAAAGTTGAAGCTTTGATAAGAGAAAGATCGGTTTTAGCTGCTGTTTCTCTGAGTTTTGCTGTTGGAATAAACTTACTAAAGGTAAGAAGCTCTTCCTACAATCTAATTGTGGTTTATAGTAGAATAGATCATGTTTTGGATGCATATTGTATCAAGTTTTAAGCTTAGATGATGTTTAAGGATTAAGTTTTGTTTTGGATCTTAAAAGACATGTTTTCTACTGTTTTTACTCGCTATAATTCATGTGCAAGATGTTTAGATTCCAGTAGAGATCGTTAAGGGTTGAAGAACAGGTTTTAGGGCTTTTTCTGCGTAGGATGTGTACGCATTGGCTAGCAATGCGCCTGCATTCCCGATGCGGATTGCTTAGAATAAGTGCGACGGGGATGCGCACGCATTCCGCAGTAATGCGCACGCATTGCCCCGCTTTCTATGTAATGTTGTTTTAAGCTATGTTTTGAATTTTAAACCTTAATTCATGGTTAAATAACATTAATTGAATATGAACAAGCCCCGATTGAGTTTCGATTCGTTCGCTTAAAACACCGAATGTACTCTTAAAGGGAGTTGAAGTTCGGATCCGTCGGAAGGGCATGAAAGGGCTTGTGCTTTGATGAACTAGGGTTCATCATTGTCCGTGTAATTGATAGGATGTGATGTCTAGTTGTCTAAGTGAGGAGTAGAGTGATTAGGTGAGTATTATTCGAAAACACTTTGGTGACTAGTTAATTCACATTAATAATTACATAAGTGTAGTAAAAGCTAAAACGTCATCTATTCTTGGTTAGGCACTGATTCAAATCGGCGATGTGATACGTTCATAAAAGGTGGACAACGCTACCGGCTCAAAAGGTCAAGGGTAGTGGAGGAAATCCATCGAACGTATATGCATACCGGGGAGATCCCGGGACTACCGGTGCTAATCACCGTAGTTGGCAAGTATATCTCGTGGTGGAATTTTCACCATGCATTGTGTCCTTGAGTAATGATGTAACAAAGATAAGCTAAGCTAGAAACGTATAGTCACGACGTGTCGATGGGCATGTAGTGAACCCTAGATCGAGTCGGTCTCGCAAGGCAAATCTTTTAATAATAAACCTTAATCATATTGTAGCTTCTACTTCTTACTTTGTACATTGTACTTACCTCAAATGCATGTTTATTTATGTGTTTGGGGGAGAGAAGACGAACAGTAAATGATGAGTTCAAGGAGAACTTTGATGACGACGTTTGAGGACGCCGGAGTTGAAGACTTTGATTAATTATTATTCATTTCTTTATTTATTTCCTAGATTTGGATTATTATTGGATTTTGTAGTTTACTTTTAGTACTTTGGAATTCGTACTGTTTTGGGATTCGTTGGTTTTGTTTCGGATGTAATAACTTTACATTTCCTTCTCTAGTTCTTGAATTTCTATTCTGAGATGTTTGAAAAAAATTACCCGAGTCTTTTTAGCTTCCGTTTGCTTTTATTTGATACGACGTAGTAGAGGCTTACGTGTAATATTATTTATTTAATATTATGCGTGCCGAACGTTTCGATTTCCGGATAAGGACTCGGTGTCCGGGAACGGGGCGTTACAGTTGGTATCAGAGAGAAGCGTCTTTTAGGCTTTCTTTCTATTAAGATAAGTTCTCTTTAGACCTCTTAGTAACGATTTGGTTTTCGTTGATCATCAGGATGGTGTTCACGAGAACCGGAGCGGGTGCAGAAGCTTCAGGAGTACGTCGAGAGAGTCCTACGCCAGTTGTTAGAGGCGGTTTCGTGAGGCAAAATCCTTCACCTCACCCGAGCCCCACTCCACCCCCTCATACTGCAACCCCTACACCACGATCTCAGCGGAGTTTGTCACCGCGACCTCATCGGAGCAACACCCACAATGGCATGTGGGAAGTTCGGTTCGCTTTCCTTGGTAAGTGACGTTCCGGTGGGTTTAGTACCGCCACCGCAAGTCACCCTCCACCAAGGTACAACTACATCTATGGAGAACCAGGAGAAGCACCTATACGAGTCACCGTAGTGGGAGACATTCCACCGCCTACGTACCCCCAAAGAACTAGTATCTATCCCCCAGCGGTGAGCTACCCTTCTCCACCAAGTGTTTTCTCATCGGCGATCGGACCTTTTACCCTCCTCCGGTGGGTCATACTCCCCGACCTACCGTACCACCTCCACCCCGTTTTGACCATCAACAAGGTCTTGGTTACCCACCCTACGGTTTACATCAACCCCGCCAACAAAGAAGAGATACCTTTTGAATACCCTCCAGCTTTATCCACAAGCCCCACCAGCTAGACCGGCACCCGAGCAAGCACCACCGATTGATCGGTATACGAGATTAAGGAGGAACAAAGTTCAAGACTTCTTTGGGAATGTCGAGCATTCGAAGGCCGAAGAGTGGATAAGGAGTTTTGAGAAGGCATGTAGGAACATACATGTCCCCGAGACCGAGATGGCACAGCTTGGCGGTTAGTTTCCTTTTGGGTGCAAAAGAAGAAGCATGGATAGATGCTATACGGAGCAAGCGCAATGGTAAAGTGACGGATTGGGAAAGCTTTAAGGCAATGTTCTATAATGAGTATTTTCCAAAGAATAAAGTGCGTGACGTGACATGGCAAGTCAATTTCTAAAGCATAAGCAAGGTAATTACATGACAAGATCACAATACACCAACAAGTTTAACGAATTGGGAAGATTCTACCCCGAGTTGATGAAGGTAGAAGAGAGGAAGATGGCCCTATACAAGGAAGGGTTATCGTATCGATACGATCCGGCATGTTGGGTTTCACGGCCCAAGAACATGGCCGAGTTGTTGAATAAGGCCTTAGAGGTTGAGACATTCGGGAAGAAGGCCACCGTTGTTATCGGGAGCAAGAGGAATTTTGGAACAAGCCGGGCAATAGCCGGGGAGCACCCCAACAAAATTTCAAGAAGACAACGGCCCCTACAACAGTAAGCCACCCACCGGAGCACCTTTATGCTCTAAGTGCAACAGAATCACTCGGTGAGTGTAAGGCTAATACAGAGGTCGCTACTACTCGTGGAGATTTAGGACATTTTGCCAAGATGTGTCCCACGAAAGGGAGTTCGAATATTCCGAAGCAAGGAAGTGGGAAAGGCGGCCCAAGTCGCCCGCTTCAAGTCTTTGCGGTGGATGCCGAGATAGCGAACCGGACGATAATGTTATTTCGTGTACCTTTTTGTTTAATTTAATTTATTTGAGTACTTTTATAGCACGATTTAAATCATGTTGTATTTGTATTTAAATAAATGAATTTACATCCTAGGTACAATAATATTAGACAACTTAGCAAGCTTACGGCGTTGTTTGATACGGGAGCGTCTAATACTTTTGTGTCAACTAAGATAGCTAAGAAGCTTAACTTGCCAATGGAACCTTTAAGAAATACTTTGGAGATAACAACACCTTTAGGGAAGGTGACTAAGGTAACCAAGTTGATACCCCCGGTAGAGGTTCGAGTTGGAAAGTATTGTTGCAAGAGTGACTTTACGGTTTTGGACTTTTCGATTTTGATGTGATTCTTGGAATAGATTGGCTATCCGAGAATTTCGTCCACTTGGATTGTAGAGAAAAGAGAGTGACCTTTAAGATACCGGGAAAATCGATAAGACTTATCAAGGTAACATTTACAAGCCTAGTAAGAAGCGTCACCCTATAATTTCGGCGGTTAAGGCTATAAGGGCTTGTCGAAAGGTTGTGAAGGCTACTTGTTGTACGCAGCTTGATGTGGAGCAGTAAAACCTAAGTTAGAGGAGACCCCTATAGTCAAGGAATACCCCGAAGTGTTTCCGGAAGAGTTACCGGGAAACATGCCGGATAGAGAGATAGAATTCGAGATCAAGTTGATGCCGGGAGCGGCACCAGCTTGCTAAGGCACCCTATAGAATGGCACCGGCTGAATTGAAGGAGTTGAAAGCACAAATCAAGGATATGCTTGAGAGGAATATAATTCAGCCTAGTACTTCGCCTTGGGGAGCCCCAGTGTTGTTTGTTAAGAAGAAAGATGGTAGCATGAGGATGTGCATAGACTATCGAGCGTTGAATAATCTGACCATCAAGAATAAATACCCTTTGCCGAGGATTGATGATTTGTTTAACCAAATTGCAAGGCAAGAGAGTGTTTTCTAAGATTGATCTTAGATCGGATACCACCGCTTGAAGATCAAGGTAGCAGATATACCAAAGACAGCTTTCAGTACGAGGTATGGACATTATGAGTTCTTAGTTATGCCTTTTGGACTCACTAATGCCCCATCTGCATTTATGGATTTAATGCAGCGTGTTTTCATGCCATACTTGGATAAGTTTGTGATAGTGTTCATAGATGACATCCTTGTATACTCTAAGGATGAGAAGGAACATGAAGAACACTTAAGGATAGTGCTGGATACATTAAAGGAGAACCAGCTTGTATGCCAAGTTCTCGAAGTGCGACTTTTGGTTGAATCAAGTGAGTTTCTTGGGTCATGTCATTTCGGAGATGGCATTAAGGTTGATCCCGCGAAGATTGAAGCAAGCTTGAGAAGTGGTCCGGACCGACTACCGTTTCGAGAGGTTAGAAGTTTTCTCGGTTTGGGCGGCTATTATAGGAAGTTTGTACAAGACTTCTCAAAGATAGCTACACCACTTACCCGGCTCACTCAAAAGGATGTGAAGTTCGAGTGGACCAAAGGTGAGTGTGAAGATGCTTTTCGACGTTGAAAAAGAGGTTGACTACACGCCCCGCTTTTGGCGGTTCCGGAGATCTTTGATAATTATGATGTCTACACGGATGCTTCGGGACAAGATTTAGGTTGTGTGTTGATGCGGGGAGGGGGTAGGTAATTGCTTATGCATCCCGACAGTTGAAGGTGCATGAGAAGAATTACCCAACACATGACTTAGAGTTGGCAGCAGTAGTGTTTGCCCTAAAGACTTGGAGGCACTACCTGTATGGAGTTAAGGCCAGGATCTTCACCGATCACAAGAGTTTGAAGTATTTCTTTACCCAGGAAAATCTGAATATGAGACAAAGGAGATGGCTGGAGTTCGTAAAGGATTATGACTTGGAGATTCAGTATCATCCGGGTAAAGCAAATGTAGTGGCTGATGCCTTGAGCAGAAAACCATTGTTTGCAGTATCGAGTGTTGAAGACGTTGCAGAAAGGTTAGATGGGTTGAGAATCCGAAGCTTTGATCGATTGAAGACCGACGCTTTATGGCACCATTGTTAGCAAGGTCCGAGTTGATGGATGACATTCGGGAAAAGCAAGATGAAGACCCAAAGGTGTTGGTTGACTTGAAGCGAGTTGCAAGGGAAAAGCCTACGGTTGGATATGTGTTAGATAAGAATGGCAATCTTTGGTACCGGGATCGTTTGTGTGTGCCTAAGGTTGGTGATTTAAGACAGAGAGTCATGGAAGAGGCACATAGGATTGCTTTCGCAGCTTCATCCAGGAGCTACTAAAATGTACAGAGACTTGAAGGAAAGGTTTTGGTGGCCCTCGATGAAACCGGAGATAGCCAAGTTCGTTGCGAGTGTGATACTTGCCGAAGGTTAAAGCGAACATAGAAGACCGGGAGGAATGCTTAAGCCATTGGATATCCCGTAATGGAAGTGGGATAAGATCACTATGGACTTTATCACCGGTTTACCTAAGACGAGAGGCGGTAATGATGCGATTTGGGTGATTGTGGATAGATTGACCAAATCCGCTCATTTCTTACCATATAAGGTCGATATTCCCTTGAAGAAAATGACGACACTATACTTGGATAATATAGTGAAGTTACACGGAGTACCTATCTCGATAGTTTCGGATCATGATTCGAGGTTCGTCAGTCGGTTTTGGAAAAGTTTACAAGCGACTTTTGGAACCAAGTTGGATTTGAGTACGGCCTTTCATCCTCGGACAGATGGACAATCTGAGAGAACCATCCAAACACTTGAAGATATGTTGAGAGCTTGTGTGTTGGAAGTAGGTGGATCATGGGATGATTACCTACCGGTAGCGGAGTTTGCTTACAACAACGGTTATCATGCAAGTATTGGCATGCCACCGTTTGAAGCATTATATGGAAGAAGATGTAGAACACCGCCGTTTTGGGATGAAGTCGGGGAAAGACAAATCACCGGGCCGAATTGGTTGAGCAAGCTAAAGAAAGGGTTCAAATTTGGTCAAGAAGAATCGAAGGCGGCTCAAGATAGACAAAGAGTTGGGCGGATGTTAGAAGGAGACCTCTTGAGTTCGAAGTTGGTGAAAGAGTTTACCTACGAGCTTCACCAATGAAGGGAGTGAAACGTTTTGGACAAAAAGGAAAGCTAAGCCCTAGGTACGTTGGACCTTTTGAGATTCTAGAAAGAATTGGACCTTTGGCTTACGTACTCAAGTTACCGTAATCCATGTCGAGAGTCCACAACGTGTTTCATGTCTCAATGTTAAAGAAGTGTTTGACCAAGACGGATATTGAGACTACCGTTGATCCGGAGGGTCTCCGGATAATCTTTCGTACGATGAGACACCGACCGAATTTTGGACCGGAAGGAAAAGATGATTAAGAGACGGTTGATTCCTTTAGTTCTCGTGCAATGGAGCAATCATTCACCGGATGAAGCTACTTGGGAAGTTGAGGACGATATGATCAGCGAGTTCCCAGATTTTATGGACTTACCAGGTATGTTTTAAGTTTCGAGGACGAAACTCCTTTAAGGGGGAAGAATGTAATATTCCGATTTTCGGGAAAGGGCAGACGTGTCATTTTGCGAAAACGAAATATTGGGTTCGGTTCCTTTTATTCGGAGTTTAAGTATTTGTTAAATTATATATGTATATTTCGAAATATATATATGTATATAGTTAAGGAAGATAATAAGATCTTTATCCTTTTTTTGGGATTTATCTTATTATAAAGGAAGATAATAAGATCTTTATCCTTTTTTTTGGGATTTATCTTATTATAAAGGAAGATAATAAGATCTTTATCCTTTTTTTGGGATTTATCTTATTATAAAGGAAGATAATAAGATCTTTATCCTTTTTTTTGGGATTTATCTTATTATAAAGGAAGATAATAAGATCTCTATCTTTTTTTTTGGGATTTTCTATTTAAGGAGAATAAATCCCCACAATTCTTATAACCTATTAGAAATCGATTTTTCTCCACCTCCATATACTCTCTGCGTGTGTGAGCCAAAAATTAGGGCCGAGAGTTTTTCAATCGGTCGTTAAAGCAATTCTTGACGGTTTTCGGATCGAGTAGAGCGCCGGAATCGTTGTGAAGAAGGCAACGTTTTGATTGCGTAAAGTTGAAGCTTTGATAAGAGAAAGATCGGTTTTAGTCTCTTTTCTCGAGTTTTGCTGTTGGAATAAGCTTACTAAAGGTAAGAAGCTCTTCCTACAATCTAATTGTGGTTTATAGTAGAATAGATCATGTTTTGGATGCATATTGTATCAAGTTTTAAGCTTAGATGATGTTTAAGGATTAAGTTTTGTTTTGGATCTTAAAAGACATGTTTTCTACTGTTTTTCTGCTATAATTCATGTGCAAGATGTTTAGATTCCAGTAGAGATCGTTAAGGGTTGAAGAACAGGTTTTAGGGCTTTTTCTGCGTAGGATGTGTACGCATTGGCTAGCAATGCGCCTGCATTCCTGATGCAGGATTGCTTAGAATAAGTGCGTACGGGGATGCGCACGCATTCCGCAGTAATGCGCACGCATTGCCCCGCTTTCTATGTAATGTTGTTTTAAGCTATGTTTTGAATTTTAAACCTTAATTCATGATTAAATAACATTAATTGAATATGAACAAGCCCCGATTGAGTTTCGATTCGTTCGGTTAAAACACCGAATGTACTCTTAAAGGGAGTTGAAGTTCGGATCCGTCGGAAGGGCATGAAAGGGCTTGTGCTTTGATGAACTAGGGTTCATCATTGTCCGTGTAATTGATAGGATGTGATGTCTAGTTGTCTAAGTGAGGAGTAGAGCCGATTAGGTGAGTATTATTCGAAAACACTTTGGTGACTAGTTAATTCACATTAATAATTACATAAGTGTAGTAAAAGCTAAAACGTCATCTATTCTTGGTTAGGCACCGATTCAAATCGGCGATGTGATACGTTCATAAAAGGTGGACAACGCTACGGCTCAAAAGGTCGAAGGGTAGTGGAGGAAATCCATCGAACGTATATGCATACCGGGGAGATCCCGGGACTACCGGTGCTAATCACCGTAGTTGGCAAGTATATCTCGTGGTGGAATTTTCACCATGCATTGTGTCCTTGAGTAATGATGTAACAAAGATAAGCTAAGCTAGAAACGTATAGTCACGACGTGTCGATGGGCATGTAGTGAACCCTAGATCGAGTCGGTCTCGCAAGGCAAATCTTTTAATAATAAACCTTAATCATATTGTAGCTTCTACTTCTTACTTTGTACATTGTACTTACCTCAAATGCATGTTTATTTATGTGTTTGGGGGAGAGAAGACGAACAGTGTAAATGATGAGTTCGAGGAGAACTTTGATGACGACGTTTGAGGACGCCGGAGTTGAAGACTTTGATTAATTATTATTCATTTCTTTATTTATTTCCTAGATTTGGATTATTATTGGATTTTGTAGTTTACTTTTAGTACTTTGGAATTCATACTGTTTTGGGATTCGTTGGTTTTGTTTCGGATGTAATAACTTTACATTTCCTTCTCTAGTTCTTGAATTTCTATTCTGAGATGTTTGAAAAAAATTACCCGAGTCTTTTTAGCTTCCGTTTGCTTTTATTTGATACGACGTAGTAGAGGCTTACGTGTAATATTATTTATTTAATATTATGCGTGCCGAACGTTTCGATTTCCGGATAAGGACTCGGTGTCCGGGAACGGGGCGTTACAAAATCGGTTTACAACAGATTTAACGGTAAACAATTACCAACCACAATCCATCTCGTCAACCAAGATCATTCAACACGCATATATATTAAAAATATATAAAAGATGCAATTTTTATTCAATTCCACTCCTTATTAATTAATTATGTAATCAAGGTCGCAAAATCGCTTTAACCTTGCTCCGATACCACATGCAGGATATACAGAAACCCGAATCCGGATCTGATCCATAAATAGATCGTTAGATCTGATTCATTGCACCAATCGAGACACTCGATCATGCACAGCGGAAGCTACGAATTAATTTCGCATGCGATTTTACCATGATTAATTAATATAACTACAAGAAGGTTTAAGATTTACCCATCCGGAGAGAAGCCGTGATCTTCCGAGTTGTATCTCCAAGCGACGATTGGGGGACGTCGATCCCGCATTTAAACCTCCTCGAATATGATCTTAGGTTTTTCTTCTCCTAATGGCTAGAACAAGAAACTAAATTTTCTTTTCTTTTTATTAAGTGTGGCGCAAATTGTGATTGATTATTGTATTGGGAGGAATTCTCTTTATATAGAAAATTAACTAGTCAACAGAGAGTTATCCTTTTCACAATACAATTACCCTTTTTCCATAAGGAAAATATATTTGCCATAAAATAAGATATAATCTCCATAATTGAGATAATGATTAAAAATAAATCTCTTATTTTTCCATTAATTATCTAACAAATAATTAATTAATTAATTAAACATGTGACATAATCTAGAAAAAATTCTTTTCCTAATTTGCTCAGCATATGTGGCGCCGCCTTTGCCATTAAAATTAATAGAAAATATCTTTTTTATTTTACATATTATTTACCAAATAAATAATATTCGCATATTCATTAAATAGACCAACTATTAAATTTATTCTCGAGGTTTCACAAAACGAGAAACACTCGCGTGTTAGGAGCCAACCCTGGGACCATGGACCTATAACCAATAGCTACCATAAATTGAATAAAACATTCAACGAACATAATATTTATACTCAACTTATTAAATCCGGAATTACACCACCATAATTCAGAAACTGAACTCTATCGATTATAGATATAACTTATTCTCAAAGCGTCGAGTCAATAAGTGTCCATTGATATAATCATTACATACAGACTAATCCTCCACAGACTATCCGTAATGAAGCGGGAATATTCCCGTAAACCTTATTCACTACATCTTATCCTTATTTACCATCAACCCACTAGTGATCAATTAGTTCATAACCAAAATGAACTCAGCCGATCGATGAGTTTCTTGGATCAACAAACAAGGGGATTGTCTTTCTACTTCCCGCGGGAAGGAATGGATTCCATATCTGTGAGACACACACTTCTCACTCATTCCAGAGTGTGCCAACGTGAAAATGATTCAGACCGCGCCTCTTAGCAATCCTTAACGAACACATCAAACCCTATCTTGAAACAAGTAGGAGTATGCAATCACTTCAGGATTAAGGTTAATCCATATATGATCATCTTGTGATTTAATAAGATTTCTCAATCACGGAATTATATGAGAAATGTAAATTAAATCGGTCCAGTCCTATATGACTCTCATCATATATAAATGCCCCACTTAGATAACCAATATTGATGGTCCGGATAAGACGGTCACACCATAAAGTGTTCTGGGCGCATTAATGGTGGTTTAATCTGTTAGTAATATCACACGCAACGGAAGCGATTTTAAGGATCTAGATATATATAATACACGTAATAAAATAACTAGATTTATTCTACAAGGGGGATGTAGATCATACCTCTTGAATCTCAAAATTCAAGTCGAAGAACCGCAAAAGGATGAATGTGAGAAGATGTGAAGAGCACCACGATCTTCCGTACGTGTGATCCAAGCAATTCCCGGTGGAAGGAATTCTCGACTCGAACCCTTCCGATATGCTACCCGGAAAAAACTCCAAGATTTTCCCCAACCCTTGGCCGAAAATTCTTCCCTCTAATTTGCAAGAGTGGTTGAAATTATTGTGTGTTGTAAGGCTTGGGAGAACTCTCTTTATATAGGAGAGTAAAACTTAGCCTCCAAGGATTTTTATTTTGCAAATAAATACTCCAATTAATAAAAGATAATTCCATAATATTCTAGAACAAATCTAGAATAATATTTATCTTTATTATTTACCATAAATATTTATCCAATAAATATTTTATGCACATGTCTTATTAATCACAAGAAAACTAATTTCTTGTTCCAAAAAAGAGCATGGGGCGCAAACACCAAATATTGACCTAGTCAATATTAATTTTGCCATTACACAATAATTGGGCCAAGATTATGGAAAATGTCTTTTCCACATATTTAATTATTTAGCCCAACTAATTTAATAGTCCACTAAACAATTAATTCACATATCGTTTTAATAAAGTCCAACAAGAACTAAATTAATATTATTAGGATTCGACGTCCGAGAATAGCTATGCTATATTAGGAGGCACGTCGGGAACCATGGACTAATAATCAGCGGCATAAATCAAATAAATAATTATAGAATAATTACATTCGATAAATCAATCACGGGAATATGCCACCATAATCCCGTGATCGCACTCCTCCGATTATAAGATTATATTTATCTCCTCACGAGAATAATAATAAGCGTCCATTGATATAATCATTACATATGGATTAATCCTCCATAGGCTTCGTTCATTCTAAATCGGGAAGTTACCGTTAACCCTTTTTAGAACCTCTTATCCTTATTTACCATTAACCCCCTAGTGATCAATTAATTCATACAACTCACCGGTAGCTAATCGGTGTAATATGAACTCGTACGATCGATCGGTTTCTAGGATTAACAAATAAGGAACTGTCTATCTACTTCCATAAATGGAAGGAATGGATTCCGTATCCGTGATAACACGGACTACTCACTCAATCCGGTACGATGCCAAGATGGGGTAATTCGGACCACGGACTCGGTGTAATCCTTAACCGTCAAGTCAAACTTCATACGATTCAAGCGGTTGACGTGATCACCTCGGGATTAAGATATATCCATAAATATGATCATCCATTGATTCGATAAGACTTCTCGATTACGGAATTATATCGTGAACTCTAATCAAATCGGTCCACCCCTATACGATATATCTATCATATATAAATGCCCCATTAGGTTCTCTTAACCGAAAGTCCGGATAAGACAATCACACCTATTGTGTTCTGGGCGCATTAATAGCACGTTAAAGGAGAGACCCGATACTTTCGATTAACTTCACTAGGGGCTAATTGTATTTTAAGTACATCTTCACTAACTCAATCCTCTTGTGTATATCCCATACACTGAGTTAAGTGATTACATAAACGATATACTTTAAGGTTTTCTGTAGTGTAAATACTATTGTCACATCGGTGAATATGAGAATAATAAATATGAATAATAACATCATTTCATTTATTAAATAAAACAATTAGAAAATTGTCTTTCGGGCATCACACCTAACAATCTCCCACTTGCACGAAAGCATGTGATTAATTGTTTTAGAGCACACCCTATTATTTAAAATACAACAAACTATCACTCCCACTTGCTCTAAAGCAAATGAGACATGTCTCTAATACCTATAGTCTCCCAGTGTCGACTAAAAGCTTCAATCGACAGCGTCTTGGTGAATGGATCAGCAGGATTATCGGCGGAGGCGATTTTCTTGACGGAAATGTCCCCTCTATCGACAAAATCATTGATCACCCAGTATTTTCTCTCTATATGCTTCGACTTACTGTGCTTTCGAGGTTCCCTAGAGTTGGCAATGGCCCCATTGTTATCACAATAGAGAGTAATAGGATCTTCGGCATTCGGGACAACGCCTAATCCGCCGATGAACTTTCTTAACCAAATCGCTTCTTTAGCCGCCTCCGAGGCTGCTATGAACTCGCTTCCATTGTTGAATCGGTTGTGCTGGATTGCTTTTGGCTTCTCCATTCTACTGCACCGCCACCAAGCGTAAACACTGAACCAGAGGTAGATTTAGAATCATCTCTGTCTGACTGAAAGTCAGAATCGGTGTACCCCGCTAGCTCCAAACTCCCACTCGAATAGACGAGCATATAATTTCTTGTTCTCTTCAAATATTTGATGAGATTCTTTACTGCTGTCCAGTGCGGTTGCCCTGGATTTGACTTAAAACGGCTGACTAATCCAACGCCGTAACAAATGTCAGGTCTCGTACACCTCATGGCATACATGAGACTACCAACAGCCGAGGCATATGGCACTCTTCCCATAGCTTCAGCCTCTTCAGGAGTTTGAGGCCCCTGAGTCTTAAAGAGGTAAACGCCGTGACGGGTTGGTAGAAAACCCTTCTTTGCGTTCTCCATACTGAAGCGTGCCAACACCTTATCTATATAAGTTGCTTGGGACAGAGCTAACATCCTGTTCTTGCAATCCCTTATAATTTGGATCCCTAGAACATAACTCGCTTCTCCCAAATCCTTCATTTGGAATTGCGTGGTCAACCAACTTTTCACGTCGGACATCATCCCCTTATCGTTGCCAATTAGGAGTATGTCATCAACGTACAACACTAGAAATACAACACTATCTTTGATAACCATCTTGTACACACAAGATTCAAAAGTGTTGTTTGAAATCATAAGACTTTATCGTGTGATCGAATCTATGATACCGGAACGAGATGCTTGCTTCAACCCATAAATGGATCGAGCAACTTGCACACCATGTGCTCTCGACCTTCTTCAATGAATCCCTCTGGTTGCTGCATATAGATTTCCTCATCAAGAAAGCCGTTTAGAAACGCTGTCTTAACATCCATTTGCCAGATTTCATAATCCAGACATGCAGCAATCGAAAGGAGGATGCGGATGGTTTTCATCATGGCCACAGGTGAGAAGGTTTCCTCGTAGTCTATACCCTCTCGCTGTGTGTAACCTTTGGCTACCAGCCGTGCTTTGAAGGTTTCGACCTTCCCATCTACTCCTCTCTTTCGCTTGTAGAGCCATTTACATCCAATGGACCTTTCACCCTGAGGAAGTTCTACAAGTTTCCGGACGAGTTAGAGTACATAGACTCCATCTCTTGATTCATTGCGTCAATCCATTTATCCTTATCGTGATCCGGTAAGGCCTTCTTATAGGTCGGAGGATCATCTTCCACCCCATCGAGGCGACTACGTTTGCCTCTAAATCCATGCCGTACCGAGCCGGTGGCCGAACCACTCTCGCGGTACGTCCGGGTGGAACAGAATGTCGGAAGTGACTTGTTGTATTATTAGTGTTGTTTACGGGAACATCGCGCCACAATAGGCCGATGTCATCGGAGAGTAATTCCTCTAGTACAATTGTACTTCGAGGTCCGTGGTCTTTCATATAACTTTCCTCAAAAAACGTAGCGTTAGTCGAGACTAGCACTTTGTTATCTTCCGGATCGTAAAATAGACCACCACGTGTACCTTTTGGATAGCCTACAAACAAACATACTTTCGTACGTGATTGTAGCTTGGTAGTCTTGTCCATCAGCACATGTGCAGGACAACCCCATATGCGGAAGTGACGCATGCTTTCGCGATGTCCCGACCACATCTCAATGGGTGTCTTTTCGACGGACTTTGACGGTACCGCATTCAAAATGTAGACCGCCGCTTCTAAAGCATAACCCCAAAAGATATAGGTAGTGAGGCGTAGCTCATCATTGATCTAACCATGTTAATCAATGTCCTGTTTCTCCTCTCGGCAACTCCGTTTTGCCGAGGTGTCCTAGGCGCCGAACGTTGGAAACAAATTCCTTTTTCACCAAGTAGTCAATGAACTCGGTATCTAAATACTCACCTCCACGATCCGAGCGGAGGCATTTCAATGACTTGCCTAGTTGCCTATCGGCTTCGCTTGGAACTCCTTGAACTTTCCAAAAGCCTCGGACTTTCTATGCGACGATAAACATAACCGAATCTCGAGTAATCATCAATGAAAGTCACAAAGTACTCGTATCCGCCTCTAGCTTGTACGTTCATCGGACCACAAAGATCCGAATGCACTAAGTCTAGAGTTCCCGTGGCTCTATTACCCTTTGATGAGAAGGGACGCTTAGTCATTTTTCCCTCCAGGCAACACTCGCAGACAGGCAGTGTGTCAACAGATGACTCACATAAGGCATTAACCTTTTCAAGTCTTTTGAGTCTTTCCAAGGAAATATGGCCAAGCCTTAGATGCCACAAGTATGTTTTATCTTCTTTTACTTGAGAAACTTTCTGCCTTTTAGCAGATCTTTAATGAGCAGTTTTAAACATTTCAGTATTAAGTAGGGGAGCTTTATGTGGTCTTACAAAATATAAGCCGTTTTCATTTATAGTTGAACACAATTCAAAGCCATTCTTTGAAATAACAAATTCACCATTCAAATTTGAAACAGAAAATGATTGTTCAACTAAGGCGAATAAGAAATCAAATTTCTCCCGAAATTCGGAATGAAATAAACATTTTCTAAATGTAAAATTCTATTATTAAAATGCAAGTCCACAAACTCCCCTTCGCTTTAGCCGAAATGAGCGCCCCGGTGCCTACTCGCATCACTTGAGAACCCTCTTCCACTCCTCGTACGAACTAAGAATCTGCAATGAAGAACATACATGGTTAGTAGCTCCAGTATCAAGTATCCAAGTGGACACATCTTTAGCTACGTTAAAAGATTCCAAGAATTGTAATTCCAAATTACCTTTCTTATCTTTCCCGGCGACGACCTTGACTTTGCCATCTTTCACATCACGAAGATATTCGGGACAATGGCGTCGCCAATGTCCTACCTCCTTACAAGAAAAAGCATTTGCCCTTTGGCTTGGCCTCGTCAACTTTCTTGGCGTCTTTTTCTTCATTGGCTTGGGCACGGGTGCAACATTACCCTTCTTCTTTGGTTTGGCCTTAGGCTTGTTTGATGACCAGCTTCGGCCATATTGGCTTCGAATTTCTTATCCCCTACTTGGACCTTATCTTTCGATAGCAGGCCCTCGTAGATAGTCAGTTCATTCAGCATCTGTGTCATGGTCAACTCATATTTGCCCATCAGATACTGAGTTTTGAACGGGATAAACTCAGGATTCAACGATTCCAAAATCATCGATACTTGAGTTGCTTCATCGAACTTTGATCCATGAATACCGGCGTCATTGAAGTAACTGATCATATTCAGAACATGACCATTCACTGCTTGACCTTTCTTCAATTTCGTGTTAACGGCCAACCTGATGGCATCGTGTCTTGCTTGGTTGCTAGGTGATCCAAACATCGTAGTAAGTTTCCGCATGATTTCTCCTGCCGTACTCAAACTCTTCAATCTGGGTCCTAATAACCTCCGACACCGCCGCCGGGATGATCCCACGAGCCCGGTTATCCGCCGATCCGGCGATTACGCTGTTCGATCTCGGCTTTACCAGGTTTTTGGATCGCCAGCGTAGGGCATTCAGAAGTAAGTACATGTTGCACATTCTCATACGTGAGTACCACGTTTAAGTTACTCTTCCATTTCTTAAAGTTGTTTCCCGTTAATTTTTCAGACGGTAAAGCAGAAATTTGAGCAGACATTTTTGCTGAAAATAAAATGACATACATTAATTCAAGTTTAACACTACTATATATTATTTTAGGAATTGTAAACTAAAAATAAGTCTACTCTACCATTCCAAGGTTTTAACCTCGCATCTCAGTGCCGCCGTAGGGTAGGTCAAAGAGATGACGGTTAAATCGAGACAATCTCATCAATGAATAACTTGTGAGAATCAAACATCCCACGAGAATCGAACATCCCTTTATTCATTGACTACCTTCCTTTTTTAGCCTAGATATTACCAAAAATATCCTTTATGAGTGTGACCTACTATATCGGATCTCTTAGGTACGCCCCGAGTGTGCCGTCGTAGGATAGGTCAGTGACCCGACGAGTACCCAGAAATCCTATCCTTTCGGAGACCAAGCCATGAATGTTGATAGGGGTGAACACCATCCGTAGGGGGACGAAATCAAAGCGCCGTGAGGCGTCACCCTTCTCTCACTTACTTGTATCTATAGTAGAGGCCGTGGGGTTGGCTGTCGCCTCCCCCGCTCCCACTCAATATTTTGGAAGTGGTGGTGGGTTAACTAACCACGTCTTTTTGATGTTAACATAAAAGTACATCAAATCAAGGATTCCGAATGGTGTCGGTAACGTAGGCAAGCCTACCCGTCCTATTCGTTGGAACATATGTGACGGTCGGACGAAATCGGGTCAAGACGACCCCGTTGAGATAAGAAGGAATCACCCTCCGTTCTCCGGTGTAGCTTAGTCTTGCCGGACCCCCGTGCATACATCACACTAGGAGGGTTAAGTCGGTCGAGCCTAGCTCAGTTGACCACCCAACCTATAAGCGAACCGTTTTTATCCAAGATTTATTGTTCTTTTACCATCATTCAATCTCGTAGACACTACGAAATGAAAACGTGATCTCGTTTGGGCTTTAAGGCGGTTCACCGAGAACACACACCGAAAGGCCTAACGATTTCATAACCCGTCCTCGGATCTTTAATTAGTTACTAAATTTATTAATTACCACGTATTAATTAAATTTCAACTAATTACACGAGTTTGTATACATGCCTATTTTAATTACCAAAATTAAAATTCTACATGTATGCATGGAGTGGATTTATGATATGATGCATGTCATGGCAATTCCGATTTTATATCTATTTTATGATCGAACACATAAAAAATAAATTGCGAAAAATTTAAACACCGAGATGGATTGTTGGTACCCCCGTATCTAATCTATCCTAGGAAAAATAAATTACAAACTTGTTGTCTTCGAGTCTTGATCTTCGAATCTTGAACTCGAACCGCCGGATCACGAACCACGAACACCCGAGAGGAGAAAAGGTCTTTTTAATTAAATAAATCCAATTTATTATAATTAATCCAATATTTATTTCATTATATTTTATTTTTATTACATGCGGCTGCTAATAATTATTTTCCAAAAATAAAATTTTTTTTTTTTTTTCAAACGGAAGTTTAGTAAAAAAAAAAAAAAAGTTAGGTTAACAAAAAAATTGATGCTGCCGCAACATGAATAAAACCCTAGCCGCAATTTTTATTAAACATGACTTATAGCGACGCTTTTCAGCGTCGCAGAAAATCCTGTAGCAGTTTTAAATAAAATTTCATCCGTTTCTCCTCGTTCATACCTTGGATTTCGTCTTGATCTTCAATTTTTCAGCAAGATCTTCATCTTTTCCAGACCGGATATTCAAAATTACAATAAAAGATGCTACTTTTACATATAAATTTCGAAAATTGACATAAATAAAATACAATTCCTATGCTCAATTGTTACTAAACAAAGGAGCTACAATAGATCTAACGAGTAAACAGTACCAACCCCAATCCATCTCTTCAACCAAGACATTCATAACATAAAAAATAAAACAAAAATTTTCGGCCCCTTAAAAAAAAAAATTTGGGACAAAAAAAATCTACATGTTTACCACTCCTAGATCTAATATTTTATACGTATAAATATAGATCACCTTGGCTTTGATACCACTGTTAGTAATATCACACGCAACGGAAGCGATTTTAAGTATCTAGATCTATATAATACACGTAATAAAATAACTAGATCTATTCTACAAGGGGGATGTAGATCATACCTCTTGAATCTCAAAATTCAAGTCGAAGAACCGCAAAAGGATGAATGTGAGAAGATGTGAAGAGCACCACGATCTTCCGTACGTGTGATCCAAGCAATTCCCGGTGGAAGGAATTCTCGACTCGAACCCTTCCGATATGCTACCCGGAAAAAACTCCAAGATTTTCCCCAACCCTTGGCCGAAAATTCTTCCCTCTAATTTGCAAGAGTGGTCGAAATTATTGTGTGTTGTAAGGCTTGAGAGAACTCTCTTTATATAGGAGAGTAAAACTTAGCCTCCAAGGATTTTTATTTTGCAAATAAATAGTCCAATTAATAAAAGATAATTCCATAATATTCTAGAACAAATCTAGAATAATATATATTTATCTTTATTATTTACCATAAATATTTATCCAATAAATATTTTATGCACATGTCTTATTAATCACAAGAAAACTAATTTCTTGTTCCAAAAAAGAGCATGGGGCGCAAACACCAAATATTGACCTAGTCAATATTAATTTTGCCATTACACAATAATTGGGCCAAGATTATGGAAAATGTCTTTTCCACATATTTAATTATTTAGCACAACTAATTTAATAGTCCACTAAACAATTAATTCACATATCGTTTTAATAAAGTCCAACAAGAACTAAATTAATATTATTAGGATTCGACGTCCGAGAATAGCTATGCTATATTAGGAGGCACGTCGAGGACCATGGACTAATAATCAGCGGCTCCGATAAATCAAATAAATAATTATAGAATAATTACATTCGATAAATCAATCACAGGAATATGCCACCATAATCCCGTGACTGCACTCCTCCGATTATAAGATTATATTTATCTTCTCACGAGAATAATAATAAGCGTCCATTGATATAATCATTACATATGGATTAATCCTCCATAGACTGTTCATTCTAAATCGAGAAGTTACCGTTAACCCTTTTTAGAACCTCTTATCCTTATTTACCATTAACCCCCTAGTGATCAATTAATTCATACAACTCACTGGTAGCTAATCAGTGTAATATGAACTCGTACGATCGATCAGTTTCTAGGATTAACAAATAAGGGAACTGTCTATCTACTTCCATAAATGGAAGGAATGGATTCCGTATCGTGATAACACGGACTACTCACTCAATCCAAAGTACGATGCCAAGATGGGGTAATTCGGACCACGGACTCGGTGTAATCCTTAACCGTCAAGTCAAACTTCATACGATTCAAGCGGTTGACGTGATCACCTCGGGATTAAGATATATCCATAAATATGATCATCCATTGATTCGATAAGACTTCTCGATTACGGAATTATATCGTGAACTCTAATCAAATCGGTCCAAACTATACGATATATCTATCATATATAAATGCCTCATTAGGTTCTCTTAACCGAAAGTCCGGATAAGACAATCACACCTATTGTGTTACGGCGCATTAATAGCACGTTAAAGGAGAGACCCGATACTCTCGATTAACTTCACTACGGGCTAATTGTATTTTAAGTACATCTTCACTAACTCAATCCTCCTGTGTATATCCCAAACACTGAGTTAAGTGATTACATAAACGATATACTTTAGGGTTTTCTGTAGTGTAAATACTATTGTCACATCGGTGAATATGAGAATAATAAATATGAATAATAACATCATTTCATTTATTAAATAAAACAATTACAAAATTGTCTTTCGGGCATCACACCTAACATAATCAATAGACCACACACTTTGATTAAGTTCACCACGTACTAATCGTTCAAGTGTATCACTATAATTGTTTTTATAATTAATAAATGACATGCTTCGTGCTTATATGTAATACACCGCTGAAAATTTATTGTGAGGATTAAGTTTATTGTGATACACTTGAACGATTAGTACGTGGTGAACTTAATCAAAGTGTGTGGTCCATTGATTATGTTAGGTGTGATGCCCGAAAGACAATTTTGTAATTGTTTTATTTAATAAATGAAATGATATTATTATTCATATTTATTATTCTCATATTCACCGATGTGACAATAGTATTTACACTACAGAAAACCCTAAAGTATATCGTTTATGTAATCATTTACTCAGTGTATGGGATATACACGGGAGGATTGAGTTAGTGAAGATGTACTTAAAATACAATTAGCCCGTAGTGAAGTTAATCGAGAGTATCGGGTCTCTCCTTTAACGTGCTATTAATGTGCCCAGAACACAATAGGTGTGATAGTCCTATCCGGACTTTCGGTTAAGAGAACCTAGTGGGGCATTTATATATGATAGATATATCATATAGGGTTGGACCGATTTGATTAGAGTTCACGATATAATTCCGTAATCGAGAAGTCTTATCGAATCAATCGATGATCATATTTATGGATATATCTTAATCCTGAGGTGATCACAGTCAACTGCTTGAATCAGTATGAGGTTTGACTTGACGGTTAAGGATTACACCGAGTCCGTGGTCCGAATTACCCCATCTTGGCATTGTACTTGGATTGAGTGAGTAGTCCGTGTTATCACGATACGGAATCCATTCCTTCCATTTGTGGAAGTAGATAGACGCAGCTCCCTTATTTGTTAATCCTAGAAACCGATCGATCGCGCGAGTTCATATTACACCGATTAGCTACCGATGAGTTGTATGAATTATTTGATCACTAGGGGTTAATGGTAAATAAGGATAAGAGGTTCTAAAAAGGGTTAACGGTAACTTCCCGATTTAGAATGAACAGTCTATGGAGGATTAATCCATATGTAATGATTATATCAATGGATGCTTATTATTATTCTCGTGAGGAGATAAATATAATCTCATAATCGGAGGAGTGCAGTCATGGGATTATGGTGGCATATTCATGTGATTGATTTATCGAATATAATTATTCTGTTCGTAAGATAATTATTTATTTGATTTATCGGAGCCGCTGATTATTAGTCCATGGTCCCCGACGTGCCTTCAAATATAGCATAGCTATTCTCGGACGTCGAATCCTAATAATATTAATTTAGTTCTTGTTGGACTTTATTAAAACGATATGTGAATTAATTGTTTAGTGAACTATTAAATTAGTTGGGCTAAATAATTAAATATGTAGAAAAGACATTTTTCATAATCTTGGCCCAATTATTGTTTAATGGCAAAATTAATATTGACTAGGTCAATAAGTGAAAATTTCGCCCCCCCCCCCCCCCCCCCTTATTATTGTGGAACAAGAAATTATTTTCTTGTGTATTAATAAGACATGTGCATAAAATATTTATTGGATAAATATTTATGGTAAGAAATAAAGATAAATATTATTCTAGATTTTTTCTAGAATATTATGGAATTATCTTTTATTTATTGGGTTATTTATTTGCAAAATAAAAATCCTTGGAGGTTAAATTTTACTCACCTATATACAGAGAGTTCTCCCAAGCCTCATAACACACATAATTTCGACTCCTACCTCTTAGAGAGGAGAAGGAAATATTTCGGCCAAGGGGTAGAATAAGGGGAAAAATCTTGGAGGTTTTTCCGGGTAGCATATCGGGAGGATTCGAGACGAGAATTTCCTTCCACCGGGAGTTGCTTGGATCACACGTACGGAAGATCGTGGTGCTCTTCACACCTTCGTTCGTTCTTTCTATTGCGGTTCTTCAACTTGGATTTTGAGATCCAAGAGGTATGTTCTACAACCCCCTTGTAGATGTAGATCTAGTTATTTTATTACGTGTATTTTATAGATCTAGATCCTTAAATCGCTTCCGTTGCGGATGGTATTACTAACAGTGGTATCAGAGACATGGTGATCTATATTTATACGTATAAAATATTAGATCTAGGTGTGGTAAAACATGTAGATTTTTTTGTCCCAATTTTTTTTTTTAAAAGGGGGCCGATGCACATGCTTAATTTTTTATGTTATGAATGTCTTGGTTGAAGAGATGGATTGGGGTTGGTATTGTTTACCCGTAGATCTATTTTGTAGCTCTTTTGATTCGTATCAATTGAACATAGGATTTGTAATTTTATTATGTTGAATTCAAAAATTATGTAAAAAGGTAGTACCTTTTGTTTTTTAATTTTGATCCGGGTTCGAGACGACGAAATCATGGTGTTGAAGATTATCAAAAAGGTAAAACGGGAGGAGGCCGAAATTGTTGTTGTTGTTTTTAATTTTTTAGGTCACGGCACAGATTTCTTTTTATTTTTGCGGCAGCTTCTATATTTTTTTTAGGGTTGCCGGCAGCTTAAATCACTAATGTATGCATGGTATTGCATGCGCACCTTTTTTTTTAGAACCTAACAGGTTTGCCGACATAAAAAAATAATAATAATAATAATTAGTTTTGGATCAACTGTGAATTTAATAAATAAAAAAAAAAAAAAAAAGTTTTTTATAAAACAACTTGATAATTTAGATATATTTAAAATATATTGGTATATTACGGCCTCCTCTCCTCGTCGTTCGTGGTTCGTGTCGAGATCGAAGCTTTGAAGATCCGGAAGTTTTCAAGATCAAGATCGAAGATCGAGATTTGAAGACTTAGATTAAATTTTTACTTTTCCTTAGAAAATAGGTTAGTCGGGGGTACCAACGATCCATCTCGGTGTTTAAATTTTCCGCAATTTATTTTTTTATGTGTTTGATCATAAAATAGATATAAAATCGGAATTGTCATGACATGCATCATATCATAAATCCACTCCATGCATACATGTAGAATTTTAATTTTGGTAATTAAAATAGGCATGTATACAAACTCGCGTAATTAGTTGAAATTTAATTAATACGTGGTAATTAATTAATTTAGTAACTAATTAAAGATCCGAGGACGGGTTATGAAATCATTAAGCCTTTTGGTGTGTGTTCTCGGTGAACCGCCTTAAAAGCCCAAACGAGATCACGTTTTCGATTCGTAGTGTCTACGAGATTGAATGATGGTAAAAGAACAATAAATCTTGGATAAAAACGGTTCGCCTATAGGTTGGGTGGTCAACTGAGCTAGGCTCGACCGACTTAACCCTCCTAGTGTGATGTATGCACGGGGGTCCGGCAAGACTAAGCTACACCGGCGAGCGGAGGGGTGATTCCTTCTTATCTCAATGGGGCTCTCTTGACCCGATTTCGTCCGACTGTCACATATGTTCCAACGAATAGGACGGGTAGGCTTGCCTACGTTACCGACACCATTCGGAATCCTTGAATTGATGTGCTTTTATGTTAACATCAAAAAGACGTGGTTAGTTAACCCACCACCACTTCCAAAATATTGAGTGGGAGCGGGGGAGGCGACAGCCAACCCCACGGCCTCTACTATAGATACAAGTAAGTGAGAGAAGGGTGACGCCTCGCGGCGCTTTGATTTCGTCCCCCTACGGATGGTGTTCACCCCTATCAACATTCATGGCTTGGTCTCCGAAAGGATAGGATTTCTGGATACTCGTCGGGTCACTGACCTATCCTACGACGGCACACTCGGGGCGTACCTAAGAGATCCGATATAGTAGGTCACACTCATAAAGGATATTTTTGGTAATATCTAGGCTAAAAAAGGAAGGTAGTCAATGAATAAAGGGATGTTCGATTCTCGTGGGATGTTCGATTCTCACAAGTTATTCATTGATGAGATTGTCTCGATTTAACCGTCATCTCTTTGACCTACCCTACGGCGGCACTGAGACGCGAGGTTAAAACCTTGGAATGGTAGAGTAGACTTATCTTATAGTTTACAATTCCTAAAATAAAATAATATAGTAGTGTTAAACTTGAATTAATATATGTCATTTTATTTACAGCATTATATCCCTTACTAAATTGCTTAAAATTTATAATTGACTAGTATTGACTTCTTTAAAAAGTGGAAAGTAACTAGGACGTTGAACTAGTTAATCGATAATGCAATTATTTTTTGAAAGAGATATTTTCTCTTAAGCCTTTTAAAAACCAGAGTGACATATAGGTATGTCACTAGTGTCATTCGTGTCAAACGGGAGACAACTTAGTTTGATCAAAGGTGATTTCGGACTTTGAAATTCTTCTAGTGAATTTTGAGAATGTAGTGTTACACGAGTAATTTTCTAATTGAAAAATCGGAAAATCATGAAGTATTACTAGTTGGACGATATTTGGAATCGATGAATTAGTGGGAGCTTTATGATTTGTTGTTTTTCTAGAACATTAGAAAAGTGTAAACTGACTACACACGTAACCAATCTAATTGAAAAACCGGAAAGTCATGAAATATCGCTAGTTGGACGATATTTGGAACCGATAAACTAGTGGGAGCTTTAATGTTATGATTTGTTGTTTTTTCTGGTATATTAGAAAATCCGAAAAGTCCCGACGAGTAACACTCGAAATAGACATCCCACGGTTCAAGAGTAGTGCCTACTCAAACGAACCGCTGGTTCAAGACTGTTTCCATTCACGGAAAGTCAAGAATGGGAGAATATGTCTAAAAGTGTTAGTCATCTAAACTGAGAAAACTTTAAGGCTGAACCGAAAAATTAATTAACTGAAAATCATAGGATAAGGACAGTGATTTTGGATCACCAACCTATGAATCCTTGGCGATTTTCTCGAGCTAAGTTCTTTGGACGAACAAGGTAGCAGTGCATTTAACGATTAAAAGAGTAAACAACGGGCAGTTAATTTTAGCTAGAATAGTGGGAGTGATATAAGGAAATGAATCTCGGATTCAATCCTTGGATATCGTGGAAAATTTATTTTCAGTTTAAGATTCGTTGGAACGAATGGATTTACCTTCTATTCGATAATTTGTTTGTCGTATAGAATGTGAATATACCATTTGTAGTACAAGACTCGGACTTTTGTTTGATAAAGTCAAAACCACTTAGAACTGCTGAAATATGTATATAAAACACATCTTAAAGAACTATTAAAAGCAATTGGTTTCTATATTTAGATAAACGCTTCTTCATATTCCATAGTTAGTGCATAGTCCCTAAAAGACAAGACCTGAAGACTGGCTCAGGGTGATTCCTTTCTCCCAGTCTGGTTAGATTGTCTCAAAGGTTCAATGACTAAGTTTCCTTTCAACCGGGAAAGGACAATGGTTATAAAGAAGTAACATAGCTTGTTCATAACGACCTTCGGGGTCTAATGAAAGATACAGGCTAGTAGGAGCTTCCGAGTAGTGACTTATTGTCTGATAACTATTCAAACACTCCGGAAAGTTTATCCAAAATATTTTGAGGTTTCACTGTTTTCAACAGAGATAGAGTATCCTATACTCGGAATAGGCCATTCATAGTCCTTGAGACTGATGCTCAGCATGCCTCATTGTGACATGTTCTCACTAAGTGAGAAACCGTTAAATTGCCTTATATAGATTTAGATGTGCTACAATACACTGCTTAACTCAATAAAGATATTGGAAGCGAAATAACGGTTTACATTGAAATGTAAGACCGAGAAGTCTACCTAGAATATGCTTTGGAATTTACGGATAAGGTGTGGATTCGGTTCACCCCACTTCCATAAATATAAGCATTTAGCACACGGTGCTTGAAGGTAAGACTGGGAATTTCACGCATACCTTCGGTCAATGACCATTCGTGATATATCTTTTAACCTATTGAGTATAAAGGTTAGATACGGGATTCTTGAAATCGGGAAGGGACGGTTATCTTTGTTGCATCCTTTCGATAGAATCCATGAACAACAAAACCTTGAACCTTGAAGTACGTTTACTCAAGGTAGTTACTAACCGATTAAAATCAGACCACATCCAACATTGTTGTTGGTGATAACACTAAATACTACTAAACTAGATCAGAATTTCGATCCACCCAGTAAGTATTGGGAGTATGGTTTATCCATTACCCATTACGGGTTCTCATGGACTTTGTAGTCGAGAGGATCGATTGTTGACCTATGGCTCTTTTGTGAGCGGATAGGATTCTGATAATAGAGGTTGGTTTAATAGCCATAACCCTGTAAATGGAGTTCGGTACTCCAGTTCTGTTCATGCTCTTGTAGAACCACCTGAGCATCTCAGGCCCAGTGGGAGTAATTGGATCTACACGGAAAAGAGTAGAATGAGTTCGGTATTGCATGATTTTGTTCAAAAGCAGAAAATAGTGGTGATTCCCTGAGACTTTCTTGCCAAACAAACGGAGTCTGGATTCATTCGGAACAAAAGGGTATTGCCTTATGAACTTATGACAGGATGACTGTCAAGGCTTATGTCCTTTGTGGATAAAAAGCAAACCTCTCGGTCATTGGAAGTCATATATTTCTACAATATGTGGATTTGACCAGAATATTGATAAGTCTTTTGTAGACTGGATATCAATTTTAGTACAGTAGTGAATATATACATTAGTGTTTGTGAAGGATAACACTGCACCAGTTGGAATCAACATGGGTGTGTTATCTGAAGTCAGAATCCGACAATACCACAATTCTCTGCAACAGAGAGATTTGGACAACATTCTTAAGAGTTTGACTCGGTCGAATTCATTAGAATCAGTCACTGGTTTCCCATCCATCTTATTAGTTAAGATGATGCATCTGTGTATGCAACATTCAACGAGGAAGTTCTACCCTATGCATCAGGAATGACTCTCTAAATCTTCGGATCAAGAGAAATGGGATAGATTCTCTTTCTAGTAAGAGATGGTCAGGTTATTGAACGTCAATTTTGATCGAATCTTAGATTCGGCGGTTAACAAAGCAAGTTTAGTATGTCCTTTAGTATCTTGAAGAGAACGAGGAATAATATGCGGACATATTCATATGTGAACTTGGATATGTGTGATACACTGATTTTGACTTTTAAGTCAGATTGAGGATGATCGTTAAGTCGATCTCGGGCTCAGTGTTTACTCTTGTGTTGAAGCTATTGCCTGGAGGAATCCAGCAATGCCAACTCGACTTTAACTAGTTGGGTGATTAGCGGCTTTTGTAGTAGCTAGAGAGGCGATATAGCTTAAGGATTTCCTTTTCATATCTGGGAGTGATTCTAGATTTGGAAGCCGATACCACATCATTGTGCAAACGATGAAGGGGTAGCTTATAAGGATTTTCGAAATCACTAGAGGTCAAAAGCATATTAGGAAAGTACCACATGATTAGATGGGCCGGTAACGTTTCGATTCTACGGATCGTCTCGAGCCGACAACCTGACTAATCATTAAGACCCATGATATTTAGATGTAGGTACTCCCCGAGTCACTGACCTATCCTACGACGGCATACTCGGAGTGTACTTTGGAATTTGAAATGGTTATGATATGCTTAGTGGGTACTAGAATACGGGATGGGTCTCCATTGCTTTAGAGCAAGTGGGAGATGTAGTTTGTTGTATTTTAAATAATAGGGTGTGCTCTAAAACAATTAATCACATGCTTTCGTGCATGTGGGAGATTGTTAGGTGTGATGCCCGAAA
Source organism: Gentiana straminea (assembly GCA_036785695.1). NCBI lineage: Eukaryota > Viridiplantae > Streptophyta > Magnoliopsida > Gentianales > Gentianaceae > Gentiana > Gentiana straminea. The sequence goes on along the minus strand of JAVUPR010000375.1, from coordinate 2,088,830 downwards.
GACAATTTTGTAATTGTTTTATTTAATAAATGAAATGATATTATTATTCATATTTATTATTCTCATATTCACCGATGTGACAATAGTATTTACACTACAGAAAACCCTAAAGTATATCGTTTATGTAATCACTTACTCAGTGTATGGGATATACACAGGAGGATTGAGTTAGTGAAGACGTACTTAAAATACAATTAGCCCGTAGTGAAGTTAATCGAGAGTATCGGGTCTCTTCTTTAACGTGCTATTAATGCGCCCAGAACACAATAGGTGTGATAGTCCTATCCGGACTTTCGGTTAAGAGAACCTAGTGGGGCATTTATATATGATATATATATCATATAGGGCGGACCGATTTGATTAAAGTTCACGATATAATTCCGTAATCGAGAAGTCTTATCGAATCAATCGATGATCATATTTATGGATATATCTTAATCCCGAGGTGATCACGAGTCAACCGCTTGAATCGGTATGAGGTTTGACTTGACGGTTAAGGATTACACCGAGTCCGTGGTCCGAATTACCCCATCTTGGCATTGTACTTGGATTGAGTGAGTAGTCCGTGTTATCACGGATACGGAATCCATTCCTTCCATTTATGGAAGTAGATAGACGCTTCCCTTATTTGTTAATCCTAGAAACGATCGATCGCGCGAGTTCATATTACATTGATTAGCTACCAAAGAGTTGTATGAATTATTTGATCACTAGGGGGTTAATGGTAAATAAGGATAATAGGTTCTAAAAAGGGTTAACGGTAACTTCCCGATTTAGAATGAACAGTCTATGGAGGATTAATCCATATGTAATGATTATATCAATGGACGCTTATTATTATTCTCATGAGGAGATAAATATAATCTCATAATCGTAGGAGTGCAGTCACAGGATTATGGTGGCATATTCCTGTGATTGATTTATCGAATATAATTATTCTGTTCGTAAGATAATTATTTATTTGATTTATCGGAGCCGCTGATTATTAGTCCATGGTCCCCGACGTGCCTCCAAATATAGTATAGCTATTCTCGGACGTCGAATCCTAATAATATTAATTTAGTTCTTGTTGGACTTTATTAAAACGATATGTGAATTAATTGTTTAGTGAACTATTAAATTAGTTGGGCTAAATAATTAAATATGTGGAAAAGACATTTTCCATAATCTTGGCCCAATTATTGTGTAATGGCAAAATTACTATTGACTAGGTCAATAAGTGAAAATTTCAATAAGTGGGAGATGTAGTTTGTTGTATTTTAAATAATAGGGTGTGCTCTAAAACAATTAATCACATGCTTTCGTGCATGTGGGAGATTGTTAGGTGTGATGCCCGAAAGACAATTTTGTAATTGTTTTATTTAATAAATGAAATGATATTATTATTCATATTTATTATTCTCATATTCACCGATGTGACAATAGTATTTACACTACGAAAAACCCTAAAGTATATCGTTTATGTAATCACTTACTCGGTGTATGGGATATACACAGGAGGATTGAGTTAGTGAAGACGTACTTAAAATACAATTAGCCCGTAGTGAAGTTAATCGAGAGTATCGGGTCTCTTCTTTAACGTGCTATTAATGCGCCCAGAACACAATAGGTGTGATAGTCCTATCCGGACTTTCGGTTAAGAGAACCTAGTGGGGCATTTATATATGATATATATATCATATAGGGCTGGACCGATTTGATTAAAGTTCACGATATAATTCCGTAATCGAGAAGTCTTATCGAATCAATCGATGATCATATTTATGGATATATCTTAATCCTGAGGTGATCACAGTCAACTGCTTGAATCAGTATGAGGTTTGACTTGACGGTTAAGGATTACACCGAGTCCGTGGTCCGAATTACCCCATCTTGGCATTGTACTTGGATTGAGTGAGTAGTCTGTGTTATCACAGATACGGAATCCATTCCTTCCATTTATGGAAGTAGATAGACAGTTCCCTTATTTGTTAATCCTAGAAACTGATCGATCGCGCGAGTTCATATTACATTGATTAGCTACCAGTGAGTTGTATGAATTATTTGATCACTAGGGGGTTAATGGTAAATAAGGATAATAGGTTCTAAAAAGGGTTAACGGTAACTTCCCGATTTAGAATGAACAGTCTATGGAGGATTAATCCATATGTAATGATTATATCAATGGACGCTTATTATTATTCTCATGAGGAGATAAATATAATCTCATAATCGTAGGAGTGCGATCACGGGATTATGGTGGCATATTCTGTGATTGATTTATCGAATATAATTATTCGTTCGTAAGATAATTATTTATTTGATTTATCGGAGCCGCTGATTATTAGTCCATGGTCCCCGACGTGCCTCCAAATATAGTATAGCTATTCTCGGACGTCGAATCCTAATAATATTAATTTAGTTCTTGTTGGACTTTATTAAAACGATATGTGAATTAATTGTTTAGTGAACTATTAAATTAGTTGGGCTAAATAATTAAATATGTGGAAAAGACATTTTCCATAATCTTGGCCCAATTATTGTGTAATGGCAAAATTACTATTGACTAGGTCAATAAGTGAAAATTTCGCCCCCCCCCCCCCCCCCCAAGAAATTATTTTCTTATGCATAAAAATATTTATTGGATAAATATTTATGGTAAGAAATAAAGATAAATATTATTCTAGATTTTTTCTAGAATATTATGGAATTATCTTTTATTTATTGGGTTATTTATTTGCAAAATAAAAATCCTTGGAGGTTAAGGTTTACTCTCCTATATAAAGAGAGTTCTCCCAAGCCTCATAACACACATAATTTCGACTTCTACCTCTTAGAGAGGAGAAGGAAATATTTCGGCCAAGGGGTAGAATAAGGGGAAAAATCTTGGAGGTTTTTCTGGGTAGCATATCGGGAGGATTCGAGACGAGAATTTCCTTCCACCGGGAGTAGTTTGGATCACACGTACGGAAGATCGTGGTGCTCTTCACACCTTCGTTCGTTCTTTCTATTGCGGTTCTTCAACTTGGATTTTGAGATCCAAGAGGTATGTTCTACAACCCCCTTGTAGATGTAGATCTAGTTATTTTATTACGTGTATTTTATAGATCTAAATCCTTAAATCGCTTCCGTTGCGGATGGTATTACTAACATCATCATGACACACAAGTCCAAAAACAAATTTACATCATAATGGGACGGCCCCTATGTTGTTCGAGAGATCTACACTAATGGTGCATACAAGTTGGTGGATAAAGATGGTGTCAAGCTTGGCCCAATCAACGGCAAATTTTCTCAAGAAGTTCTATGCATAACTCAAGCAATTCTCCTAAGCACGAGCCTAAACTGCATTAATTTTGTGAAAGAAAAAAAACAAACAAAAAATATATGAACTACGTTTGACTTGATTTCTAGAGCATTCTCTAGGATACGTAGGCAGCTTGGGAAGTTACTCCAAGCTCAGTCATACTAAAAAATGAAAAAAAAAACAACTCAGGGACGATAGAGAAAAAAGAAAATGATAATACAAAATTTTATTGATGCATATCAATTGAGTTTTATTACATACAAAAAAACAGAAACAAAAGTTGAAGCCAAAACTAGAGAAAAAGATAGTAATGAAAGATTTCATTAGTTCACCCAAAAGGGGAAATGATCCCAAAAATCCCAAAAGCAAAGAAAAATGAACTAAGAGAAAAGGTTAAAGTTCTCTAGCTCGCGGCGGTTTCCTTCTTGTAACTCTTTCATTCTCTCAAAGTGTCACTTTCAGCTGGCTGCAATGAAGGCATACTCTCCAGTTCATTGATCTCATCTCTTAGCTGGATCGATTGAGGAGTGTACCTCTCTAACTCCTTCTCGTGCTTACGAAGGGTTGAAACAATCTAATTTACCTCTTTCTTCAAAAGCAAAAGTTCTTTCTCGAGCGCTTTTCTTCTTTCTTGCACTTCAGTAAGTTTGTCCTACGAAGACTGGGTGTGCTGGAGATGCTCCATCTTGGATGCCTCACTTTCTACAAGTTACTGGCAAAGAAGGGAATGTTTTGCACCATGCGCCTATTCAGAAAACCTATTCGAAACATCATCTAAAGATATACAGTAGTGGGCGGCATTCACAAAAACAGCGTCCAAAAGAGCTCTCAGGTTAGACAAATCTAAACCCCCAACACGCTCCATCTCTGAAAACACTTCACAAACACCTTTTTTTAATCGAGGCCAGTTGATCTATAGGGTGACACGATATCTTCCTACAGGCAGATGTCCATAGCATCGTGTGGAAACTGCGAAGACTCTTTGAAATCACAACACTTGACAGGAATTCTGAGACTTCTGGCGGTGGCGCGAGTGAAGCCAACGGAGCACATGTAAGGCCTTGCCCACTCAAAGAAGACCTTTTAGAAGTACCGTCAGCCACAACTCGGTGTTTGGGCACGTGATCAACATCAACAACTAGGGTCTCTGTCTCAGCGGCGACTTTCGAATCGGGATCACAGTCCATATCAACATCGTTCCGCTCATAATAAGGTTGCATCTGTGGAATACATTGCACTTCTTGGCTATCATGGGTGAAATATGTCCCTTTCCTTTTTTCTTAGCTTTCAATGCAAAAGCATCAAGAGTATTGGTGTAATCCTCGCTAAGAGCAGAACCATCTACCTCGTTCGGATCTCGACAGACCAACTGCAAAACAAAGAAACAAGGCAAAGTGAACAAATATCAAAGGAGGTAAATCAAACAAGTTAACATTAACATATCCTAAAGAGTAAAAGAGTAATTGTTTTCCAGCTATGGGCTTTTGACGTTTTCAATTCACATCACCATGTTCAGAACTCTCGCTGACATGCAAGACAACGTCAGAATGCCTTTTCTCTCTCAAATCCGCATGAGTTTCCCTACCCATCACAACTTTTGGTAGAAGGAAGGTGAATGACCAAATTAGGCGAAGATGTTGGAGGATATGAAGGCTTGATCTCTTTAAACTTAGCTGTTGGGGCATTTTGTTTCGCCCGAGGGGCAGTCATGTTCACAGTATTGATAAGAGACTTTTTTCCATCAAAGAAGTATGAATCAGACTTTCCACCATGACCAATAACCTTAGGAAACGTGGCGGTTAACATCACGAGTAATAAACTTGGTCCTGAGTCCTCAACCCCGCGCAAGTAAAGTACTCGTGTGTCAACCACGAGCTCCGCAGGGACGCCCTGATGAAAACCAAAACTGACGTGCAAACCTTCATGGACTGTAAGGCTCAACCCAACAAGAGCCATAACAATGAAACACCAAAATACCCGAGCGGACAGTTGTCTCGGATTTTATCTAAGCAAAATAAACAAGTAATAAAATAATCTGGTTTACCCCAAGTGCAGGGATCGTAGTATAGCGATTACAACCGGAGTCGAATCACAGGGAATTGAGATTGGTCTAGTTCTTAATTTTTCTAAAGGTTGTCACGAAAAATAACTAAAAACGAAAACGAAGATACAATAAACTGGACAGAGGGTTGTCAATCCAAAGCCAGGAAATATGATTACGAACCTAAAATAACTAATTCTATTCTATAAACTAAAACGAAAATAAAGTTCTAAGCTAGCAACGAAAAACAAGGCACAATGATTCTTTCAATTAAGGTAACGATGAACAAGCAATGATCCACCTATCTCGCAACTCTCAATTTCTACCCTAGATCGTTTAGTGAAGATTTAATAAAGATGTGGTTCACCTATCAAAGGTATGAATTCCTACTCTCGAAGATAATTCGCCTATTAATCTTTCATCTCTCGATCTTAAAGATTAACGCTTCCATAACAAAGGTGTAAGATTTCTCAATCTAGCAACCTAGAAATTTAACCTAGCAACTCTCGTTATTTTTAGGTTAAAAATCTAATCTTTACTACGGTGATCTAGGTCTAACAACGATTTTCATCAAACGTTAAACATCACAAAGCAACCATCTCTCGATATAAATTGCAAAATCAATATAAAACGTAATAAAGAAACAACTTTAAATAAAAACTCACAAAACCAAATCCAAAGTCGAAATCAAAACATTGCATGATCGGCTTCACACGCTTGTTCGAATCGCTTAGCCTTTATTCATCGTTGGTATGCAAATAACATAATTAAAAGTAGAAGAAACGATGTTTTGGTAGGTAAAAACCGCAGCAGAGCCGCCCCCAAAGGGGCTGGGGCGGCCAGGGATGAAAAATATCGTATCTAGGGTTGCAGAAAACGCGTGTATTTATAGATTTCTAGGTCGGTTTAGGAAATGGCGGTGGATGGACGCCCGTCCAGTGCCTCTGGACGCCAGTTCAGTCTGTGTAAACTTTTCGAGTCGGGCCGAATCTTCTCAAACGCCAGTCCTATGCAATTCTGGACGCCCGTCCAGGAAAAATCCATAAACCCTGAATCCAGTTGGCTCCAGTGGACGCCAGTTCACCTCTTAGGACGCCAGTCCACTCTTCTGGACGCCAGTCCAGGTGGACCGGACACCAAACGTGCGTCCAGCATGCTCCATATCCAAGTTTAAGTTAAATCTTCAATCCCAAGTTCATCTTGCAACTTCATCCTTCTATTTAATCTTCAACGAACATCGTTTAAGCTCCTTCATTGCCATGCAAGCGTACCTACAAGATAATCAAAGCGTGCAAAATGTAGAACCATATATATTGATAGAAAAATCATCGATAAAAACACGTAATAAGCTCGATTTTGCATTTAAACCAATTTCATATGCATTCTCTCAATAAATCCTTTAAACACTTACTTTTCTATAAAAAGTAATAAAACACGAAGGAAATTGCTACGAAATAATATCATATATATCGTAAAAATCACCGTTAACAACTCCCCCACACTTAGCTTTTGCTCGTCCCGAGCAAAACAAAACAAAATAAAGGCTCGGAAAAGATAGATACTTCAGCAAATATAACGCATAGTCAATACATTAGAGGTTCACCCCGGTGTGTGTGCAAAGCCATAGCAAACTTCCACTAAGTCCAAACTTGAAATTCATTCCAAGCAACTAGCAAATACCCCATTCAAACTAGAAATGAATGATACTTATAACATGCACCCTACAAAACGTAACATATCCCGAAAAGGATGATAGAATACATTTAGGACCTTTCTGACATACTCAGAGGATAATCCCTACAACATATCTATCGGTTTATACTGGGGATAAGGTAGACGATAACTAGGTCTTTTACTCATTCATACCAGATTCCTTATATAAGTTGATTTAATTAACTTTCACATATAAAAACACATCAGAGTGAGCTATTGCCCGTCATAGTAGAATAGGACATTCGAGATATACCCTACCTTACTCAAATCATTGTTAGGTGTGATGCCCGAAAGACAATTTTTTGTAATTGTTTTATTTAATAAATGAATTGACGTTATTATTCATATTTATTATTCTCATAATCACCGATGTGACAATAGTATTTACACTACAGAAAACCCTAAGTATATCGTTTATGTAATCACTTAACTCGGTGTATGGTATATACACGGGAGGATTGAGTTAGTGAAGATGTACTTAAAATACAATTAGCCCGTAGTGAAGTTAATCGAGAGTATCGGGTCTCTCCTTTAACGTGCTATTAATGCGCCCGAACACGGTTGGTGTGATTGTCTTATCCGGACTTTCGGTTAAGAGAACCTAATGGGGCATTTATATATGATAGATATATCATATAGGGTGGACCGATTTGATTAGAGTTCACGATATAATTCCGTAATCGAGAAGTCTTATCGAATCAATGGATGATCATATTTATGGATATATCTTAATCCCGAGGTGATCACAAATCAACCGCTTGAATCGGTATGAGGTTTGACTTGACGGTTAAGGATTACACCGAGTCCGTGGTCCGAATTACCCCATCTTGGCATTGTACTTGGATTGAGTGAGTAGTCCGTGTTATCACGGATACGGAATCCATTCCTTCCATTTATGGAAGTAGATAGACAGCTTCCCTTATTTGTTAATCCTAGAAACCGATCGATCGCGCGAGTTCATATCACACCGATTGATCACCAAAGTGAGTTGTATGAATTAATTGATCACTAGGGGGTTAATGGTAAATAAGGATAAGAGGTTCTAAAAAGGGTTAATGGTAACTTCCCGATTTAGAATGAACAGTCTATGGAGGATTAATCCATATGTAATGATTATATCAATAGACGCTTATTATTATTCTCGTGAGGAGATAAATATAATCTCATAATCGGAGGAGTGCGATCACGGGATTATGGTGGCATATTCCCGTGATTGATTTATCGAATATAATTATTCTATAATTATTTATTTGATTTATCGGAGCCGCTGATTATTAGTCCATGGTCCCCGACGTGCCTCCTAATATAGCATAGCTATTCTCGGACGTCGAATCCTAATAATATTAATTTAGTTCTTATTGGACTTTATTAAAACGATATGTGAATTAATTGTTTAGTGACTATTTAATTAGTTGGAACTAAATAATTAAAATAAGTGGAAAATATATTTTCCATAATAATTGGCAAATTAGTGTGTATGACAAAAATTAATTGACTAGGTCAATTAAAGATACAATTCACGCCACATGCATATTTTTTTGGTAACAAGAATTAGTTTCTTGTGTATTAATAAGACATGTGCGCATAAAATATTTATTGGATAAATATTTATGGTAAGAAATAAAGATAAAGATTATTCTGGATTTGTTCTAGAATATTTTGGGATTATCTTTTATTTAATAGGATTATCATAATTGATTTTGTATTAATTATAAAATCCTTGGGGCTTAAGTTTTACTCTCCTATATAAAGAGAATTCTCCCAAGCCAAAACACACTACAAATTTCGACTTCACCTCTTAGAGAGGAGAAGAAACAAATTTCGGCCAAGGGGGAAATTTGGGGAAAATCTTGGAGATTTTTCCGGGTAGCATATCGGAAGGGTTCGAGTCGAGAATTCCTTCCACCGGGAGTTGCTTGGATCACACGTACGGAAGATCGTGGTGCTCTTCACGCTTTCCTTCGTTCATCCTATTGCGGTTCTTCAACTTGGATTTTGAGATCCAAGAGGTATGATCTACAACCCCCTTGTAGATGTAGATCTAGTTATTTTATTACGTGTATTATATAGATCTAGATCCATAAATCGCTTCCGTTGCGGATGGTATTACTAACAGTGGTATCAGTCGCCATGGTGATCTATATTTATACGTATAAAATATTAGATCTAGGAGTGGTAAAACATGTAGATTTTTTTGTCCCAATTTTTTTGGGGGCCGATGCATATGTTTAATTTTTATGCTTATGAATGTCGTGGTTGAAGAGATGGATTGGGGTTGGCACTGTTTACCCGTTAGATCTATTGTAAACTCATATACACGATGAAAATTCGTCCATATGAGTATAGGAAATTATGTAATTCTTTTTTATTGCAATTTTAATTTCCAGAAAATAGATCTGTTTAGTAGCTGTTTAGTTATTTCGTGTTTCCCGTTGATCGAACCGTTGCAACGAAGATCCCTCCGGTCAGAATCAAGATTAGAAGATGATTATCAACTCCACAAATTTTGGCGTCGATCAGAGTCCGTTTCGATATCCGTTTGATGCTGCGAAGATGCTGCTGTAACAGAAAAACGCATGATTCACAGAAACCCTACCTGTGACTTCCTCGATTTTCTGGGAGAGTTTGGACCGTTGAAAAGCAAATCCGACCGTTCAGATTGATCAAATATGAGTTTTGGACGTACCATAAAAATTTCAGGTCGATCGGGATTCATCTCGATTCCCGATCTGCCTCAGGAAGTCCTTGATGCAGTGCAGTTAAAGTCAGATTCAGCAGCAAGTTTGGCGGTTTACTGGAGAAAATTGGTAAGTCTAAGCACCGATCCAACCGTCCATATTGAAGTTCAAGGAGTGAAGAAAAGATCTGGAAAGTTTCGTCCCGATCCGAGTTCGTTTGTATGCCGATCGTCGAAGAGTTCGAACAGCTGCAGATTTAGTTAGAAAGTCGTAAACCCTAGTTAGGGTTTTGGTTATTTATTTTCTAATAGGTTAGATTCGGGGTGCCAACGGTCCATCTCGGTGTTTAAATTTTCCGCATTTATTTTTTATGTGTTTGATCATAAAATAGATATAAAACCGGAATTGCCATGACATGCATCATATCATAAATCCACTCCATGCATACATGTAGAATTTTAATTTTAGTAATTAAAATAGGCATGTATACAAACTCGTGTAATTAGTTGAAATTTAATTAATACGTGGTAATTAATTAATTTAGTAACTAATTAAAGATCCGAGGACGGGTTATGAAATCGTTAAGCCTTTCGGTGTGTGTTCTCGGTGAACCGCCTTAAAAACAAACGAGATCACGTTTCCAATTCGTAGTGTCTACGAGATTGAATGATGGTAAAAGAACAATAAATCTTGGATAAAAACGGTTCGCCTATAGGTTGGGTGGTCAACTGAGCTTCGCTCGAACGACTTAACCCTCCTAGTGTGATGTATGCACGGGGGTCCGGCAAGACTAAGCTACACCGGAGAGCGGAGGGGTGATTCCTTCTTATCTCAATGAGGCTATCTTGACCCGATTTCGTCCGACTGTCACATATGTTCCAACGAATAGGACGGGTAGGCTTGCCTACGTTACCGACACCATTAGGAATCCTTGATTTGAGGTGCTTTTATGTTAACATCAAAAAGACGTGGTTAGTTAACCCACCACCACTTCCAAAATATTGAGTGGGAGCGGGGGAGGCGACAGCCAACCCCACGGCCTCTACTATAGATACAAGTAAGTGAGAGAAAGGTGACGCCTCGAGGCGCTTTGATTTCGTCCCCAAGGATGGTGTTCACCCTATCAACATTCATGGCTTGGTCTCCGAAAGGATAGGATTTCGGGTACTCGTCGGGTCACCGACCTATCCTACGACGGCACACTCGGGGCGTACCTAAGAGATCCGATATAGTAGGTCACACTCATAAAGGATATTTTTGGTAATATCTAGGCTAAAAAAGGAAGGTAGTCAATGAATAAAGGGATGTTCGATTCTCGTGGGATGTTCGATTCTCACAAGTTATTCATTGATGAGATTGTCTCGATTTAACCGTCATCTCTTTGACCTACCCTACGGCGGCACTGAGATGCGAGGTTAAAACCTTGGAATGGTAGAGTAGACTTATTTTTTAGTTTACAATTCCTAAAATAAAATAATATAGTAGTGTTAAACTTGAATTAATATATGTCATTTTATTTACAGCATTATATCCCTTACTAAATTGCTTAAAAACATTAATTGACTAGTATTGACTTTGTTAAAAAGTGGAAAGTAACTAGGACGTTGAACTAGTTAATCGATAATGCAATTATTTTTCGAAAAAGATATTTTCTCTCAAGCCTTTTAAAACCAGAGTGACATATAGGTATGTCACTAGTGTCATTCGTGTCAAACGGAAGACAAACTTAGTTTGATCAAAGGTGATTTCGGACTTTGAAATTCTTCTAGTGAATTTTGAGTGTGTAGGAAATACACGTGCAATTTTCTAATTGAAAAATCGGAAAATCATGAAGTGTTACTAGTTGGACGATATTTGGAATCGATGAACTAGTGGGAGCTTTATGATTTGTTGTTTTTCTAGAACATTAGAAAAGTGTAACTGACTACACACGTAACCGTTCTAATTGAAAAACCGGAAAGTCATGAAATGTTGCTAGTTAGACGATATTTGGAATCGATGAACTAGTGGGAGTTTCTATGATTTGTTGTTTTTTTCTGGAAACAATAGAACTATGTACGAAAGATTTTCTAATCGAAAAAATCGGAAAATCATAAAAATAAAGCATTGCTCGTTAGACGGTATTTGGAACCGATAAACTAGTGGGAGCTTTAATGTTATGATTTGTTGTTTTTCTGGTATATTAGAAAATCCGAGAAGTCCCGACGAGTAACACTCGAAATAGACATCCCACGGTTCAAGAGTAGTGTCTACTCAAACGAACCGCTAGTTCAAGATCTTTTTCCATTCATTGAAAGTCAAGAATGGGAGAATATGTCTAAAAGTGTTAGTCACCTAAACCGAGAAAATTTTAAGGTTTGAACCGAAAATTAATTAACGAAAATCATAGGATAAGGACGGTGATTTTGGATCACCAACCTATGAATCCTTGGTGATTTTCTCGAGCTAAGTTCTTTGGAAGAACAAGGCGGCCCGGTGCATTTAACGATTAAAAGAGTAAACAACGGGCGCTTAATTTTAGCTAGAATAGTGGGAGTGATATAAGGAAATGAATCTCGGGTTCAATCCTTGGATATCGCGGAAAATTTATTTTCCGTTTAAGACTCGTTGGAACGAATGGATTTACCTTCTATTCGATAATTTGTTTGTCGTATAGAAAGTGAATATACCATTTGTAGTACGAATCCAAGACTCGGACTTTTGTTTGATAAAGTCAAAACCACTTAGAATCACGAAATATGTATATAAAACACATCTTAAGAACTCGTTAAAAGCAATTGGTTTCTATATTTAGATAAACGCTTCTTCATATTCCATAGTTAGTGCATAGTCCCTAAAAGACAAGACCCGAAGACTGGCTCGGGTGATTCCTTTCTCCCAGTCTGGTTATATTGTCTCAAAGGTTCAATGACTAAGTTTCCTTTCAATCGGGAAAGGATAATGGATATAAAGAAGTAACATAGCTTGTTCATGACGACCTTCGGGGTCTGATGAAAGATACGAGCTAGTAGGAGCTTCCGAGTAGTGACTTCTTGTCTGATAACTATTCAAACACTCCGGTAAGTTTATCCAAAATATTTTGAGGTTTCTCTGTTTTCAACAGAGATAGAGTATTCTATACTCAGAAATGGGCCATCACATAGTCCTAGGGACTGATGCTCGGCCTGCCTCATAGTGAAATGTTTTCACTAAGTGAGAAACCGTTAAATTGCCTTATATAGTTTTTAGATGTGCTACAATACACTGCTTAACTCAATAAAGATATTAGAAGCGAAATATCGGTTTACATTGAAATGTAAGACCAACCGCCTACCTAGAATATGCTTTGGAATTTACGGATAAGGTGTGGATTCGGTTCACCCCACTTCCGTAAATATAAGCATTTAGCACACGGTGCTTGAAGGTAGGTCTGGAAATTTCGCGAACACGTTCGGTCAGCGACCAATCGTTCTATATCTTGTAGCATTGAGAAAAAGGTTTGTTATAAGATTCATGAAATCGGGAAGGGACGCTTATACTTGTTGCATCCTTTCGATAGAGTCTATGAACAACAAACCTTGAACCTTGGAGTACGGTTACTCAAGGTAGTTACTTACGATTAGATCAAACCACATCCAACATCGGTTGTTGGTGATAACACTAAATACTACTAAACTAGATCGAATTTCGATCCACCCGTAATGTAGTGGGAGTATGGTTTACCCATTACCCATTACGGGTTCTCGCGGACTTTGTAGTCCGAGGATCGATTGATGACCTATGGCTCTTTTGTGAGCGATAGGATTCGATAATAGAGGTTGGTTTAATAGCCATAACCCTGTGAATGGAGTTCGGTACTCCAATTCTGTTCATACTCTTGTAGAACCACCTGAGCGTCTCAGGCCCAGTGGGAGTAATTGGATCTACAAGGAAAAGAGTAGAATGAGTTCGGTATTGCATGATTTCGTTCAAAAGCAGAAAATAGGGGTGATTCCCTGAGACTTTCTTGCCAAACAAACGGAGTCTGGATTCATTCGAAACAGAAGGGTATTGACTTATGAACTTATGACAGGATGACTGTCAAGGCTTATGTCCTTTGTGGATAAAAAGCAAACCTCTCGGTCATTGGAAGTCATATATTTCTACAATATGTGGATTTGACCAGAATATTGATAAGTCTTTTGTAGACTGGATATCAATTTTAGTACAGTAGTGAATATATAAATTAGTGTTTGTGAAGGATAACACCGCACCAGTTGGAATCAACATGGGTGTGTTATCTCGAAGTCGAAATACGACAATACCACAATTCTCGCAACGAGAGATTTGGACAACATTCTTAAGAGTTTGACTCGGTCGAACTCATTAGAATCGATCATCGGTTTCCCATCCATCTTATTGGTTAAGATGATGCATCCGTGTATGCAACATTCAACGAGGAAGTTCTACCCTATGCCTCGGAATGACTCTCTAAATCTTCGGATCAAGAGAAATGGGATAGATTCTCTTTCTAGTAAGAGATGGTCAGGTTATTGAACGTCAATTTTGATCGAATCATAGATTCGGCGGTTAACAAAGCAAGTTTAGTATGTCCTTTAGTATCTTGAAGAGAACGAGGAACAATATGCGGACATATTCATGTGTGAACCTGGATATGTGTGATACACGATTTTGACTTTAAGTCGGATTGAGGATGATCGTTAAGTCGATCTCGGGCTCGGTGTTTACTCGGTACCACATGATTTGATGGACCGGTAACGTTTCGATTCTACGGATCGTCTCGAGCCGACAACCCGACTAATCATTAAGACCCATGACATTTAGATGTAGGTGCTCCCCGAGTCACCGACCTATCCTACGACGGCATACTCGGAGTGTACTTTGGAATCGAAATGGTTATGATATGCTTAGTGGGTACTAGAATACGGGATGAGTCTCCATTGCTTTAGAGCAAGTGGGAGATGTAGTTTGTTGTATTTTAAATAATAGGGTGTGCTCTAAAACAATTAATCACATGCTTTCGTGCAAGTGGGAGATTGTTAGGTGTGATGCCCGAAAGACAATTTTTTGTAATTGTTTTATTTAATAAATGAATTGACGTTATTATTCATATTTATTATTCTCATAATCACCGATGTGACAATAGTATTTACACTACAGAAAACCCTAAGTATATCGTTTATGTAATCACTTAACTCAGTGTATGGTATATACACGGGAGGATTGAGTTAGTGAAGATGTACTTAAAATACAATTAGCCCGTAGTGAAGTTAATCGAGAGTATCGGGTCTCTCCTTTAACGTGCTATTAATGCGCCCGAACACGCTTGGTGTGATTGTCTTATCCGGACTTTCGGTTAAGAGAACCTAATGGGGCATTTATATATGATAGATATATCATATAGGGCGGACCGATTTGATTAGAGTTCACGATATAATTCCGTAATCGAGAAGTCTTATCGAATCAATGGATGATCATATTTATGGATATATCTTAATCCCGAGGTGATCACGATCAACCGCTTGAATCGGTATGAGGTTTGACTTGACGGTTAAGGATTACACCGAGTCCGTGGTCCGAATTACCCCATCTTGGCATTGTACTTGGATTGAGTGAGTAGTCCGTGTTATCACGGATACGGAATCCATTCCTTCCATTTATGGAAGTAGATAGACAGCTTCCCTTATTTGTTAATCCTAGAAACCGATCGATCGCGCGAGTTCATATCACACCGATTGATCACCGATGAGTTGTATGAATTAATTGATCACTAGGGGGTTAATGGTAAATAAGGATAAGAGGTTCTAAAAAGGGTTAATGGTAACTTCCCGATTTAGAATGAACGATCTATGGAGGATTAATCCATATGTAATGATTATATCAATGGACGCTTATTATTATTCTCGTGAGGAGATAAATATAATCTCATAATCGGAGGAGTGCGATCACGGGATTATGGTGGCATATTCCCGTGATTGATTTATCGAATATAATTATTCTATAATTATTTATTTGATTTATCGGAGCCGCTGATTATTAGTCCATGGTCCCCGACGTGCCTCCTAATATAGCATAGCTATTCTCGGACGTCGAATCCTAATAATATTAATTTAGTTCTTATTGGACTTTATTAAAACGATATGTGAATTAATTGTTTAGTGACTATTTAATTAGTTGGAACTAAATAATTAAAATAAGTGGAAAATATATTTTCCATAATAATTGGCAAATTAGTGTGTATGACAAAAATTAATTGACTAGGTCAATTAAAGATACAATTCACGCCACATGCATATTTTTTTGGTAACAAGAATTAGTTTCTTGTGTATTAATAAGACATGTGCATAAAATATTTATTGGATAAATATTTATGGTAAGAAATAAAGATAAAGATTATTCCGGATTTGTTCTAGAATATTTTGGGATTATCTTTTATTTAATAGGATTATCATAATTGATTTTGTATTAATTATAAAATCCTTGGGGCTTAAGTTTTACTCTCCTATATAAAGAGAGTTCTCCCAAGCCAAAACACACTACAAATTTCGACTTCACCTCTTAGAGAGGAGAAGAAACAAATTTCGGCCAAGGGGGAAATTTGGGGAAAATCTTGGAGATTTTTCCGGGTAGCATATCGGAAGGGTTCGAGTCGAGAATTCCTTCCACCGGGAGTTGCTTGGATCACACGTACGGAAGATCGTGGTGCTCTTCACGCTTTCCTTCGTTCATCCTATTGCGGTTCTTCAACTTGGATTTTGAGATCCAAGAGGTATGATCTACAACCCCCTTGTAGATGTAGATCTAGTTATTTTATTACGTGTATTATATAGATCTAGATCCATAAATCGCTTCCGTTGCGGATGGTATTACTAACAATCATAAGGCAGCTTCTTCTGACTGTCGTGAGCTTCTGGTCATCATGGTGGTATAGGACATTCGAGATATGACCTACCGCACTCAAATCATCGACCAGCTTTCGACACACCCAATTATTTCATTCACTCTTTTTTTTTAAACATACTTTTTAAAGCACAATAGTTACGTTTCGCTTATCACATTCAAACCTAAGATATTCACAGTATGTCATACTCTTAGCACTAAGCACACGATACTTATAAGATAATCAAACATTACTAATCCAAATGGGTATAGCTTTATAATCTAGCTCATCATTTAATATGCATCGTGAAATGTATGTCGGGTGAAACAACTAACTTACTAAACATACGGTATACAACATCAATGAATATTAAAACCGAACAAAAATATGCATTTGCTCACTCGGGACAAAACAAAAAATTGAAAAATTTTAGCTCATTTTAAAATTTTCAATTTTTCACAAAAGATAAGCATAAAAAAATTGAGCACATAGGTACAAGCAATCCCTCCCCCACACTTAAACCACAACATGTCCTCAGGTTGTGCAGAATTAAAGAAAAGATAAAGTACTTAGCTGATTGTAGTTCGAAGGTGCAAGTCTGGAAGTGGTCATGAGTCAGATCCAGAAATGCTTGAAGAAATCAGTAGATTGTGGACCATCCACCGGAAAACTGATATCGTCTAAACGCTCACAATTGCTATCGAAAATATCCTGCACACATGAAAAACAAGACAAGATCTCGGGGATAGGGGAATATAACATATTGCGCAGAAAAGTTTGATATAAGCACAGGATATAATTGCTCAGATGGAAAAAATCACCACACAGGGAAAACACAGGGCATCTAAGCATCAAATATAACCACAAGAGGTTTACAAAACAAATATGGTCCAACATGTGCATACAGAAATACCAAACTCCAACTGAAAGTGCAAATGCGCGTTAAGGCTTGCAAGATTCATCAGAAAGTAATAGCAACGAAAAACCGACAATAGCTTCAACTAAAGTCCAGATGAATCAAAAAACGACAGTAGCTTCCGTTCATGCAAGTTACCTGGCCACAGAAACCGACTCCAAAAACCTAGACGACACAAGACAAAACTAGCCCCCCTTATTCAACAAAAAACAAAATAATCCAAAATAATAAATAAAATAAAAAAAAAACTATTCTTATTAATGGGTTGCCTCCCAACAAGCGCCTTTCTTTAGTGTCTTTGGCTAGACACACTTACGTCACTATCCATTATCAAGGAGGACTAAACCAAAGAAGGGCCTCCCTCTGCTTTTCCTCCACATATCAGGGATATTCGCACGGATTCTAAGATACAGCATTGGAATCTTACAACCATGTCTTCTTAGAAAGTGATTAAACATTTCAGCGCTCGGGAAAGAAGTGTCATTCAACAACTTGTTGATTTCTTTATCAATGCTCATGACAAATCTAAGAGAATTATGGACTATTAGAGGTGCAATATCTATGTACTCGGTATGATCAACATCAACATTGCTATTCAAGGACGGATAACTAACAGTATCAGATGACTTATGATCAAGAACAATAGCGTTACCTTCTTTTTCATCTTTTTCATGGCTCATTAATGTTGAATCTGGAATTATGGCACCATTATCCTGTGAAGATGGTTCAGATTTCCATGTGGCTTCACTCTTGTGGATCTGGAGGCTTGAACCCTCAGCGGTCTTGGATAAATCATCACCAGAAACGTTCAGATCAAGACAATATGGGTTCTCAAAAGGATCATAGTTTACATCCCTATGACTCTCAACGTCGGCCTTCTGCTCAGGACTCGCCATCATCTCAGGTTCCCTTTCATATTCAATAACTTGGCGATCATGTGCAACTAATTCTCCTGAAGTCAGTTCCCTTGCTTCTAGAGCAGGATGCACCAGGTGTGCCATTTCTCCAGAAACTTCCTTTCTGCTCTCTATATATTTCTCTAACAAAGCTGCCATGTAAGACTCGGGCTCTGAGTGAGGGAACACTTGTTGATAATTGCTTTCTTCTTGATCCCACGGAGAATAAGGACCGTTACTCCTCCCACCATTGTATGTGGATGCATAGTTAGATTGAAGTGGATTCTCATAACTTGCTTCATAATTGCTATTAGTATTCCATTGGTGGGGTGAATTACCTCCACTGCACTGAGCCTTATAATGGTTTCCACCACAATACGAACATCTCACTTGAACGTTATTAAATCCATGTCCATAAGAATTCTCATCATTTGAGGGTATACGAGCATCGGATCCAAAGACAGATGAATCCATTAAACTTGACACTTCTACTTTTGGGGGACCACTGAATTGAATGCCGGATCCTAAGTTCATGGCATTGTCCTCTTCGCTATCATAAGGAAATGTGGGAGCTAGGTCAATGCCTAGGTCTTGAGCCATTTCCCCGATTCGTCTCTCAATATTCTTAAGCCTATCATTACTCTCCTTCCGAAAGGAGTCCAATTCGGCTTCAAGATCGTCGATTGAGTGGGGTCTTGATAGTTCGAAAGTTCGTGGGAAAGATTGGCTAGGCCGACTTTGAAACATAGGATTGGGACTGTTCTGATTGAACCACTGATATTGATTGGAAAAATTGATATTTTGGTTCTGACTGAAGTTCGGGTTTTGATAGAAATTCGGATTCTGAGAATTGAAACCCTGATTCTAAAACTGCTTTGGCCAGAGAACTGATTATTAAATCTCATATACTGCTGGCCATAGGAAGCATTTACTTCAGCGTTCTGTCCACTCATAGGACAGAAACGAGCAGTGTGTCCCACATTGTCACAATTTTGACATGTGACGAGATTAAAATTTCCCTGATTATGGACAGTGTTAACTTGATACGCAGCAGGGGAAAGAAACTGACACTGGCCAACAACATGGCCAGGTCGACAACATCTTCCACAGAACAGAACTTGTGAGTTCTGTGGAAAAGACGGGGTCTGATTCATAGGATTAAGCGACATTTGAAGAGCTGTCATCTGCTGTTTCAGCATGGCGATCTGATCTTGCATAATCCTAGTTGATGACACTTTTTTGTTTTTTTTTTTTTTTTTTAGAAAATATAAAGAGACAGACTAAGAAACGGAAACAGAAACAGAAACCTACCTACGAAAAATTTAAAATAGAAAACAAGAAAACAATAAAAGGGAGAAAAACGTGTTGAAAGCTTCTGAGCCCGAAATGGAAGGGAAAACAGCAGATTTTGACCCCGAAAACGGTACCAAACGGCCTCTGGCGGTTTCCCACGTCGTCGGCGTGGGAACGAGCTTTCCGAATTGGGGTCCTGCGCGCCAAACCGACACCGGAGCCGAAAGTTATGGCCAAAATACTACCGTGTGCCCTAACGATCCCTTTTATCCAAACTTATAACAGAAAATCAGAAAAATTAATAAACTAGACAACCGTACCGATTCCCCGGCAACGGCGCCAAAAACTTGTCTCGGATTTTATCTAAGCAAAATAAACAAGTAATAAAATAATCCGGTTTACCCCAAGTGCAGGGATCGTAGTATAGCGATTACAACCGGAGTCGAATCATAGGGAATCAAGATTGGTCTAGTTCTTAATTTTTCTAAAGGTTGTCACGAAAAATAACTAAAAACGAAAACGAAGATACAATAAACTGGACAGAGGGTTGTCAATCCAAAGCCAGGAAATATGATTACGAACCTAAAATAACTAATTCTATTCTATAAACTAAAACGAAAATAAAGTTCTAAGCTAGCAACGAAAAACAAGGCACAATGATTCTTTCAATTAAGGTAACGAGGAACAAGCAATGATCCACCTATCTCGCAACTCTCAATTTCTACCCTAGATCGTTTAGTGAAGATTTAATAAAGATGTGGTTCACCTATCAAAGGTATGAATTCCTACTCTCGAAGATAATTCGCCTATTAATCTTTCATCTCTCGATCTTAAAGATTAACGCTTCCATAACAAAGGTGTAAGATTTCTCAATCTAGCAACCTAGAAATTTAACCTAGCAACTCTCGTTATTTTTAGGTTAAAAATCTAATCTTTACTACGGTGATCTAGGTCTAACAACGATTTTCATCAAACGTTAAACATCACAAAGCAACCATCTCTCGATATAAATTGCAAAATCAATATAAAACGTAATAAAGAAACAACTTTAAATAAAAACTCACAAAACCAAATCCAAAGTCGAAATCAAAACATTGCATGATCGGCTTCACACGCTTGTTCGAATCGCTTAGCCTTTATTCATCGTTGGTATGCAAATAACATAATTAAAAGTAGAAGAAACGATGCTTTTGGTAGGTAAAAACCGCAGCAGAGCCGCCCCCAAAGGGGCTGGGGCGGCCAGGGATGAAAAATATCATATCTAGGGTTGCAGAAAACGCGTGTATTTATAGATTTCTAGGTCGGTTTAGGCAATGGCGGTGGATGGACGCCCGTCCAGTGCCTCGGACGCCAGTTCAGTCTGTGTAAACTTTTCGAGTCGGGCCAAATCTTCTCAAACGCCAGTCCTATGCAATTCTGGACGCCCGTCCAGGAAAAATCCATAAACCCTGAATCCAGTTGGCTCCAGTGGACGCCAGTTCACCTCTTAGGACGCCAGTCCACTCTTCTGGACGCCAGTCCAGGTGGACCGGACACCAAACGTGCGTCCAGCATGCTCCATATCCAAGTTTAAGTTAAATCTTCAATCCCAAGTTCATCTTGCAACTTCATCCTTCTATTTAATCTTCAACAGAACATCGTTTAAGCTCCTTCATTGCCATGCAAGCGTACCTACAAGATAATCAAAGCGTGCAAAATGTAGAACCATATATATTGATGGAAAAATCATCGATAAAAACATGTAATAAGCTCGATTTTGCATTTAAACCAATTTCATATGCATTCTCTCGATAAATCCTTTAAACACTTACTTTTCTATAAAAAGTAATAAAACACGAAGGAAATTGCTACGAAATAATATCATATATATCGTAAAAATCACCGTTAACAACTGCTAAAAACAATTCTTTCTCATGGATAGATAATTGGTTGTCCTCAATCTTAGTCACCGTACGCTCACACTTTGTTGCAGTCCCAAGACATTCAACATCACGCCCGCCATGAAAGAGGTCTCTAGCCTTCTGATCAGTGAAAGCCTTTGACCCGCTCGTTCCTGAGAATCGAACCATCAAAGGTTCACTCAAATCTGTAGAAACTCTCTTATGCGTGCCAAAATACCGAGCCACCACCCAAAGATGTAGTGCTATGGGATAAAAGCACCGGCCTGCTCTGGTGTAGAAGAACGAGAAATTTGGTTGCGCGAGGTTGGGGACTCTGGACCAATTATTGCTCCCCGAAGCGGTTCCAAGCTTGTCTTTCCTTCGGCTTCTCGTGATGTTAATTGCCACGTTTCCCAAGGTTATTGGTCATGGTGGGGCAAAGTCCATGATTCATACTTGTTTGATGGAGGACGGTCCCTTATCAATACTGTGAACAGGACTGCTGCTCGGGCTAAACAAAATGCCCCAACAGCTAAGGCGAAAGAGATCAAGCCTCCACATCCTCCAGCATCTTCGCCTAATTTGGTCATTCGCCTTCCTTCTACCAAAGTTGTGAAGGGTGGGGAAACTCATGCGGATTTGAGAGAGAAAAGGCATTATGACGTTGTCTTGGGTGTCAGCGATAGTTCTTCACACGGTGATTTGAATTGGAAACGTCAAATGCCCGGAGATGGGAAATACGTACTCTTTTACTCTTTAGGATATGTTAATGTTAACTTGTTTAATTTACCTCATTTGTTATTTGCTCACTTTGCCTTGTTTCTTTGTTTTGAAGTAGGTCTGCAGAGATCCGAGCGAGGTCGATGGTTCTGCTCTTAGCGAGGATTCGACCAATGGTCTTGACGCTTTTGCATTAGAAGCTAACAAAATAGGAAAGGGACGTGTTTCACCCATGATAGCCGAGAAGTGCGATGTTATTCCACCAACACAACCTTCTTATGAGCAAAACGATGTCGATATAGACTGCGACCCCGATTTGGAAGTCACCGCTGAAATAGAGACCCTAGTTGTTAATGGTGATCACGTGCCCGAACACCGAGTTATGGCTGACGGTACTTCTAAAAGATCTTATTTTCATGGACAGGGCCTCACATTTGCTCCTTTGGCTTCACTCACGCCACCTCCAGAAGTCTCAGAATTCCAGTCCAAGGATGTGATTTCAAAAAGTCTTCGCAATTTCCATACAATGCTATAGACATCCGCCTGCAGGAAGATATCGTGTCACCCTATTGATCAATTGGCCTCGATTAAAAAAGGTGTCTATGAAGTGTTTACTAAGATGGAGCGTGCTAGGGGCTTAGATTTGTCCAACCTAAAGGCTCTATTGGACACTGTTGTTTAGAATGCCGCCCACTACCGTAAAGCTTTAAATGATGTTTCGAGTAGGCTTTCCGAGGAGGCGCATGGTGCAAAACATTCCCTTCTTCGCCAGAAACTTGTAGAAAGCAACGCGTCCGAGAGGGAGCATCTTCAGCACACCCAGTCTTTGCTGGACAAACTTACTGAAGTTCAAGGAAGGAGAAAAGAACTCGAGAAAAAACTTTTGCTTTTGAAGAAAGAGGAAGATCAGATTGCTTCGACCCTTAGTAAGCACGAGACGGAGTTATAGAGGTACACTGCTCAATCGATCCAGCTGAGAGATGAGATCAGTGAACTGGAGAGTACGCCTTCATTGCAGCCAGTTGAAATTGATGCTTTGGGAAGGATGAGAGAGTTTCTAGAAGGCAACCACCGCGAACTGGAGGACTTTAAGCTTTTCCCTTAGTTCATTTTCCTTTGCTTTTGGGATTTTCGGGATCATTTCCATAAAAAGTTTTATTATCATTTTCTTTTTTCTCCATCGTCCCTAATGGTTTTTTTTTTGGTAGGACTGAACTTGGAGTAACTTCCCAAGCTGTCTATGTATCCCATAGAATGCTGTATGAATCAAGTCAAACGTGATTAACATTTTTTTTTGTTGGTTTTTTTTTACAGAATTAATGCAGTTTAGGCTCATGCTTAAGAGCATTTCTTGAGTTATGCATAGAACATCTTGAGAAAATTTTCCGTTGATTGGGCCAAGCTTGACACGATCTTTATCCATAAACTTGTATGCACCATTAATGTAGACCTCTCGAACAACATAGGGGCTGTCCCATTTTGATGTAAATTTGTTTTTGGACTTGTGTGTCATGATGATAGGTCATGTCACAGGAAGGACTGTTTCACCAACTTGGAAGGATCTTGGGCGTACTTTTTTGTTGAATGCCTTTGACAACCCGGTTTGGTAGCATTCAAGATTTTACTGAGTCTGTAGCCGTTTCTCATCCAATGCTTCCAACTCCACAAGGAGAAGGCGGGCATTTTCTTCATTAGTTAAACCCTCTCGGATAGAGATCATCGGTGAAGGAATTTGCTGCTCAAGGGGTAGCACAGCTTACACTCCGTATACAAGCGCATATGGAGTGGCTTGAGTTGGATTCTGAAAAGTTGTACGGAAGGCTATAGTGCTTCACCTATCCGCTCATGCCAGTCCTTGTTGTGTCTCGCATCCACTTTATTCAACGAATTGCATAATGTCTTATTGAAAGCTTCTGCAAGTCCATTGTCCGGCGCATTGTACATGAAAGACTTGTGCTGCTTGAAGTTGAACTGCTCACACAACTTATCCACCAAGCTATTCATGAATGGCTTCCCATTGTCTGTGATGTAGCGTGGGACCCTATATCGGTAAATGATGTGTACTCAGATGAAGCGAATGACGCTCTCTTTCTTTACTTGGCGTAGCGCGATAGCCTTAGCCCATTTTGAGAAATAATCAATGGCAGCCAAGATGTAAAGATGTTGAAACCCCGATATACGCTAACCAACACCGGAATAGCAAGCGATCTTGTCTTCCCACGAGCGAACAAACTGGCCATCTTGAAAGTTGAAGGCCTAGTCAAAGACCCTTCAGCTGGTAAAACAAACGTGCATAGCCAGCATGCCACCAAAGCTTCTAGGTAGGTCTCATCCCTCAAGTCCTCTTTGATTTGTAGAATGTTAAAGGGAATATCGTCTTTCCCGGATCTCTGGCATGGTGCGTCTTTGATGGTTGCTCCCATCACCGGGTTGGGCTTTGGATTCTCGGCGGGCTTTCAACACAAAAAGTCGATCCATTTTGCGATCGAAGCCTTGGGACGATCCCCTTCACAAACTTCTCCCTGACACTCCAAGAACGCCGCAAATAAATATCAACAACTATCTGGCAGAGGTTTCGGGTGAGGAGTGCTTGGACCAATCAATTCCACTGAGATGGGAATAACTTCTTCGTACAAATCCCCACTGATAGGCAGGCCGCCAATCTCCCACAAATCCATCAACAAAATTGACAACTCTCCAACATCGGTGTGAAGTGTATTGGTCTCAGGACACCATGCTTCACGAAAGGCCCAAACCACATGATGGTCTTTAGCATGAGTAAACATTGAAGCATACAAAGCACCGTGCAGGCTACTTTGTATAAGTAACTCATGGTTACGAGAAAGTACGTCTTCAAGCCACCCTCAATAAAGCTCCGTATGGATGAAGGCACCTTGCATTTTAATGTGGGTTCCCCAATGCACCTCATTGGAAACAATTTGACGGCCCAGGGTCGAAAATTCATGCTTTTGAGGGTCCTTGCTGCGAAGCGGAGAACGCAAGAAGTAGGATGGGTCACCCCGTGATCGTGGGAGCTCGCTATAAAGCTGAGATGCCTCATTATTGTCGGGAAGTGGAAGGTCCTCAATAGATGAATCGTGCATAGACGGACATACTTGAAGTTTGATCCCGGACGCGTGAGACAGTACGTCTTGCTCTTCTCGGTAATATCCTTGAAAATGGCCATCTGCAAAGCTCCAAGGGTCGAATTGAAAATAATTTCAACCTCCAAATGGCCTCCAAACTCCAAAATGACGAGGTGAAAATAAATTCGACCTCCAAATAGCCTCCAAGCGTGAAAATAAATTCCGCCTTCAAATGGCCTCCAAACTCCAAAATGGCGAGGTGAAAATAAATTCAACCTCCAAATGGCCTCCGAGCTCCAATGGATTTAAAATAAATTTGATCACCAAATGGCCTCCAAAACTCCAAATGGGCGAGGTGAAAATAAATTCAACCTCCGAATAGCCTCCAGAACTCCATGTAGGCGAGGTGAAAATAAATTCAACCTCCGAATGACCGCCAAAGCTCCAAATGCAAAGTGATAATAAGTTCAACCTCCAAAGTGGTCTGCAGAAAGCCCTGAATGCAATAAGTTGAAGACACTTGAAGCTCTGAATGTAACAAGCCTACAAGATCAACAAGACCAGAAATAAGACACCAATTGTTAAAATAATAATGATAATAATAAATAAATAAATAAAAGAAAGAATATGTCCGCACACACCCAAAAAAATAAAAATAAAAATAAAAAAAGCTATGTCAGGGTCCATGGGTTTTATCCCGTTTGCAATAGCATGAAATACTACATCCGTCTCAAAGTATAAGTAATAAGTTTTCACACAGATTAAGAAAGTGGTAGAATATTATAAATTTAAAGGTTAATGTCTAAAATTCTGCTTAATCATCATTAATGCAATAGTTGTAAGTAATGAAAAGTTGTTGTATTGATAATAAATTAAGGGTAAGATAGAGAAAAGAGTAAGTGCTTTATAGGTAATGTAGAATGATTAATATTGTGGGACAAATATAAAAATATGGATGACTTATATTTAGGGATGGAGGTAGTATATTGTTGCATATTAAAAAAAATAGCAGGATCTGGGGAAAGAAAAAGCTGGAAGAAAAGACATATATGATTAGCCATGACTCTTGCATGGGAACGGTCTCGGCAAGCATAACCAGGGGTGTCCCTAGGCACGGGTGACGGGCCAGAGAGGCCACGGCCTAAGGCCCTCTTTAAAAGTGATTTTTTGGGGCGCGTTTTTATATCTTCGTAGTGTGTTATAGAAATATTTTTATTCTACTTATATTATAAAAAAAAGCTTAGTAATATTCAAATCAATACACATATTTAATATAAAAAAATAATTTTTCAACCTAAAAATAACCCGATACATCGTAACTTTTTACACAGTCCAGGGCTCTAATTTTTTTTTTTTTTTTTTTTTAGAGCCTCCAACTACACAGGGACGACCCTGAACATAACAAAAGCACATATACTCCCAAAAGAAGTCGAATTAGCATACATGGGCGAATATATACACGAAGGAGGTTTGTGGTATATGATTATATATGTGTGTAGTAGAGTCACGGGTTTTAGTATGTCCTAGAGGACATGAATTGACTACATGTTATCACAAAAGAAAACAAACTGCAATTGCAATTCTTTCGGCAGGGAAAGAGCAAAGCAAAGCAAAGCAAAATTCAACAGAGAGACGGGTTCAACTTCATTTGATACCAAAAAATATATATATAAGAAAAAGGACAAAACGCAAACAGACAGAAGCTTTTCTGTCTGCTTCTTGGATGGATGTGGTGATAGCGACAGCTTCTTGGCAATAAATCCAAAAATGAGGGACTTGTAGGCAATTTGTATTACGGGAAGAGGAAGAATGAAATTTTCTAAAACAAAGGGTTCCTTATATAGGAAAAGAGAAGCTCAAAAAGAATTGATGTGTGCTTCAAGAATGGGGCAACAAAATTTTGCCGCCAAGCTGATTATTTGGCATCTAACCAAAATATTGGGCTTGGCCCATGCAGGTAGAATTTATCTTATTATGAGCAAAAAAAAAGTGTCCACCATGGAGAATCTTTACAGAAGGACATTTGTCGAGACTCATCGCTACGGTAAAAATTTACCGGGACAACAACAAGTCTCGAAGAAGCATTTGTGGATATAAAAAAAATTTATGCGACATGATATTGATATATATATGTCACGTACTACATTTGTCCCAATAATTAAATTTATTTTATATTATCTCATATACAAAATGATAGGAAATGATATAAATAATTAAAAACTCTTAGAAAGTTAGAGATTTAATTAATTTATGAGACATGGCTACATAGACATTCAAATAATATATGTGACATATTATATTTTTCACATACTACCTACCTACGCCATTAAATTTAAATATTTTATATTATTTCCTACAATTAAATATTAGAAAATAATATAAAATTATTTAAATCAAATCTCGTGAA
Source organism: Gentiana straminea (assembly GCA_036785695.1). Taxonomy (NCBI): domain Eukaryota; kingdom Viridiplantae; phylum Streptophyta; class Magnoliopsida; order Gentianales; family Gentianaceae; genus Gentiana; species Gentiana straminea. The sequence goes on along the minus strand of JAVUPR010000375.1, from coordinate 2,061,055 downwards.
ATGAATTATTTAGGAGATTTGATTGATTTAATCAATGTCAATCTTCTAAATTTGGAGGAGAATCAATCATGAGTTTGAACGCATTTAATACAAATTAATTCAAAAGCACTCATCCAGCACTATAAATAAGAGAGGCCTTGGTAATTTGAAGACACACAGAAACACACAGAAGAATAAACACTGAAGAGTTGGCTGAAATCTCAGAGCAAGAAGTTTCAAGCATTCAACAACAACACCGAAGCGTCGAAGATCTTCCAAGAAATCCTTCAATTCTTCAACAATGCCAAGAAATGCTCGAAAATCTTCCAAAGAGATCATCAAAGTTGTTCCAGAAATCAAGAAGACCGAAAAGTGTCTTCAACAATCGAAGATCCTCACGAAAGCAGAGTTCTTCAACAAAGAGTGTAGACACAAAAAAATGTAACACATTAAAATGTTACATGTCACATTTATCCGAGAAATTAAATTATTTGATTATTTTCTCCAATTATATTATACGAGATAATAATCAAAATATATTTCTTTTTATCCTTTAAAATTATAAAGCAAAGGATAATTAATTAAAAAAAATATTATTCCTAAATATTGGGGATAATACTTAATTATTAATTATCTGGATTAGTGTGTGGATTCGGCCCATCAAAGCCAACAGACGAGCAAAGAGCCAATTTGAAGCAAAAGATTAATAAAATAAACAAAAGAGATGATTAAAAAAAATACATTATCTCTAGTTGTTCATTATCTTTTAGAAAAATAAATATAAAAGATAATTAAAGTATTATTATCTCCTTAAATAAAATAAAAGAGATAATATTAAATTGAATTTCTTATTATCTTTTCAATAAAAAGTATAAGATAAATAAGAAATTAAAAAGATAAAAGCTTAAAATGATTATTCTATTAAATTAAATAAATAAGAGATAACCATCATTTGCTTATCCATTTGCTACTCCACACCTATAAATAGGAGGGCCTTAGTCATTTACAAATCATCAAGGAAGATCAAGAAAAGCTAAGGAAGCAATAACCAGAAGGTGGAGAAGATCTACAACAACGAAAGGTGAAAGAAGTCAGAGAAAAAGCATCAAGCCCTCTGCTCCAACACCAAGAAGAAGGAAGCAAAGATCTAAGAAGCCACAAGCCTTCAAGTTCTTCAAGCATCAAGCAACGAAGATCTAAGAAGCCACAAGCCTTCAAGTTCTTCAAGCAACTTTGGAGATCTAAGAAGCCAAAATCCTTCAAGTTCTTCAAGCAACAAGCAACCTTTTGAAGATCAACTGCAACAGCCGGCGTTCTTCAAGAAACCGTCGAAGATCAACCGCCACATCCGGAGATCTTCAACAAACAAAGGCGTTCTTCCCACAAATCGGAAGAATAGCAACAAATTCTGAGAACAAGTCTCCGTGACCCTCGGAACCAAATCAAAAGGAGAATCAAAGGCATCCCGTAAATATAGGGATTTTGCTAGAGATTGTACCCCCTTTATTTGAAAAATAATAAAATCATTTGTTCCAATTTTCTTGTCTTTCTTTTTATTTTAATTTGCAGGACAACAAAATTTGTGTTACAAATTTCTGGCACGCCCAGTGGGACCAATCTCTCCTTTCATCTCTCCTTGCTGAAAATCAAGAACGAATGGCTCCTAAGACTGCAGTTCCAAAGGACATCGCTGCCAAGAAGGATGCTACTTCCAACCTGCATCTTCAAAGGCCAAAATCACCAAAGCCGCCGTTGATTCTTCATCTCAAGAACAACATTCTGGCCCGGTTACTCGGAGCATGTCGAAGGCACATGGGCAAAGATCAACCTTCCCACAAACAACTTCTGAAAGGCCAACATCGCCGATGACTGCGGACGTCATGTTGACGGGTTCCACCACCCTCGAGGAGCAGATTGCCAACTTGACTAAGGCTGTCGAATCCCTCGCAAATCAAATTCAAACTCAAGACTTGCAAATACTGAAACTGGCAAGCAGACTTGATTCCCCTATGGAATCCAACAATGGAAAAGAAACGTTGTTTGATGATCACGAGGAAAATGATGAATCTTCGAAGGATCAGGAGAATGCTAAGTCCTCTACTCAGGCAAAAAACTTGAACATTCTTCATGAAGGCACTTCAAACAATCAAAGCGCCGAGCCTCTTACATCTATAGGCGACTTGAAGATTTCTTCTGATGGCACCATTCCAATCAGCCAGCTGCAGGTAATCATCATGGGTACCATCAATGACAAATTTGGAGAGACCGCTAAATCGTCTCAAACCTATGTCAAGCCTTATACACAAAGGATTGACAACTTGAAGATGCCTACAGTCTATCAACCCCAAAAGTTTCAGCAGTTTGACGGAGGCAACCCCAAGCAACATGTGGCCCACTTTGTCGAGACATGCAACAAGGCCGGGACCTATGGAGATCACCTGTTAAAACAATTTGTGCGCTCTCTCAAAGGAAATGCCTTCGACTGGTACACCGACCTTGCCCCTGCCTCTCTCAACAGTTGGGAGCAACTTGAGCAAGCTTTTCTCAACCGCTTCTACAGCACTCGTAGGACGGTTAGCATGGTGGAATTGACTAACTCTCGCCAATGGAAGGAGGAGAAAGTTGTTGATTACATCAACGGATAGAGAAGTCTAAGCCTCAACTGCAAAGACCAACTCTCCAAAGCCTCTTCAATTGAGATGTGCATCCAAGGCATGCATTGGGGACTGCAGTACATCCTCAAAGGAATTCTGCCAAGATCTTTTAAGGAGTTGGCCACTCGCACCCACGATATGGAGCTAAGCATTGCCGCCAATAGAGGTCAGGCCCCTGTCCAAGACCCTAAGAACGGAAAAGAAAAACATGAATTCAAGAAATCCGTTAAAGCCACTCCCCAGGTAGAAAAGAAAGAGTCTAACGCTACAACGGTGGCGCCTGTCAAAGTCAACAACCATGCGTCAAAACAACCTGAATGGAGGAAGGTTGAGCCGAGACAAAATGAAAGGAGCAGGCTAACCTTGAATGAAAGGCAGCAGAAGAAGTATCCCTTCTTTGATTCTGATGTGCCCGCAATTTTTGATGAGTTATTCAAACTAAAACTCATCGAGCTTCCAGAAACAAAGCTCCCCGAAGACGCTTCTAAAGCCCATGAAGGCAACTACTGCAAATACCATCGCCTGACTGGGCATCCCATTGAAAAGTGCTTTGTCTTCAAGGACAAAGTTATGCGATTGGCCGAAGAAGGAAAGATAGTGCTTGAATAAGAACAAGCAAGCACGAATCAAGTCAGTGTGACGGAGCCGGTTAATGGTCAATATGTGACCATTCAATTTGGATCAATTGATCCTATCGAGATTAAGCTTCCAACAATTCCACAAATTTGTGAGAAAAACGTTGAAGCATCCTACAGAAAAACAAAAGTGGTGGACAAAGCAACGAAAGCCACCAAACCAAAACAAGACAAGGATGGATGGATTCTAGTAACTCGCAAGAAGAAGAGAGCGACGCCTCACCACGAGTCAATAAGGCCGAGAACCAACTGCTCCAAGGCAGACAAACCAAAGAGAAGCCGAGGGGCTATGACAACTAAGAAGAAACCAAGAAAGGAGAAAATCCAAGCAGATGAGTTCCCTCCGAAAAACGCCGAGTATAAAAGTCATCGCACTCCAGTCACCTTCCTGGAATATATGCCCAAGAAGATTTTTGAAGCTGAGCCCATTAAAAAGGAGTCAGATGAAGAAGTTGCCTCCTGACATGCAACCCACGTGGAAGAAGATGACAAAGAAAAAGAGGAAGACTCGCCAACTGAAGAAGAGTCTTCACTCAAAGCAAAGATCACTTGCACGATCGAGATCACCTTCACAGACGATGATATGTTGTTAGGGTCAGCACCCCATAATCGCCCGTTATTTGTCACGGCCTACACTCATGAGCAGAAAGTCAACCGAGTATTATTAGACGGAGGATCGGCTATCAACATTTTTCCACTCCAAGTGATGAAAGAATTGGGAATCTCAATGGACGAACTCTCCGACAGCGGCCTGATGATTCAAGGATTCAACCAATGAGGGCAAAGAGCCATCGGAGTGATAAGACTTGACAGCCTGATTGACGAATTAGCTTCAAGTGTGATGTTCCACGTGATCGACGCCAGGACATCTTACAACATGTTGCTAGGAAGGCCATGGTTACATGAGAATTGGATCGTCCCTTCAACCCTTCATCAATGCTTCAAATACTAGCGCAATGGTGTACTGAGAAAAGTCGTTGCTGATGACAAGCCTTTCACCGAGGCCGAAACCCACTTTGTGGATGCCAAGTTCTACTTGAAGCCGGTTCCGTTGAAATTAGCTAACGCCTCCAAGCCCCAGGAAAGAAGTGAAAAAGTGGGCCGACATAGTGGAGGAAGAAGCTGCAAACGAGAAAAATACAGGCAAGCATGGAGGGGTAAAACCCTCAGTGCCTCAACACAATATGAAGAAGAATGAAGATGGTCACCCACTTCAAAAGTCCAAGGCTTTGTGTGGATTAACACTACCACTTCCCAAGATCGACATCGTAAATACGAATGCTCCTTTACAGGGGTTTACTCGCCCGAAGGAAGGTCTGATTATAGAGCATGGTCCATTACCGGCCACGAGAAAAGAAGGTTTTGATCCTATCGCTTACAAACTTCTTGCGAAGGCATCAAACGGATCTCGGATCCCCACCATAAAAGTGGGGGGCAAAGGGCGAAGAACATGAAAAGGCACACAAAGATGTGGAAGCAAAAGTTCCAGTCATTGGGTCCCGAACGGGCCTAGGGTATAATCCTACACCGCCTGTACGCATTTCGATAAGAAAGGCAACCAACAACTATATTGGAATCAAAGATGAATCATCTTCAACAAATATTCCAGAGCATCTACTTCCAAGGCCATCCGTGTTTGAGAGGTTACAACCTAAGAAAGAACGTGTCTCTGTCTTTGAAAGGCTTTCTGTGACGACTAAGAATCTACCAAAACAGAGGGATGTCAAGAGCTGAAGCCAACCAACACGTGGGCATGCTTCCGGAAAGGGGATGAAAAACATAGACTCTAAAGAAATTTAGAGTGTCATCCCGTCCAAAATGAAGCATCGCACATGTCTTCCCATCCATTGTGGGAATATAATGAAGGCTAAAATGCGCACGGTGGTGTACACTGGTAATCATGCCAAGAACAAATAAAGAATGTGCCTTTGGCACGTGAAGAAAATGAGCCTGAAGAGAGTGTAGGCTCCTCTTTTTATATCAGCATTGCGGAACAAGAAGGCTTCTCACCAAAAAGTGAAGCATTCGAAGAGGCGAGAGATTTGACCCAAGAAGAGCTCCATTATGCCTCCATCCATCATATTACTCTAAGTAATGATGAAGTAGAAGAAGATGTCGAAGAAGAACCCCCGGAACTAGAAGAAGGGGTCAAGTCAACAGTTGATGAGCTAAAAGAAATCAACCTTGGAACCGAAGATGAGCCACGGCCCACCTATATCAGCGCCCTTCTAACCAGTGAAGAAGAAAACATGTACCTTAAAATCCTTCATGAGTACAAGGATGTGTTAGCTTGGACATACAAAGAGATGCATGGCCTTGATCTGAAGGTAGCCATCCATCAGTTGTCTATAAAGAACGGATCACGCCCCGTCAAGCAAGCACAAAGAAGATTCAGATCAGACCTCGTGCCACTTATAAAGGCAGAAGTCAACAAGCTCGTTGATGCAGGCTTCATCCGCGAGGTCAAATATCCAACATGGATCTCAAGCATCGTCCCCGTGAGGAAGAAGAATGGTCAAATTCGCGTGTGTGTGGATTTTTGAGACATAAACAACGCATGCCCAAAGGACGACTTCCCTTTTCCTATCACTGAACTCATGGTGGATGCAACAACAGGCCACGAAGCGCTATCTTTCATGGATGGCTCATCAGGGTATAACCAAATCCGCATGGCTCCCGAAGATGAAGAACTTACTGCATGTCGGACACCCAAGGGGTTTTACTGTTATAAGGTGATGCCTATTGGTCTGAAAAATGCGGGGGCAACGTATCAACGTGCGATGCAGAAGATCTTTGACGACATACTACACCAACACGTTGAATGCTATGTGGATGACTTGGTTGTCAAGTCGAAGAAGAAAGCCGACCATCTAAGTGACCTGAGACTGGTCTTCGATAGACTTAGAAGGTTCCAACTAAAAATGAACCCTCTAAAGTGTGCATTTGGAGTCAGTTCAGGCAAATTTCCTGGCTTCATTGTTCGACATCGAGGAATAGAAATTGACCAATCCAAGGTGGAATCCATCATGAAGATGCCCGAGCCTCGTAATCTCCATGAACTTAGAAGCCTGCAAGGGAGACTAGCATACATACGAAGGTCCATATCAAATCTTGCTGGAAGATGCCAACCTTTCAGCCACCTGATGAAAAAGGGAGTTCCGTTTGAATGGGATGATTCATGCAGGAAAGCCTTCGAAGGCATTAAAACATATCTGATGAATGCTTCGGTCTTGACGGCCCCCGTTAAAGGTAAACCTTTGATCCGTTACATCACTGCGCAAGAACGATCAGTAGGCGCACTGCTTCCTCAGGAAAATGACAACGGAAAAGAAAGCGCCTTGTATTACTTGAGCAGAACAATGACCCCGCACGAGCTAAAGTACTCTCCAATTGAGAAGCTCTGCATGTCCCTTATATTTGCCATCCAGAAGTTGAAGCATTATTCAAGCTCACACCGTCCATCTGGTATCAAAAGCAAACCCACTGAAATACGTCATGTCCAAACCGGTGATATCAGATCGATTGGCAAGATGGTACCTTCAACTGCAAAAATTTGAAATCATTTATGTTCCTCAAAAGGCTGTAAAGGGACAAGTGCATGCCGACTTCCTGGCAGACCATCCTATACCTGCAGAGTGGGAGTTGTCGGATGACCTGCCAGATGAAGATGTCATGGTGATTGAAGTGCTCCCGCCTTGGAAAATGTACTTCGATGGAGCAGCACAAAGACGTGGTGCCGGTGCTGGAGTTATTTTTGTTTCCCCTGAAGGTGAAGTGTTGTCATACTCTTTCAAGTTAACAGAATGTTTCTCCAACAATGTCGCTGAATACCAAGCCTTGATCTTAGGACTTGAAATGGCAATGGACGTGAAGCGATGCAGATTAAACGTCTATGGGGACTCCAAGTTGATCATCAACCAAATTGAAGGTACCTACGATGTAAAAAAGCCTGAGTTGGTCCCGTACCACAATTACGTATGCAAAGAAGATCATCAATTATCTGGCCGGCGTCATCATTGAGCATGTGCCAAGAATGGAAAACAAGTAGGCAGATGCTCTAGCAAATTTGGCTGCAACCCTGGCAATACGTGGTGAAAAGATACAAAGTACCCCACTCGCGTCCTACGCAGGGTGGTGTCACAAAGTATCCCACTCGCGTCCTTGATCGTCTGGATGAATGGATGAGCTACGCAGGGTGGTGCCACAAAGTACCCCACTCGCGTCCTTGATCGGCTGAATCTCCAGATGTGCTACGCAGGGTGGTGTCACAAAGTACCCCACTCGCGTCTTTGACCTCCTGGATGGCTGGAACTCTGAAGGCACTACGTAGAGTGAAGTCACTAAACACTTGACTCATGTCCTTTCTTTTTGTCCGTCTGTGGATGCTTCCGAAGAGTTGGTATAATGCGAGCCGTTCACAAAGCCAACGATCAACAGCAGTGATAGGTTCATATTTGACTACATATATGGTGCAATTTTAGGGCGTTTTCTGCCAAAAGATCTCGCTTTGGGTGGTGTTTTTGGTGTATTTCAGGTTTAATATGATGGAGACATGATTTTGGATGTTTTGAGGCCTTTTGGAGTCATTTGGAGCTATTTAGACAAAGTGGAAGTGAAGCGATCGAGTCGGTAAAGAAAACAGTGCTGAAAAGCTAAAAGCTGGAACGGTAGGATCCTACCATTAGGCAGCGAGCTGGGCAGAAACGAATCGAGTCGGCCGCGAATTTATGGTTCATTACAACATCATTAAACACTTTTTTTTTAACATATTCTGACTTTATGGATAGATACTACTTTATTATTTTATTAGGATTATTTATATTATGAATTATTAGAAAATTCCTTTTAAGAAAAATAAAAAATAAAAAAGAGAAAGAGGGACGGAGGCATAAAAAGAAACAGAGGGGAACGCATTATTCAGATTTTTGGAGCCGCAATTTTGCATCAACTCATGCGACTTTCTCTTTTCTTGTCCTAGGGATTTATTTTCATCAACAACTGAATACTTTTTTGCAATAAGGTATTTTAATTATTTCTTATGTTTATTATTATGATGATGAGTAGCTAATTTCTTTCTTTCCAGTTAGAGCATTGTGAATCCCTAAATCTAACAATTGTGAGATCAAATTGATATTTCTCCTCGTTTAATTTTTGGTATCGTTTAATTCTCTGTTTAAATCGAATTAGAATTAGTAAATCAATCTAATTTCCACTGCAGGGTTTTTAGTTTAATTGTCTAGTTCATTGCCATAATTTACACCAAGACGGTTGTTTAGGTGAAATTAAAAGTGGTAAACGATAATTTTCTACCGGATCGCCTCCTGTAGGAATCACTGTTGTGAGAATTAAGTGTTCTATGGTTAAAATTAGACCGGTTGGCTTAATACCTAGAAATTGGGTTTTTCTGCTAGTTAATGCTATCGGTTCACCAACTTCTAGCAGTCGTTAGGAGTGTGATTCCGATTAGGGAATAATTATTGGCGGTTGTCCTAGTTATCGTTTGTAGGAAAAACTGGCTAATTCGTGGTTGCGGTTAGCTATAACCAATTTATCAAGCATTAAATGAGTCATCTCTGCATCAATGATCAATTGTGTTGATTTAGGGAGGAAACATTGACTTTAGCTGGATTCATCTCAACTTGATTTTTCCTTACTTATTTTCTCTATTCTGCGTGTAATTTTTCCGCTAGTATTTCATTCTGCATACCTGTGAATTTATACTTAATTTTAAAATCATCCTACACAACTTGTTTTTATTACTATTCTGAAAAGAAATAATCAACTGTTCCTCGTGGGATCGACTCCTTCTCGCCCTATACTAGTTGTAAGGTGAAGGGAAATAATTTTGGTGGGTTAACGACACACCAAATTTTGGCGCCGTTGCCGGGGACGGTGAATTTATTTCTTTTTGGAACTTACTACACTGACTGTTTCAGTTTATGCCAAGGTCCTCAAGAACAGGTGAACTGATATTTGATCCAGAGATAGAAAAGACAACAAAAAAGCTCACTAAGCAGAAAAAATAAGCTAAAAGGCAACTTCAGGCTTCAACATCTTCCCCAGATTTAGCTCGAGCTGATTATTTAGCAAGTTCATCGGAAGAAGAGGCATTTTCTGAAACAGAATCAGAAGAAATGGCGGAAAATCCAAGGCAAAATCAAAATCAAAATCAAAATAATGTTCAGAATAATGCTCAGTCACCTCTTGCACCAGGGCCTGAAAGAACACTGCGAGAAATGGCTGCCCCTGATGTAGACCAGAATCCATTATGCATTGCTTTCCCAGAGAACAATCAACCTTTTGATCTGAAGTCTTCAGTGATCCATTCCTTGCCTAAGTTTCATGGAAAGATGGGTGAGGACCCTTATAAACATCTGAGAGATCATCAGTTGTCTTGCACCACTCAAAGAATGCAAGGTATGACAGAAGACGAAATGAAGCTACAAACCTTTGCATTGACACTAGAAGGCAGAGCTAGAGATTGGTTCTACTCATTACCTTCTGGTTCAATCACCACATGGAATGCCAAGAGATCAAAATTTTTAGAAAGATTTTTTCCGGCATCCCGAGCTGCCAACATAAGGAAAGACATTTGTGGGATTAGACAGGTACCGGGCGAGACACTTTTTGATTACTGGGAAAGATTTAAGCAATTATGTGCCAGTTGTCCTCAACATCAGATTCCCGAACAACTATTGCTTCAGTATTTCTTTGAGGGATTATTGAACAATGAAAGAACCATTATTGATGCTGCAAGTGGGGGAGCGTTTGTGAATCATACGGTTGAACAGGCTCGCGTTTTAATTGAGAATATGGCGTCCAACGCCCAACAATACGGCACTAGGCAGGATACGCCTAGGCCAGTGAATGAAGCTAGCTTGTCTACCATTGATCATAGGTTGGAAACATTGACCTCTATGGTGGAAAAGATGGCGACTGGGCAAGTTCAACAAGTCCAGGCATGTGGAATCTGCAACACGATTGGACACCCTACTGACATGTGTCCAACATTACAAGAGGATGGAACTGAACAGGTTAATGTTGTAGGTGGTTATCAAGGGCAGTACCAACAAAGAAGGTATTATCCATACCCGAACAACTAAAGAACACAGGGTGCCCAACCACAGATTTTACAAAGGGCCCAAGCCCCAGCTCCTACCAATTTCTCAATGGAGGATATGATGAAAACTATGATGAGTACCCTCCAAAAAACCATTCAACAGGAAAATCAGAAGTTTCGTCAAGAAATTCAACAGGTTCAGAGTGAGTCGAGAGTGGGAGTAAGGAATCTCGAGATTCAAATGTCTCAGTTGGCAGCTGATATGAACCAATTGAAGGACAATCAAGGGAAGCTTCCTTCCCAAGTGGTGAATCCAAGAGAGAACGTTAATGCAGTGGTTTTACGAAGTGGTAAAGAATTGTCTGAGCCTACCCGAGAGAAAGTTGCTGAAAAGGTGCAAGTGGAGGATAATTCCAAGGAAGCAAATTCTGATGAACCGACTGAGTCTAGGCCTAAGGAAAATGAAACAAAGATTGTTATCCCTCCACCTTTTCCAGGCAGGTTGGCCAAGGCGAAGAAAGAAGAGGAAGAAAAGGCTATGTTGGATATTTTCAAGAAAGTGGAAATCAATCTTCCTTTGTTGGAGGCCATCAAACAAGTGCCTAGATATGCAAAATTTCTGAAAGAACTGTGCACCAAGAAGATGAAGTTAAGGCCCAATGCAAGAGTGATGGCGGATGAGAACGTGTATGCGGTCATACAACGTAAGGTGCCACCAAAATGCAAAGACCCAGGTATGTACACAATTCCTTGCATCATAGGGAACAAGAGGGTTGATAAGGCCATGCTTGACCTAGGCGCATCTATTAACGTCATGCCCCTCTCGGTTTACAATGATTTGAATTTGGGACCATTAAAGGATACCTGAGTGGTAATCCAGTTGGCAGATAGGTCTAATACATATACAGAGGGCGTGGTGGAAGATGTTCTAGTAAAAGTTCATGACCTAATCTTCCCCGTAGACTTTTATATTATTGATATGGATGATGCATATTCACCACATCCTTCACTTATATTGTTAGGGAGGCCATTTATGAAGACAGCTAAAACTAAAATCGATGTAGATAAGGGTACTTTGACATTTGAATTTGATGGAAAATTTGTCACTTTTAATATTTATGAGGCTATGAAGTACCCGAGTGAGGAGGAGTCTGTCTATTATGTGAGTGTTATTGATTCTTGTGTGGAAGAGGTGTATGAGAGATTATGCTGTGAGGATGAGACGGACTTGTTGGAATAGTGTCCTAAACCCAATCGGGTTGGACCGGATCCGACCGAGTCGGATCATTTCTACTATTTCTTTATGTTTATACATATATTAAGTGGCTTTTATGTTGTCATATATATGTTCTTTTAAAGAACCAATTATGAATTGTTATATGATAACGTCCTTAGTATTAAACTGTGATAGAGAAACCATGATAGGCGATTATGGTTGATGAGATCTCTAATCACTTTAATAAGTTTGATACTTAAAATGTCTCTAGGCTGATGTACTATTAAACAAGGCATTGATAGTATAAACAGACTAGCACGTATTAGGTGTCTTCTGTCTTTAGGGCAGGGATAGATCTCGTCTATTGAAGTGTAGAGACACTTGGACTGTACGTGGACGTGTATTAGAGAATGCGTACGTTAGACTGACCCACTTACACGGATAAGTGTCACACTATGTGACGGTTGTGTAATTATCCTTTTGACCGGAGTCTTCATGGCATCACGGTGTGGATTGTCTGTTAGGAAATCACTAGTTTAACGCAGCGGAATTTAAATCTGATTTCCTTTTCTAGATCGTTCTTCGTTTAATGCAATAAACACGTTAAGTAGTTTGACGGTTATACCTTGGATGATCTACAAGATCGTCGCTTTGACCGCCAACGGAGAGTAGTTCAATGCGCAAGCCGTCCACGCGTCCGGCCTCTACGCTAATCCACACGAACCCCTCGCTGGAATCCTCCTTGGATTGCTATCGGAAAAACTCCGGCTGCTAGACCGGACCTTTTCTTCCCTCACAAACTCACTATGGACAGCTCTCTATTTTACACAAGAATTATGAACTCTTGCAATTGTGTTGTACAAAAGAGCTTGACACCCACTTCCTTTTTATAGAGGAGGTGGCGTCCCAAGTTGAGTAGAAGAGAAGAAAACCTTTTTCTAATAAAATAAGGAAAATCAACTAGATTGATTTATCTCTTTAATTATAATTTATTTTGTCAATATCATATATTGATTATAATTATCTTATTACCATAAATCTATTTTCAAAATCAATTAATATCTTATATTAATATTATGGCAATCTTATTAATTAAAGTGCACAATCCAAGTGTATCTCATACACATAAAAGTGGCGCCCCATTAGTCAACTAATTGACTTCCGGAATATTCTTTAATTAATATAATTTGTATATATAATTAATATCTTGTATTTAATTTATTCATAATAAATAAATACCACCATATTAATTTACCACTATAACCTTTATAGTCTAGAGATAAACTTTCCTTATTTGGTTATCAACTATAACCGCATTTTAATCCGACTCGATGTTCATATGTGTGTGACCCGATAGGCTTCCGAATATGTTGGCCGTAGACACAAAAAGCAATTTACTAAAATGCCCTTCATACCTAACGATCACGGGATAGCGTCTAGCAACACACCGTGACCCCCAATCATCGGAAGAGTCAAAAGCAATGACTACTACCTTTCATGTGAAGCAGTTACCATGTAAGTTACAATCCTATCGTTGTAATAATATCCATACGATCGTTCCTCGAGTGTCAATACATTGACGATCGTATCTTATAATCTGGATATCATGCTCTCTCGGAATAACACATTTACTCCCACTTTGCAAAGATTCTCGAGAGCTAGACATTCCTTATAAGAAGGCCATTTCGGATATTCGATCCCAATCATTGGATACGCGATTCCCGGACGACCAATCATGTATACTCCGCATGCTTCAATATCATACCCAATCACTACCGCATGATCGCCCCGTGGTTAGGAGAAATCTCAATAGTGTCAAAGCATGACAATCCACACCGTGATGCCATGAAGACTCCGGTCAAAAGGATAATTACACAACCGCCACATAGTGTGACACTTAATGTAAGTGGGTCGATCCTAACGTACGCATTCTCTAATACACGTCCACGCACGGTCAAGTGTCTCTACACTTCGATAGACGAGATCTATCCCTACCTTCTAAAAGATAGAAGACATCCAATACGTGCTAGTCTGATTATACTATCAATGTCCCATTTGATAATATATAAGACTAGAGACATTTAAGTACCAACCTTGTTATAGTGATTAGAGATCTCATCAACCATAATCACTATCATGGTTTCTCTATCACAGATTGATACTAGGGACGTTACTATATATATACGACAAATAATATGAAGATAAACAATATATAATAACATAAGTGCTTTTATTAATCATAATAAAGTTATTACATGAACTAAATAACCGACCCGACCCGGTCGGATCCGGTCCAACCCGATTGGGTTTAGGACACCTTTCCAACATTGTCATGCTTTGACACTATTGAGGTTTCCCCTAGCCATGGGGCGATCATGCGGTAGTGATTGGGTATGATACTGAAGCATGCGGAGTATACATGATTGGTCGTCCGGGAATCGCGTATCCTATGATTGGGATCGAATATCCGAAATGGCCTTCTTATAAGGAATGTCTTACTCTCGTGAATCTTTGCAAAGTGGGAGTAAATGAGTTACTTCGAGAGAGCTTGATATCCAGATTATAAGATACGGTCGTTAATGTTTGACACTCGACGTACGACCGTATGGATATTATTACAGCGATAGGATTGTAAGTTACACGGTAATCGTTTCACATGAAAGGTAGTAGTCATTGCATTTGACTCTTCCGATGATTGGGGGTCACGGTGTGTTGCTGTGACGCTATCCCGTGATCGTTAGGCATGAAGGGTATTTTCGTAATTTGCACTTTGTGTCTACGGCCAACATATTCGGAAGCCTATCGGGTCACACACATAAGAACATCTAGCCGGATTAAAATGTGGTTATAGATGATAACCAAATAAGGAAAGTTTATCTCGAGACTATAAAGGTTATAGTGGTAAATTAATATGGTGGTATTTATTTATTATGAATAAATTAAATACAAGATATTAATAATATTATATTAATTAAAGAATATTCCGGAAGCCAATTTGTTGGTCAAAGGGGCGCCACATTGAAGTGTGTAAGATACACTTTGGATTGTGCAATTTAATTAATGGTATTACCTATTATTAATATTAGATATTAATATATATATATATATATCCAATATATATATGGCGACTAAATTTATGTATGTGATTGACATACGTAAATGCCAATTGATCAAATTGATATATTTGATGTTTGGATATTAATAGATTTAATTGTGTAATATATATGTGATATATACACATGTGTAAATTGATTTATGGTAATAAAATAAATATAGTCAATATAAGATATTGACAATATCTTGGAAATATTCAATATAAGATATTGACAATATCCTAGATTTATTTGATATAAGATATTATAATAAATGAGATAAATCAATCAATTATATTTTCCTTATTTTATTGGAAAATGTTTTCTTCCTCTCCACTCTGCTAAGAGGCGCCACTTCCATTATAAATAGGAGGTGGGTGTCAAGCTCTTTTGTACATCACAATTGCAAGAGCTCATAGTTCTTGTGTAAAATAGAGAGCATCATCTTTTAGAGAGTTGGAGAGAGGGGAAAAAGGCCGGTCTAGCAACCGGAGTTTCCAATAGCAATCCATGATGGGATTCCGGCGGGTCGTTCGTGTGGACTAGCGGTAGAGGCCGAACGCTTGGGCGGCTCTATGCAGAACTACTCTCCTTAGACGGTCAAAGCGTCGATCTTTTAGATCAACCAAGGTAACCACCGTCTACTACTTGTTTGTTTATTGCTTAAACGAAGTCGATCTTGGGTCGATAGGAAATAAATTTTTGAATTCCGCTGCGTTCCCGCGTAGATTTCCTAACAGTGGTATCAGAGAGAGCTTCGAGCTTAAGCAATAAGCATGTTATTGTGCGTAGTTAATTTTATCGTTTAAATCACGTGATCAAAAGATGAAAGATTTTTAATTCGCAAAGTTGATACACGAAAAGAAAAGAAAAAAAAGGGCGGCAATGGTGGTGCTCGGCCGATCGGCGGCGGCACCACCACCGTGTGATCGGCGGCGGCGGCGGCGGCCTCCGGGCGCCGCCGCGGCGGCCGGTGATGCGGTGGCCCCGCTTTTTGTTTTGTGTATTTTGTGATTTAATATGGTTCATAGTTGTGATTATTAATTTTCCTTTGTTTAGTTGTGTCATGTGGCTAACCAATGGTTCAAATAGTTTGGCCATTGGGATGCCACATACGCGCATTAAAATAATAACGGCATTTCCAAACTTTGTTTGGAATAAAGCCTAGCCCCTTTCCAAATATTTGATTTGGGAAAAAGCCTGAGCCTGCAGCCACTTCCAAAATTTTGATTTTGGAAAGTGGCCAACCTAAACCAAAATTATTTGGCCTTTCCAAATATTTGATTTGGAATAGCCAGCCCTTTTCAAATATTTGATTTGTAAAATGCCTAGCTAGGTCCACTTCCAAAATTTTGATTTTGGAAGGTGGCGAGCGCTAAGCCAAATTTGGTTTAGAAAACCAAAGCGCATCCCTTTTGATTACGAATCAAAAGGAAAGAAACAAAAGAGAAATAATTTTAATTTTGATTTATTTTGGAATAGTTCTAATTTATTAAAATTAAAATTAAAATCGGTTTAAAATTAATCGTTAATTTTATTTCGATTAAAATCATTTAATTAATTAAATGTTAATTAGTTAATTGATTGGATAAAATTATTTAATAGATTAAATGTTAATTGATTAATTAAGACGCAAGTAGTTAAATTTTAATTTTATCTTTTTCATAAGATTTTATTGTATGGATTAGATATAGTAGATACAATATGATTATATGGACCCCGATTGATCATGGACTCGACCGATAGGATAGATGTGAATGATTTAATTTTTCTGTTGGTTTAAAAATTGTCCTAGGCCGTTATGAAGAACGTGACCTAGTTTATTTTCTGCATTTATCCCATTCCCGTTAGCTCCCCCCGTGTGCGGCGGGTGTATTTATTTTATTCGATAGAATTAAATGTAACAAGAATGGAGCAGAAGATGGAGATCAAAGAAAGACGAAAATAAAGATCCCATTGGAGAATGGAGCATTAAAGATCCTATTGGCGGTTGCAGCTACCCTTAGATTGTGACCCGCGGTTTCGTCAGTTTGTATTCGAAACCGCACCTAGGAAAAGTCCATGATCATACCGGTTACTTTACGCATTTATTTATTTTGTGCTTGTATTTATTTTATATGATACGATAAATGCATGACTAGGCACGATCTAGATAAATGCGTAGGATGTATGTTTATAGAGATAGACATATTTATGATGAGACCATAATTAAAATTAATTAAGTGAATTAATTTACATAAATACTTCCACCTCAAAAGAATCAAGTTGAAATTGCCTCCCCATATTATAATGACGGTGAAGAGCCCTTGTTCGGATCCAACTCATCAGCCAAAGCAGGGGGTTGACCTACCTCGGGTATATCGTTATTATCGAGATATGATCGTATGAGATCTCACGAATATTGGGGTTATGACTTGAATAAGAATTCTCTCGGCCACCAGCCAAAGCGGGGTCGTTTGGATTTTAGAGGCAAGGGTTTGACTACTTCATAAGATGAAAATTGTCAAAGAGTTGACTAGTCAAACAACAAGAGTCGTATAAGATACGATTGACAAAGGGTTGTCTACCTATTGGACTATTTTCGGCCCACCAGCCAAAGCGGGGGTCGCGGTAGTTTAGTGGGATCTTGTCCACTAAAGAAATTAATAATTCTTGAAAGTCAATTGGAAGTAGTTGACTAGTGGGAGCAAAATCATAAACCAATAGACCATTTTTGATTTTGCGTGTATAAACAACAACACTCATTTATTTTCATTTTTATGTAATAGTTTTAGCAAACTTTTTATTTATGTTTAATTCTCGATTAGTAAAACCAAATTATGACTGTTAATTTTGAGAAACATTCTCAAATATGGTTAAGTAATTTTAATCCTTTTAAAATGAGCAATGACACGAGAGATCCCGTTGTAGTAGTTAGAGACAAGGAGGCTACATATTTGATGGAGTACTCCAAAGCTTTAATTATTAAAGAAAGCGGAATCTCATGATATGATTAAATCATTTGAAATAAGTTTCAACGAATTAGTCATATATTGGATACGATCCAAGATGATCATTCAGTCATATGATGACAATTAATTCAAACGTTGAATAAGAATGACCACATCTAATTTTGGAAAGGTTGTTTTCAAAATTGTAAGATTTAAGTATCGACTTAATTCTATCATTGCTTAAAGGTTAATTAAATAGTCAATGTTTTGAATACGATTCAAAATGTTAAATAAACTATTTAATATACTTTAGATTTTCTTTATGAAAGGAAATCAAAGACATAGCTATTGTGATCCTTCTTAAGTCTTATGAAGACTACACTAAGAAATATTGTACAAGTGCTTAAAGGATTGAAAGGAAAGTTAGGGCATGTGCTTAAATAGAGAACTTATTGAAGTTTCTATTCTAGGCAAGTGAGTTGAGATAAATCTATCTAAGTTCAAGTCAACTCTTAGATATATGATATCTTACGAGTGTGATTAAATTAGAAAGATTAAATACAGATATGGAAGGTTAAACAAATGTTGTAACACTTACCATATTCTGGATCTAGTAAACTGATAAGGGAACTAAATAAATGTTATTATGCTCCGGTTCTTATGAAGAACATGCTTTCAGTTATTTGTTAGGATTTAGTAGACATATTCAATTGTAAAGAATAAATGTTATTCCGATAAAGTTGGAAGGTCACTGAATCTAACATACTAGATTGATGTCACTATATAGTTGATATATGTGATGAGATCTCAACTAAATATTTGTATGGCTGTTATCCTTAATATTTGTGGTCGTTCTAGACATAGTCTCTCTGGGAGGGAAGCGTGTAATTAAACATCATTCTGATGATGTTGAACCATATGATTATGAATCATGTGGGTAATACGTATCTTACCTAAAGATGACTAAAATACCCTTTTATGAAAAAGGTTGTAAGATCTAGAAAAATTGTCTAAAGCCTAAACATACCGATGTTTGTTGCCTTATGACAATTAATGCCACAAATAATTATTTATTAATCTCTATGACTATTTTAGAAATAGTTGAATGTACTTATTGAAGTACGAAAATTCGGAAAGCCCGAAAAGTTCGAGCTAGTACGAATATGAGATTGATGAGCTACTTAGGAATTAATCTTCAATTGGATTGAAGTAATTAATACCTGAAGGGTGTTTCAGAAGTCGTCTGAAAGGAATAAGATTCTCCCTTGAAGGATACCATCTTTGGGATACGCAATTAGATTGTGCTCCCAAAATGGAAACAACACTTTATATGATAAAGGTGTGACGCATGCCATGCGAAGTATCCCTTACCCGTTTTGGGATAGTGCCCTTATACTTAACCGAGTTCTAAAGATAAAGGTTGAATAAATTCCATATTAGATATGGAAGAAGATAATGTCGAATCTATCTTAACCGATGATTTGAAGTTGTCATAGGCAAAGTCAGAAAAGCTTGGAGCCTAGTACGACATATGCAACTTTGTGGAATATCTTAGCTAGCACGCTGGATATTATTTACTTGTCCGTGGAGCAAAATGTTTGTCTCCAAACATGCTTTGTCTTCTAAAGGAAGTGTTTCTTCCAAAAGAAACAAATGGGGAGTGAATCGATCTCAAAAGAGTTTGAGAACCACAAGGATACATTCAACCAATGGAACATGAGCAGACGCCACATAGCGATGAGGTGTAGAACACTGCTCAGTGCACACAAAAGTTCTATAAGTCTGTGGTTAACCTCAAGCCTGAAAAGGCTATCGGTATGTTCATCTTGTAGAATGAATATCTCACGACTTATGAAGGAATGTTTGAAAGGCAAGATTGAGAGATATGGCCAGGAGCCATAATATCCGAATTAGATTCCATCGTTGACAACCAGTTGTGAACCTAGTCCGTCTTACCTGAGGAATGTCCCCGAAAGGCCGAGCCCGGTTCTATTTAGACTATGCTTGTTATAACTTCGTATCATGGCTATATGATAGTGTTGATGACGTTGGGCAGAAAGCTCAATGTTGATAGACGATAACATGATATGTGAGCCCACGAGATCCATTTATGGACTCAAACAAGTTTCTCTAGATGATTTCTTTGTTAGATAATCAAAGGAGTTTGATTTAGCCAAAAGAAGGATATGCCCCATGTGCAATATGGATAGTGGGAGTGTGTTACGATTTTTGAGTAAGGTATTGGATATCTCTCTCGAGAATTGTCACCACATGTCACAATCAATTAATGTTTGGTAGTTCAAGGTTTTTACGAAAGCACTTGGATTGGCAGTTCTTATTTTTAGAAATAAGAATCTATAGTGATAGATTTAACTTGCTGTTAGATTATTGTTTACCTATATAGATGTGATGCTAAAAGAAGTTTAGCATAGATCGCAAGATCTATCCGTGTTAGGACGTTGGTCCTAAAGATGAGGTGAAAGATGATGATGCTTATGGAAGGTTTCCTTCGCTATCGCGATAAAACCATCTTATAGGTGATGCCGGATGTTCATAGTCCATGAATAGTCATGAGCAAGTATGAAAGTAAATCTGGTGAATGTCGAGAATATCCTTAAACAAGTTAAGGAAGAGTTCCTAGTTTATTGAAACTTGGAATTAAATAAACGTAGATATACAGACGTAGATCCTGAGTCTTATGAAGGCGAGTGGGAGCTACTGTCTGGGTTTGCAATCACTTTGAATAAGTGATACAGTGAGCTGGAAATGTTCTTAGCTATGGGTCACTGTAAATTCTACAACTTAGCCAAAACACAGTAGTGCCTTAGAGGCGCGGCGGGAGCAAGATACATGGATCTGAAGGTTCATTCCCGAACCTTGTACGGTTCTTCCACTTTTTCTATATAGCTGATATAGTAAGTGGATTCATTGCTTGAAGCAAGGACCAGGGTCTCGTCAGAGATTCGTGTGTGTGTTGAGGTAGTTCCTTTGACTTGGTCATTTGGAACATGATATGAACATAGTCCGAGTCCCCATGGATAGCGATCCGTTTATGGTTAGGGCTGGTTGCGAGTATTGCATGAGATTCTTATGTTTCAACTTGGTCTTGTGTGTGCGTGCTAGTGATTGGTTTTAGGCCAAGTGGGAGATTGTTGGAATAGTGTCCTAAACCCAATCGGGTTGGACCGGATCCGACCGGGTCGGATCATTTCTACTATTTCTTTATGTTTATACATATATTAAGTGGCTTTTATGTTGTCATATATATGTTCTTTTAAAGAACCAATTATGAATTGTTATATGATAACGTCCTTAGTATTAAACTCGTGATAGAGAAACCATGATAGGCGATTATGGTTGATGAGATCTCTAATCACTTTAATAAGTTTGATACTTAAAATGTCTCTAGCCGATGTACTATTAAACAGGGCATTGATAGTATAAACAGACTAGCACGTATTAGGTGTCTTCTCGTCTCTTTAGGGCGGGGATAGATCTCGTCTATTGAAGTGTAGAGACACTTGGACCGTACGTGGACGTGTATTGTAGAATGCGTACGTTAGGGACGACCCACTTACACGGATAAGTGTCACACTATGTGACGGTTGTGTAATTATCCTTTTGACCGGAGTCTTCATGGCATAACGGTGTGGATTGTCATGCTTTGACACTATTGAGGTTTCCCCTAGCCATGGGGAGATCATGCGGTAGTGATTGGGTATGATACTAAAGCATGCGGAGTATACATGATTGGTCGTCCGGGAATCGCGTATCCTATGATTGGGATCGAATATCCGAAATGGCCTTCTTATAAGGAATGTCTTACTCTCGTGAATCTTTGCAAAGTGGGAGTAAATGAGTTACTTCGAGAGAGCTTGATATCCAGATTATAAGATACGGTCGTTAATGTTTGACACTCGACGTACGACCGTATGGATATTATTACAAATGATAGGATTGTAAGTTACACGGTAACTCGTTTCACATGAAAGGTAGTAGTCATTGCATTTGACTCTTCCGATGATTGGGGTCACGGTGTGTTGCTGTACGCTATCCCGTGATCGTTAGGCATGAGGGGTATTTTCGTAATTTGCACTTTGTGTCTACGGCCAACATATTCGGAAGCCTATCGGGTCACACACATAAGAACATCTAGCCGGATTAAAATGTGGTTATAGATGATAACCAAATAAGGAAAGTTTATCTCGAGACTATAAAGGTTATAGTGGTAAATTAATATGGTGGTATTTATTTATTATGAATAAATTAAATACAAGATATTAATAATATTATATTAATTAAAGAATATTCCGGAAGCCAATTTGTTGGTCAAAGGGGCGCCACATTGAAGTGTGTAAGATACACTTGGATTGTGCAATTTAATTAATGGTATTACCTATTATTAATATTAGATATTAATATATATATATATATATATCCAATATATATATGGCGGCTAAATTTATGTATGTGATTGACATACGTAAATGCCAATTGATCAAATTGATATATTTGATGTTTGGATATTAATAGATTTAATTGTGTAATATATATGTGATATATACACATGTGTAAATTGATTTATGGTAATAAAATAAATATAGTCAATATAAGATATTGACAATATCTTGGAAATATTCAATATAAGATATTGACAATATCCTAGATTTATTTGATATAAGATATTATAATAAATGAGATAAATCAATCAATTATATTTTCCTTATTTTATTGGAAAATGTTTTCTTCCTCTCCACTCGCTAAGAGGCGCCACTTCCATTATAAATAGGAGGTGGGTGTCAAGCTCTTTTGTACATCACAATTGCAAGAGCTCATAGTTCTTGTGTAAAATAGAGAGCATCTTTTAGAGAGTTGGAGAGAGGGGAAAAAGGCCGGTCTAGCAACCGGAGTTTCCAATAGCAATCCATGATGGGATTCCGGCGGGCTGTTCGTGTGGACTAGCGGTAGAGGCCGAACGCTTGGGCGGCTCTATGCAGAACTACTCTCCTTAGACGGTCAAAGCGTCGATATTTTAGATCAACCAAGGTAACCACCGTCTACTACTTGTTTGTTTATTGCTTAAACGAAGTCGATCTTGGGTCGATAGGAAATAAATTTTTGAATTCCGCTGCGTTCCCGCGTAGATTTCCTAACAGGACTATGTTATATCTAATAGTTTAACCAACCGGGATGTAAACGAAGAATTAGATGAGGCGCTCAATGAAGCCATTATGGCTCTATACTCTACACCCTCATATAGTTCCAAGTTTACACCACCGGTATTGCCACTAACTGGTTCGTCCGAAAGGATTTTGCCGTCATCGGCGCAGGCACCCAAGTTGGAGCTAAAACCCTTGCCAGAACATCTGAAGTATGCATTTTTGGGTGACAATGATACCTTGCCTGTTATAATTGCAAAAGACTTAACTAAAGAGCAAGAAGAGAACTTGATTAGAGTTCTAAGGGACCATAAAGAAGCCATTGGGTGGACATTGGCTGACATCAAGGGAATAAGCCCTTCTATTTGCATGCACCGAATTTTGCTCGAGGAAAATGGCAAACCGGTGCGTGATCCACAATGCGTGATCCGAATTTTGAGTGCTAACCATTAAGGTAATATATTCCTTGTTAATATAAATACAATATATATATAATATTAGGTCAAAATTTCGTGGGGCCCTTAAATTCATTGATTTTCGGGGGGCTCCTGGCCATGGCCCCTTGGCCCCACAGGGGCGCCCCTGTATATGTACATAGGTATATAAAGTTCAAAAAAAGAAAGAAAATAAAAACTGTGGAAAATAATTGTAAATAAAAAAGGAACACAACACATATGCAGTGATCGAGTACTAAAAGAGGGACAACAGAGGATGGTGGCTGACTAACAAAGAAATTTAAGTGCAAGTTCATGAGGAAATGGTCCCAAACCTGATACGGGCAGATATCCACGGCAGGTGTTCGAAGTCTGCGTTGACGCAGTTCGGAATTCGGATATCTAGTTCGAAAGGAAATGGCGAAATTGGCCTGGCTATGCTGCAGCAAGGAATGAACAGAAAAGCCTGACTACATGTTCCTTATATAGAGGTTTATGGAAGAAGTTCAATGTCTTCAAAACCTGTTGAGGATTTGTTCTTCGTTATCGGATAAAACTTAGGAGGCGGTGTCCGCATGTAACTAAAGCAAAGTCTCAGCCCGGCATTGCTTTGTCATTTAAAAACAAAAACAAACAAAAAAAAAAAAGAAAAAAAAAAAAAAAAAAAAGAGGAATGGATAGCGAAGACTGAAGATTATTCAATTAGTCGGCACTCTCAGAGACAAAATGTGTGCCTATCCATTTAAACGCTTCTACAATACGATGTATATCTACTCGAAGGGGTCTATGATAGATATGTATGTTCAAGCAGGATTGGCATGTGGGCTTCCATAGAGACATGTGTTGCGGACAAGTGCCTTTAGTCTGCAGATAGCATGCAAGTTCCAAAAAATAAAAAAAAAAAAAATATATTAAAAAAAAAAGTTGGATACATAAATAAATAAATTATCGAGACTCGTCACTGAGATAAATTGAGTCAGCGACCAAGTCTCGAGGGGGCATTTGTAGACACACAAAAAATGTAACACATTGAAATGTTACATGTCACATTTATCCGAGAAATTAAATTATTTGATTATTTTCTCCAATTATATTATACGAGATAATAATCAAAATATATTTCTTTTTATCCTTTAAAATTATAAAGCAAAGGATAATTAATTAAAAAAAATATTATTCCTAAATAAAACTATTGGGGATAATACTTAATTATTAATTATCTATATTAGTGTGTGGATTCGGCCCATCAAAGCCAACAGACGAGCAAAGAGCCAATTTGAAGCAAAATATTAATAAAATAAACAAAAGAGATGATTAAAAAAAATACATTATCTCTAGTTGTTCATTATCTTTTAGAAAAATAAATATAAAAGATAATTTAAAGTATTATTATCTCCTTAAATAAAATAAAAGAGATAATATTAAATTGAATTTCTTATTATCTTTTCAATAAAAAGTATAAGATAAATAAGAAATTAAAAAGATAAAAGCTTAAAATGATTATCCTATTAAATTAAATAAATAAGAGATAATCATCATTTGCTACTCCACACCTATAAATAGGAGGGCCTTAGTCATTTGCAAATCATCAAGCAAGATCAAGAAAAGCTAAGGAAGCAATAACCAGAAGGTGGATAAGATCTACAACAACGAAAGGTGAAAGAAGCCAGAGAAAAAACATCAAGCCCTCTGCTCCAACACCAAGAAGAATGAAGCAAAGATCTAAAGAGCCACAAGCCTTCAAGTTCTTCAAGCATCAAGCAACGAAGATCTAAGAAGCCACAAGCCTTTAAGTTCTTCAAGCAACCTTCAAGCAACTTTGGAGATCTACGAAGCCAAAATCCTTCAAGTTCTTCAAGCAACAAGCAACCTTTGAAGATCAACCGCAACAACCGGCGTTCTTCAAGAAACCGTCGAAGATCAACCGCCACATCCGGAGATCTTCGACAAACAAAGGCGTTCTTCCCACAAATCGGAAGAATATCAACACATTCCGAGAACAAGTCTCCGTGACCCTCGGAACCAAATCAAAAGGAGAATCAACATCCCGTAAATATAAGGATTTTGCTAGAGATTGTACCCGCTTTATTTGAAAATTAATAAAATCATTTGTTCCAATTTTCTTGTCTTTCTTTTTATTTTAATTTGCAGGACAACAAATTTGTGTTACAAAGAGATCGAAGGTAACACAAAGTTTCCTTCAAATCTTCAGCAACTTTGAAGTCTTCCACGATATTCAAAGTCTTCAATTCCCAATTTCTTCCGCCATATCCGGGAGATCAAAAACCAACACCAAATTCAAAGCTCTTCCGCTATATCAGAAAGATAATCAATTATCAAAAGTGAGAATCAAAGAAATCAAGAGATTGTAACCGCTTCATTTATTTTATAAATTAATAAAATTTGATTTGTTACAATTTTGTGTTTTCTTTGTTGTATTTTCAGGGATAAACACGGAATTCACGTTACAATCTATTACTGAAGCAAGATGTTAGAAGAAATTTATTTGTCATTGAACACATAGGGACATATCTTATGATTGCAGAGACACACTAAAATCATGGGTCTTGAGGATAGCTTCTAATTATCGTGTTATGTCATTTATTTTGTACTTATGTTTGACATTTGCTAAGCTCTTAATGTTACTCTTTTACATCATTATTGTTCTCTGTTTTCCATTGTGCACACACATATTACGAATGGATATATTATAACAAAAATTGTCTCTTGCAAAGACATAATCGGACTGTTATGTAATCCCCGCTTATGGTCTAGTTAAGATGGTTGTCAATGTTGTAGTACATAAAAGGAAGCATGTTGCAGAATGGTGTGTAACCATTATGACTCCCATTGACAACCAGATTAATGACGACGCTTACGCTAACCGACTAAAGGAAAATTTTAGTATGTAACATGTGTCTTATGATCCTTAAAAGGAAAGCATTAATGATTATTCCTATCGACCAAGTGGGAGAATGTAAGAAAATTATGTCGGCCTTTAATTGTGCAAGAGTAATTTATTTCCCTGTAATGGTTTTTCCTAGCAAATATGCTAATTTTATTTATTGGCTAATTAAAAGGAGTATTAATCCGATTAAAACACGGCTTTGATGGACGGCCGAGATTAAGCTAAACCCTAGATCAATTCGGATTTCGGCCCTCTCTCCACCTATAAAAACAATGCTTTATTCCATCATAAAGCATACAAAATAAACCAACACATCACGGTTGTAGGTAAGGAGAGATATATCGGAATCCTGGTCAAAGCGGCAACAACATCATGGCGACAAACGGAGGTAATACTCATTCTTTACCGTTTATATTGTAGTGATTATCATCTAGGTAGCACGGACACTCCATTTAGGCCGCGTGTCCCGTGTCGGACACGCACCGGACACGGACACGCGGGGGACACGCCGGACACACCACTGGACACGGTGTCGGACCGAATTGTATTTTTCAAAAAATTCGGACACGCGAGTCGGACACGCGAGTCGGACACGCGAGTCGGAACTCGGACACGCGAGTCGGACCTGGGACACGCATGTTTAGTTTTGGAGACGGTATTTCTTTTTTTTTTTCCCTGACTCTAGATACAATAATATATTCTGAATAAAAAACCGGAGTTGGAATCCGTCTTTTGTCAGGATGTTGGAGATGATGTTGAACTATTCATCTATTGTAGTAGTATTTCATGTATTTTGTGTATTTTGGGTAAGATCTAACTCATGAAAGCGCTTTGGTTTTGAAAATTCTAACTATGATGTTTTGTATTTGAAGCCTTGGGATGAAAGCGTACAACCATGAAGCCCATGATTATATTTTTGGTTATTATGCTTGGGTTAAATTTATCATTCTAGTGCTTATAGTATTTGATAATTACCTTTTAGTCCTTATATTTTTAATAATTGCATACCAGTCCTTATACTTTTATTAATTACATTTTAGTCCTTATACTTTTAATATTTACATTTTGACCGCCGCACCCGTATCTTATATTTTTTAAAACTTCCGTATCCCAGTGTCCGTATCCGCGTATCCGTGTCCATGTGTCCGTGTCCGTGCAACCTAGATTATCATGATGTTCTAGATCTATGGATAAACCGTATTAACAGTACCTTCTTATTACCTTGAAGATGCAAAGATCCAAGCGTTTGAAGATAGAGAGTCAGAGAAATACTTACATGGCTTGGTTTGCTGCAAACACTTTAACATTGTCGCTGACGTGGAAGAAACTCTGTAACATTGGCTTGTGGACGCTAATCATATTCTGTCCCTCCCTCTGAGTTGTTGTAATAATGATGATTCTCTAATCTGAAGGGTTTCCTCTAATGGGGTTTTAATTTCTCTCTTAAATCCGCATATGTATTATTCTTTAATAAACTCAACAGTAACATTTTAGCTGAAGATTCTGCCTATGCTAATTCCTCTTCCCATGGTCATGATAAATTTTGGAAGTTCCTTTGAGCTCTTCATTTACCTAACAAGCTTAAGCATTTCTTCTGGAAATGCCTTAACAATATCCTTCACCTCTAATAAGCTCAGATCTTCTCAGACATCTCCCTCATGCAGCTTTTATGGACATCATTCTGAATATATATGTTGAGCATATCATGTTTAATTGTGTCAAGGCTAAGGACACTTGGGCTCTCTCTCCTCTATCCTGGCCGCTTTTTTGGATGCAAATATCAATTTGGTAATTAGCTAGTGGTCTACCTTAGTTAATAGTCAAAATGCTAACTCTCTCAAACATAATATTGAGCAAACCATCTTTATTTTTAGGCATATATGAAAATCGAGAAATAAATGGGTGTTGGTGGTGGCCGGGCGCATGAAACACGCTAAGTTAATAATAATAATACTAATAATAATAAGGGAGATCGAGGCAAAATGACAGAAAATATTACAAAATAAATAAATATGATACTTTTTTTTTTAAAGTTGTAAAAAGGACGAACAATTTCAGACGGATAAAACTAACCTTTTAAAAGGGCCGCGCGCGTATAAGACTATAAGGTTTGCTTCAGGTTTTGTTTTTGTTTTGTTTTTTTTATTTTTTTTCAAACATCCGTAACTTTTGATTTATAACTCCGATCATCGAAATTTTTTCACCAAAATTCATATTTTTCTTTGCTCTTTAATTTGAGCCCAAATACGATACCTTTCCGACGTAAATTTTGAAAGCTGAAAAAATATTTGCATTAACCGGAACGTTTTTCTTATAAACGACCGTAACTTTTGATTTAGAACACCGATCATCAAAATTATTTCACCGAAGTTCATATTTTTTTTATCTTCATTTGAGACCTCATTTGATACCTTTTCGACGTAGTATTTGAAAGCCGAATTTAATCGCAGCATTTACACTTACACGCAGTATCGCATCGATGCATGATATCGATATCGATGTAAACGATGATCGGGCTCATTTAAGACTTAATTCAGGTGACTACTTCAAAACACACATATCTGGCTCATATAAGGCTCATTCAAGGGGATCAGGATATACTCAAAAAGCTTCAACCATCCAGATGATAAAAGGCTCTTACAACAACACTTTAAAGGTACAAGTCTCAGCCAAGGGTTCAGCAAGAATGGAGGTAGCAGATATACGACGACGGTGTTCAAATGCAGATTAGGTGAAGTAATTCAGCTAGAGATCGAATGCAAATCAGCAGGTTTATGCACAAAAAGGTTCAGCACTTAGAGATGTGATAAATCACAAAATCAGCCAATAAAACGCAGAAAATAGAGCATGTTATGTGCACTATAAATTCAGTTAAATATTAAGTGCAGTACAATGTGATATTAGGGAGTGCAAGGCAGCTTGACAAGATAATCAATTTCACACAGCCAAGCACAAGATAATCAATTTCACACAGCCAAGCACAAGATAATCAATTTCACACAGCCAAGCACAAGGCTCATATAAGACTCGTTTAAGGCTTAATTCAACGGACACAATAAGGCTCATTTTCTGGCTTTAGACATTGAGGTACCTAGATTTGGTTCATTAACAGAGCTGCCACTTGGGTTTGGCAAAAAAAAAAAGATAAAAAAAGATGTGTTTACTGACTCAAAAAAGAGCTGCCACTTGGGTCTTGACACAAAATTAATAATGTTTGATCCCTTTCTACTTCTGCATCTTTATTTAAACATTTCTATGCATTTCAGGAGATTCATATGAGAAATCAACCTAAGAGATGTCAGATGTGCTCACAGAATAATCAAAAAAACAAATTATGAAAAAAGCCTCAAACTTTCTACAATAAACATGAGCCGAAATCTTCAGAAGTAAAACAACAACAACAAATACAGAGCCGCATTCAAAGAGAAAGGGAAGAAAAAAACTTAATATTAAAAACGAAGTATCATTTCCCAAAATAAGAAATCCAAGGTCAAACCTTGGAAGCAATAGTTTCCATGGCGCCTACGAGCGGAGTGTTGGCACAACACGGACGTAAAAGCTTGTCCATGAGCATAGCATTGACATGGTTGATATGTGCAATTACTGCTTCATTTCTATTTTCCAAGTTTGCTTGAAACGTGTATAATGCTTGGAGCTGAAGCAGCACACATGGAAGTGTCCATGGATGAGAAGATTCGCGACATCGAGATGGGAGATGTACATGAGATCTGCAATACGCTGTAGAAAAAGATGATTTTTGGGTGGCCGTAGAAAAGGATCGATTTGCCTCCAGCAGGAAGAAAGTTGCGGAAAGGAGAAAGATTGAGAGGAAAAAAAAAACAGGAAGAAGATTCAGCTATGTTTTGTGAGAGAATAGAGATATATTCGTCCAGTAAAATTTATTTTGTCTTAATACAACTAAAAATTTAAAGCTGAATTAATATTTAATTAAAAAAGAAAAAATGGATTATAAACTAATTTTTTCTAATAATTATAAAAGACACATTGAGTATTCTATTTTATTTTAATAGACAATGCTGAAGATATGGAATCGTTTATAGTAGTATGAGATATGGGATGTGTGGTCAGAAATAAATTGATTTTAGCAAAATCGTTTGATATATATAAAGTAGTAGTATAAAATACTGTATAAAACATCTGAAGCGACAGTCAACAAGGGTAACCTTTGACTTTAATTTAAAAAAACAAAACAAGTATGGGGTTTTCCTTTAAAAGAAAGAAACCATCTGGAGAGGGCTTGCCACCTCAAACCCTTTGTATTACACGTGGGTGGTCATGGGCGTGCCTTTACTTTTAGGGGATAAGGATAACGCCACGTCCTACTAAGGGCACCACAAATTTAATGAAAAACTAGGGGAAAAAAATGGTGTGTTTGATTGGTTGGTGGGTCATATCACGGGGTTTGGGGCTGGGGGGGGGGGGGGGGGGGGGGGGATAAAGAGTCCAAACAAGATTTTAGTAAAAACAGTAAAGATTATCTAACGATAGCCTCTTTTGGTTCTTGTCTTTTTGCTTTAAGGGGGAAGGAATTCATTCTTGTCCCTTCAACGTATTTTGGGCCTCCTCTCGACATTTGTGCAGCCGCAGGTTTTTTTTTAGCTTATTTAGCATCTGCTAGCGGATGGAGGAGTATAATTGTAAGTAACTCAGCAGCCACCCACAAGGTAGTGGAGATTTCATTATTTAGTATTTCTTAAAAGTGGGAAGAAGAATATGGCTAGTTACGTCCCGGATTTTGAATTGGATCGTTCTTCTCCAAGAGGTGAAAATAGGAACGCAATGTAAGTATTTTATTTGTTAACTGGTTAATGGATTTATTCTTTCTTTGAAAATGAGGTTTTGATGATTTGTATGATATTATTAGGGGAGATGAGGAGTTAATGGAGCTTCTATGGCAGAACGGACAAGTGGTAACACAAACTCATAATCAAAGATCATTGAAGAAACTTACAAACGGTGGTGGAGGTGGAGGTGGAGGTGGCGGTGGTGGATTTGCTGAGATTCCGTTTCTGCAACCACCATCCTCCACCACCTATGACAGGGATATTTCATCATCGGTGGTGGACGGAGAAACCGGATCGAGACAACGGCATCAGCCCCAACACCAACAGCTTCTCATACCGGAGGATGAGATGGCGTCTTGGCTTCAATATCCTCTTGACGATTTGGATCGAGAAATTTATTCAGATATACTCTATTCACCGCCTACCTCGCCGCCGCACCGTGAAACCCGTAGTGGTGTAACAACGGAGGAGCTTCTTCGTCCCCAAATTCAACCTGCACCGTCAACTTCTTCCATGGCTCCACGACCACCAATTGGGCCTCCTCAATCTCAATCTCGATTTTCACTTGCTCCGTCAACTTCTGTTGCTGCTGCTCGACCACCAACAATCTGCAGCACTGATGTGGAGGAAATGGCGGCGGCGGCGGCGGCGGCTCCTCCTCCTCCGAAGTTTCAGAACTTTCTCAATTTCTCTAGGGTGTCTAAGGGAATTAAGATCGAATCGGAACCGTCCAGCTCAATGAAAACACCAAGAGAATTGACTAGGGTTGATTCGAATGAAACGCCCACAGCCACGGCGGGGCAAGAGTCTAGGTTTACACCTACAGCAGCTGGCAGTTCGGCGCAGCTTTCTGGTCGGAATGGGGGGACTTCAGCTGCGAGTACGTCAACCGCCGGAAAAGACTTTGCCACAACATGTGATCTGACGGTGACTGCATCGCCCGGTGGGTCTGCTGCTAGCGTCAGTGCTAGCGTCGAGGTAACGCCGCCAGAGCACAAACCGACTTTATCTACGGCGGAGGATGAAAGGAAGCGTAAGGACGTAGAACCTGACGACAATGATTGTCAAAGTGACGTAAGTTGTTAATGAATATCTGCTGATGAATTTCCGTTTAATTTTTCTTACCTGAAAACATTAAAATTTATATTATATCATTTATTTAATTTTTTTGTTCCAAAATATAAAAAAATGCATTTGATTTTGATACTAACGTGCCTTTTAATAACTAGTATCTCCCTCGCCATGTAGACTGTGTATTATGAATCTTATGTTTATTATTATGATATAAAATGTTTGTGGCTTGTGCAATGCTATAGCATTATTTATTCAATTTATGTATCCCAACTGTTTTCTTAAATTGCTAATCGATGCTTGGTTAAGGAAGTTTGTTGTGGAATTTCCATTTTTTTTTTTTTTTTTTTTTTTTTTTTTTTTTATTTTACCATTGTTTAGGGGAATGATGCCTAACCTATGCCACGTTTTATGATTAGTATTTCTTAAAAAAGTTGCACGGAAACAAAATATAGAGAGGAAATTCTGTGTTTTGATTTTTTACTTGTACGTTTGTAGTAGCTACATGTTTGTAAGTGGCCGCTCTTACCCCTCGGGATTTTGTTCTTGAGATTGGATGGATTTTTACTAGTGCTATGAATCTTGCATTTAGAATGTTCTGTTCTTTGCTAAATGTAGAGGTGTTTTTGTTTGAATTTGAATATATGCGTTACAAACCAAATAAGTTTTTTTTGTTTTTGTTTTTTTCCGTACAAATACACTCATCTAACATTTCTCTCTACCCCGAGGTGACGAGGGTGCATATACAAAGATTCGTCGTAGTTGAAGAAATGTTACTTACTTCTACCGTACTGATGAGTTTTTGTATCTTTGCTTCATATTATAGGACGATGACATAGGGTCGGATGAAGTAAAAAAGCAATCCCATAAATCTACCTCTGTGAAAAGATCACGTGCTGCTGAAGTCCACAATCTCTCGGAGAGAGTATGTTCTCATGATTATATGTGTGTGCCTATAGGTTCCTTGTTGATTTTAGTTTGTGGTTGATTTATTGTGAAAATTCATGCATGCAGAGGCGGAGAGATAGAATAAATGAAAAAATGAAGGCCCTGCAAGAACTGATACCTCGTTGTAACAAGGTAGTTGATATCGTCTGAATTAATGAGAATTCATGTAGTATTATGTATTATTGTATCGAAACTTTTCTTCTAACAACAAATTTTATTTCGAATGTGGAATTTTTCTGTTTCTCGAGGTGGACAAAGCATCAATGTTGGACGAGGCAATTGAGTACTTGAAATCACTACAGTTACAAGTTCAGGTGGTGTGCTTTTTCTCGTGTTGATATATAATTTCTGTTTAATAAGAAAGAATAAAAAGGCGAAATAAATCATGTCTAAACGGACCCCACCCTGAGTCTGTTTTCAGATGATGTCAATGGGCTGTGGAATGGTTCCCATGATGTATCCTGGTGCACAACAGCATTATATGCCAGCAATGGGTATGGGTATGGGGATGGGGATGGGGATGATGGGAATGGGAATGGGCATGGACATAGGAGCCATGAACCAGCCAATGATGATGCCATATCCAACTCAGTTTCCAGCTTCAGGGTTCCCTCTTCAACCTGCCGCTGCCGCAAATTTAGCTCCAAGATTCCCCATGCCACCATTTCCATTGCAACAGGTTCCTGTACCTATGCAAGGTTCAAATCAGCATCTTACTGCTTTTCAACAACCACAAGTGCCAATACATGTATGAGCTTATTTGCACCTTTGTTTATATGTATATGTTTTTTTTTTTTTTTTCAAGAAGAATCAATTGTACAACAATAACTCTTCATCTTTGTTGACTTAACCTTTATGAAATTTAAAATTAGAAATGATTGTTTTTTCAGTCTTATGTCCAGAATCAAGTAGTGGTACAACCCAGCACCAACAATCCTAGCAACCGCAGAGATGCTGTGAACCCACCCTGAGAATCAGAAAACTGGTGCACATTTTTTCTCATCTTTTTTTACCCCATTCTTTCCTAGCATTGTTGTACTACAGAGGATACCTTATGTTGGTGAAATGAAATTTTTTGGGTCTCGATCATGTTATCTCTTATTCCGCTACAATTATATCCTCGGGTAGACACTGGCGGACCTACATACATCCGGAAAAAATACTAATATTCGTGCTATGCATACAGTTTGCCCTCTCTTAAATTTTTTAATTTTCCTTTAAAAATTTCACTGCCCCGTCTCCGAGATCCTGCATTCGCCCCTGTTGTAGAGGATTTTAGTCGTTTTACATCTTCCCTTTTGTGGACCAACTGTTCTGTACCTTTAAGATGGTTCACAAAAAAGTGGGAAAGTCAAGAAGAGGCCAAGAGCCCTTCTTCATACAATCTTGAGATTCTTGGAGACTTACAATGTTTAAAATATACACTTACAAAAGTGCCTTTAACGCCCCCCCCCCCCCCCCCCCCCCCCCGGTTATGTTTTCATCTGCGACCAGGACTAGTCCCGTCTAGAATATGAGCTTGAGTCACCTAGTTTTATTGCATTCCATGAATTATGTATTCTTTTTTTTGACAAGTAAATGAATTTGTTAATGGTAGAAAATAAGTCGTTAACGGCTTAACTAATTATTCAATGGCAGGTTAGCAGCAGCTGAATTCAGAGCAAAAGATTTCAGCAATGAACAATTTTGTAACTTGGTAGAGAAAAGGAACTTAAAGGTCGGATCCAAACCCCGTAACGTGGAATGATATTTTGATAGTAGTAGATTTTGTTTGGATCTTGAAGGCTGCACCGATAGTTAATTGTAAATAGTAAGAGTATTGTAGTGGTTAGGCCTTCTTCTTTGGGTTGTTTGTGCAACTTGTGCTTCTATAACGATTCATCACGTAGACCGAGCCCTTAATCAGAATGGGTCGCTAGACACATGCTCCGTAAAAGACTTCTTCTAACATCAGAGCTACCTTTGGACCTCAATTGTTTCGCGGCCATGAAAAGATTTTTCATGGAATTGAACTGGCTTGACTTATCCCGGCAGGAAAACAGATTTGTGAAATTCATATAAATTATGGGACTATTTGAAAACCTATTTATAGGCTTGCAAAATCATAAAGCTATGTGAATATCTTTTTTTTTTAATACAAGAGAACGTTTATTAATCAAATGGGTTCAAAATCACAGAAGGATTACAACGGAGAAACTAACAAGCAAATTAGAGAGAAATTTAAATAGGCTCTAAAGCCCAATGTAGTCGCATGTCCCTCGAACGTGTGACTGTTCTAGAAAGGAAAACATGTGCAGGAGGGCGAATAGTGCGTCAATTTGTTGCGCCATAATCATATCTCTCATGTACTATCTCGTGACAGAGATAAGGCCAATGTGTGATTTCTTGAGAGCTACTGAATATTGTCGTGGACCCAATCTTGAATTTTTGAAACAGAGAAGAAAATCTCCTAGAGGGTACGGTGGAGAGCTTTCTTCCAAAGCTATGAGAATATTTTCTTATATACTAAGAAACCTTTTTTATCTTTGGGAGGCAAAGTAACTTTTAACTAACCCTAATAAGAAACGGAAAATAAAAGTGTATTTCCGAATTGACAAAATTACTTTTAAAAAAAAAAGTTGAGTTATTTTTATATAAACGTTTGGGGTTTTACTCCCAACCCCAATGTATGTATGCAGTGTGTAATAATCTTGTCCCTTGTAAAAAGTATTTGAAATGACAGTTTTTTTTTTTTTTTTTTTTTTTTTTTTTTTTTTTGAGTGTAAAAACGATAGTTTGTACGAGAAAAAAATGTATAAATTTGAGTAAGATTTCATAAAGACTCAATTGGAAATTTATAGTATAATGTTTTAACTGAAAACTTTTGACCCTCAACCGCATTCCTTTTACCCTAATGAGGCGGAAGCTATCAAGACTATCGTTTTAATTCACAGGGGCGCACATACACGATATTATGTGGCACTTTGATTGGACAGGGCAGTATTCCGTTTGGTGAGGGTATCGTCTGGCTACGCAGCTTCATCATCCGACGGTCGCTAGGATAGGCCTTCCTCCTCTTCATCCCTTAACCGAGTTTGGAGACGTTTGTGGAATCTGTCCGTTCGGCCATAGGGTGAAGCATTTTATTTGGTGTGTATTCCATAACTATTTAGCGGTAGGATCCTCCTTGCAACGGAGAGGGATTGAGAATGGGATTCTCCGGCTTTATGGTCATGTGGAAGAGGATCTGAAACATGTGTTCTTTCATTGCGTGGTTCCGAGAAAAGTTTGGGCCTGGTTAGGGAGTGATCGGCTGCGTGTGTCTCTTTAATTGTCTCATGGTTTTCCGGCCATTCTGCAGGCTCTTTGCGACATGTGTGAGGCAGACGAGTTGGCCATGCTTTTAACGACAATCTGGTACATCTGGAAGGCCATGTGTGTATGGTTGTTTGATGAAAGACCTGTGGATATTGGTGGTTATTGGGATGCGCAGACGGAAGCAAGAGAATATATGCATTATGCATGCCATGCAGACCTCTATGATGCGCATGTCTAGAGCCACATGGCCAGCCTCATGGACCCCACCCCTGCACAGAGTGATTAAAATTAACACTGATGCGGCTTGTGTAGGAGGAGCGACAACCATAGGAGTTATTTTTCGGGATCATGATAGGCGACTTCTCCATTCCATTTCGTAGCAAATATCGGGTATACTGGAGCTTACTGTAAATTTTTCAAACACTTCTCTTGGCTTCTGCACATGGTCACGATTATTGTTGAGAGGTATTCCCTTGCATGTGTTCATCGTCTTCAGAGGGCATAGACCTTTCTTCGTTGGGTGATTTAGTTTCTGATTGTTTGGCTCTGGATAGGGTTTTCATGTCTTGTTCTTTTTCCTTTGTTCAGCATGCTGGCTATCGCCCTGCTCATTGTCTAGCTCAGGCTAGTTTGGTTACGGCAGGCCTCATTAATTGGGGTATAAATCCACCGAGTGATATACTTGAGGCGTGTTGTTTTGATACGAGTCACTAGGTTAAACTTTTTGTCCATATTGATAAGATTTATAGCACCTGAACTAACCCTGAGAACAATATCGTACACACCAATTCGCACAAATCAAACAACAAAGATAGAATAATCATACATAGATGGCAGGCAGCCCACGGGCAAGAACGACATTTCACCAATAACCAGGCAACTCGCACAAATCAAATACCAAAGATAGAACAATCATACAGAGATGGCAGGCAGGCAGCCCACGGGCAAGAACGACATTTCACCAATAAGCGCGCAACGGGAGATTCATTGGGGAGAAAACCTCTATTGCACTACAGAGAGCATTATGTCAAATATGTGCCGTCTGTATAAAAACATGTCACCAATCGAACCATCTGGTGCAATAGACACTCTTTCATGCATCAGCTATCAAATGATTGAACGCTACAATGGCATTGATCAAGATATCTCTGGCGGAGCCCAATTACCAGCTTTGAAGACACCATAGAAACTGGATTTCTTTGAAACAACGAAAATACTGCACATCATAGATAGGAAAATGAGAAAATAAAAATAAAAATTATTCTATCAAAAAAAGAAGAAAATGAAATATGATTGATATCGAGACATCTCTTAATCAATTGCTAAGATTCTTGAAGACATTGACAAACCTGGGATCCCAGAAATCACATGATTAGGTTCTTTCAGTACATCGTAAAGTCGTCTCCTTTCATCAACTTTTACCCACCTTGATCTACTGCCTGAGTTAACATCAAGTACATGCTGTCAATATTCACTAAATGACTTGAATAATAACAACATTAATGGCACGTTTGTTTCCCAGTAATGGAATGGAAGGGAATGGAATAAACTCATTCCATTTGTGCGTTTGGAACGTGAAAGAATGGAATGAAACATACTCCATAATAGGCAACACACCAAGTGATAGGTAGGGTGGGGTCGGTTATGATGCGGAAGGGGTAGGGCTGTAGGTGGGGTGGGGGTGGATAGCCTTACCCTACCACACTTTACCCTACCACCTTACCCCACCACCCCACAATGCCCACCCACTCTACCCTACTTCCCCCACCATTTCTTACCTACCACCCAAGCACCCACCCACCCTACCCATCACCTTACCTTTCTACCAGCCCTATCCTGCTACACCACCCAACCTACCATGTCTTACCCCACCTTACCCTACCACCATATCATAACCTACCTCATCCACTGTACCATACCCAACCCCACCCATCTAGCCCTACCCAACCTACCCCTCACACGACCCCACCCCATCACATATCACCCCACATTACCCTAACATACCCTTCTCTACCCAACACCAACTGCACCCTACCTCTCCACCTACCCATCATACCTTTACCCTTTCTTTATCACCCACCCTACTTACATTACCTAACCTGACCCTACCCACCTTATCCCACCCTACCGTATCCTACCGTATACTCTAACCATACCTAGCGATACCCTACCCCTATATATACCCTACCACACGCACACTACCTCACCCCACCCCACAACACCATGCACCTACCTCACCTCACTCTTACCCACCACCCCGTGTTTTATC
The DNA here is from genome assembly GCA_036785695.1 of Gentiana straminea. NCBI lineage: Eukaryota > Viridiplantae > Streptophyta > Magnoliopsida > Gentianales > Gentianaceae > Gentiana > Gentiana straminea. The sequence goes on along the minus strand of JAVUPR010000375.1, from coordinate 2,022,598 downwards.
GATTTTCATTTCATCCCATCCATTCCATCCATTTTCGGAGGTAATGAAAATGGACTTTTTTCATTCCATTCGATAGCCTTATAATCATAACTAAACATTGGAATGGATTAAAAAAGCATTTCATTCCATTCCATTCCAGCAAAACAAACAGGCCATAAAATTACATCTCATGTCAGCTATATCTTGCAGACAGGGTGAGACTTCAAAATGAGGAAACATGAAGAGGAATGTTAGTTGGACATGATTGACATGCAATGATTTAGGCACAAATATTTTAGTCATCACTACAGACACGTTATAGAAGGGATCCTTGATCCAGCAGTAAAACCACCAATGTGTGACCTGAGGTCCCATGTTTGAGCTGCAGACACTGTAGACTTTAGATATATATTAGATATATATTAAGACTTGTTTTATTAGTCAGCATCTGTTTAATGTTGTTTTCTATCTGTTTTGGGCTTTGTTTTGTGCCTAATCTCTCTAGCAACAATATTCTGCTTTTACTGTGCATAGAGCCGTTGGGTCTCTTTTCTAGCCGTTGGAGGCATCTTATATATATATTGTAAAGGTCTCTTATCTACCCGATAAGTATCAAAGTAATAAAACAAGAGTTTCCTCCTATCTTTCTCCTCTCTAAGTGCTATTTTCTACATGGTATCAGAGCCTTAAGGTCCCAAACTCTTGTCTGTTTTTACTCTCTTCCTCTATGGCCACTGAGCAATCTTCGAAGTTAACTCAAGGGATGAAGCAAGCCTTTAATACGCCCCCGGAACTCGAACCCTCTTTGATGCCACTTTCTAGTCACAAACTCAATGGTGACAATTATCTCCAATGGTCCGGTAATGTTGAGGTTTTATATCACCGGAAGGGGCAAAGAAGAATATCTCACTGGTGAGATTCAAGCCCCTGCTGAAGGGGATCCGACTAGCAAGAAATGGAGGGTGGAAAACAGCAATGTGGTATCCATCTTGCTGGGATCCATGACTCCAAACATTGCTGAAAACTTTCTCCTCTATGATACTGCGGAGGAAATCTGGAGCAATGATGCTGATCTCTACTCAAAAAGAGATAACACATCAGAACAGTATGAAATCGAATCAAAGCTGCATAATCTGAGACAGGGGGAGATGTCGCCATCGACTACTTCAACCTCCCGTCAAGATCATGGCAAAGAATCGGATGTCTTTGAAAATATATCTTGCGCCTAGTACGATGCTAAGACATATAAGGAAATTAAAGAAAAGAAAAGAATCTTCAAATTCTGACGGGTCTAAACTCATCTCTTGATGATGTGAGAGGAAGAGTACTAAGCTCTAAACCTCTTCCATCAATCAAGAGTGTGTTTGCCGATATTAAACATGAAGAAAGTTGAAGAAAACTTATGCTAAATGGGGTGTCTAACCCCGGTTCTTCTACTAAGGTGCCTAACCCCGGTTCTTCTATCGATTCTAAGCTCTTTTCACCAAAAGCACTACGCCGGTCCTAACATGAAATCCAAAGGTACTAGACCAGCTTTGTGAACACCGCAAAAAACTTGGTCATACCAAGGATACCTGCTGGAAAATCCATGGGAAACCAGCAAACTGGAAGCCCTCTAGGCCCACTCACACACCCGAAAGCTCTGCTAGACTAGCCAATGTTGAGGAACACAAGTCTGATGGTGTGTTTAGCATTGATCAGATTGAAGCCATAAAAAGGCTAATGTCTGCTCAAAACACACAGACTGCTGCTCCTCATGGCAATGTCTCCATGGCTAATACAGGTGTGTGTCTTAATGCCTATTCTGGAAATCAAATCCTTAAAAACATATGGATTGTGGATTCTGGTGCATCTAACCATATGACTGGAAATCCTGAATTATTTGTCAAACTTTTTAAATGTTCTCACCCTCACAATGTAAAGATTGCTGATGGCTCCATTTCCCAAGTGGCTGGGACTGGAAACATTGTTTTAAGTGAAAAAATCACAATAAAGGATGTTCTTTATGTGCCTAACTTACAATGCAATTTATTGTCAGTTAGTAGATTCATACAAGACTCTAAATGTTCTGTGATTTTTCATACTAATGGCTGTAAGTTTCAGGATTTGAGTTCAATGGAGGAGATTGGCAGTCCTGAAGTTAGATCTGGCCTGTTTATTTTGAAGACTCCTTACTCCAAGATGTGTATGGATAACATTCCTAAGGGCCTGTCTATTAGCTGTAGAAGTACCTCTTCTTGTAATAATATTATGCTTCTTCACTATAGACTAGGGCACCCAAATTTTTTGTACTTGAAAAAATTGTACCCTAGTATGTTTAAAGAAATAAATATTGATTCTCTTCATTGTGAAATCTGTCAATTCTCTAAGCATACTAGAACTAACTTTCCTAAAAGAATTTATGCTCCTTCTAGTCCTTTCTCTCTCGTTTCACGTTGATATTTGGGGTCCATCAAAACTGAAGACCATCACTGGCAAGAGATGGTTTGTCAGTTTTATTGATGACCACAGTAGGGTAACTTGGTTATTTCTTTTAAAAGAAAAATCTGAGGTTGGACCTATCTTCAAAATCTTCTATACCATGATCAAAACTCAGTTTAGTACTGAAATTAAAGTACTTAAGACTGATAATGGTAAGGAATATTTTGAGAAAGGTCTTACCTCATTCTTTTCTGACAAAGGAATCATTCATATTAGCACTTGTGTTGATACCCCCCAACAAAATGGGGTGGCTGAGAGGAAGAACAGCATCTTCCGGAAGTTGCTGTGAGCATCTTGTTTACTATGAAAGTACCCAAGTATTTGTGGGGTGAGGTCCGTCCTTACAAAGAACCTATCTCATCAATAGAATGCCTTCAAGGATTCTAGGGTTCAAAACTCCCATCCAAGCGCTGAAGGAAGGACATCCTGAAACACACTTTATAAGCACACTGGAATTCAAAGTGTTTGGATGTGTGTGCTATGTTCATATTCATCCTCATAATAGAGGAAAACTGGATCCAAGGTCTATAAAATGTATCTTTGTAGGGTATTCATCCTCCCAACAAGGATACAAATGTTATTGCCCCTGTACCAGAAAATACTATAACACCATGGATGTAACATTTGTAGAAGAACAATCTTACTACCATGATGTCAATCCTTCTCAGGGGGAGATATTTCAAGATCATTATGAATCTTGGAATATTGACCCTGCTGAGGATATTGGAGAAAATACTGTTGTTCCTCCTACTGATCCAGATTTAACTGGAACTTCCCAACAACAGAATCCTGTTGTGGAAAAAGAAGGTGATCAAGTACCCAATGTTATTGTGTACTCTAGGAAAAGAAAGGAAATCTCACAAAATCCTGAGATTGAAGTTCATGAGGATGAGGAAAACCTAAATGATTTGAGTTCTGATGAACACACTTCTGAAAGTGTAAAGTCTGATGATCAAACTAACACTGATTATCAGAGTATTGATTCAACTAGTGACCATGAGAATGATAATTCTCGGGATGATCTTCCAATTGCTAAAAGAAAAGGGGTTAGAGTCACATCGCTCATCCCCCGTACAATTTTATATCCTATGATCAATTGTGTCCTCGCTTTTTGGCTTTTACAAGTAATCTGACACCATACAGATTCCAAAGGATGTCCATGATGCCTTGGAAAGCCCTGAATGGAATGATGCACTAAAGGAAGAAATGCATGCCCTTGTGAAAAATGAAACTTGGGACATCATTCCTCTACCTCAAGGGAAACACCCCGTTGGGTGTAGATGGATTTTTACTCTTAAATATAATGCGATGGCACCCTTAACAGTATATAAAGCTAGACTAGTGGCAAAAGGTTTCACACAATCCTACGGGATTGATTATCATGAAACCTTTGCCCCAGTTGCTAAGCTAAATACTGTCAGATCCTAATGAGTATGGCTGTGAATTTAGATTGGTCTTTGACTCAACTTGATATAAAAAATGCCTTCCTATATGGGGACTTGGATGAAGAAGTTTATATGCATCTTCCCCCAGGGTTTGAATCCCTAGGGAATCAGGGAGATGTATGCAGACTGAAAAAGTCCTTGTATGGTCTAAAACAATCTCCTAGAGCTTGGTTTGGGAGATTTTCTAAGTTCATAAAAAGGCATGGTTTCCACCAATGCCACACTGACCATACTTTATTCATAAGGAAAAATTCTGGGAAAACTACTATACTTGTAGTTTATGTGGATGATATCATCCTCACTGGAGATGATAATGATGAAATTTGCAAGATTAAGGCTGTCCTAGCTTCTGAGTTTGAAATAAAAGACCTTGGGAATCCTAAGTATTTCCTTGGAATGGAAATTGCCAGAAATGCCACTGGTATTTCTATTTCACAGAGGAAATACACCCTAGATCTATTAAAAGAGACTGGTATGCTGGGGTGTAAACCTGCTAACACCCCTGTAGAACCAGGGTTGAAGTTGGACAAAAGTAATGATAGTCCACCTGTGGATAAGGGGAGATATCAGAGGCTTGTGGGAAAGCTCATTTATCTCTCACATACTAGACCTGATATATGTTATGCTGTAGGTTTGATAAGTCAGTTTATGCATCAACCAACAGAGAAGCATATGCAAATTGCAGAAAGGATTCTCAGATTTCTAAAGAAGGATCCTGGCCAGGGGATAATGTTCAAGAAAAGTCGTACTAGAGAGATACAAATCTACACCGATGCATTATGCAGAGGTTATCCGTATACGAGATCAACCTCTCGGTTATTGCACTTATATTTGGGGGAATCTTACTACTTGGAGAAGCAAAAAACAGCATGTTGTTTCAAGAAGCAGTGCTGAATCTGAGCTTAGAGCCTTAGCTCTGGGAGTGTGTGAAGGCTTATGGATAAAGAGGATGCTAGAGGAATTAGGGTTTGCTGTCACCAAACCTATACAACTCGTGTGACAATACCTCTCGCCTTATGCATTGCGTAAAAATCCCACTCATCATGATAAAACTAAACATGTTGAAGTGGACAGCACTTCTTGAGGGAGAAAGTGGACAATGGTGATATTTCCTTGTTCCACATCAAGACAAAGGATCAAGTGGCTGATCTCCTAACTAAGGCTGTTTCCAATCAAGTCTTCCAACATCTACACTTCAAGCTTGGCTGCATCAACATTTACAACCAAACTTGAGGGGGAGTGTAGACTTTAGATATATATTAGATATATATTAAGACTTGTTTTATTAGTCAGCATCTGTTTAATGCTGTTTTCTATCTGTTTTGGGCTTTGTTTTGTGCCTAATCTCTCTAGCAACAACGATATTCTCGCTTTTACTGTGCATAGAGCCGTTGGGTCTCTTTTCTAGCCGTTGGAGGCATCTTATATATATTGTAAAGGTCTCTTATCTACCCGATAAGTATCAAAGTAATAAAACAAGAGTTTCCTCCTATCTTTCTCCTCTCTAAGTGCTATTTTCTACAGACACAGTAGCCTAAATATGTAAAATAAGTTTTGCATACAGTAGGTTTAACTAAATGGTCTGGTCCTTTCCCGATCCTGATCCCGATCCCATATAGGAACGATGCTTCTGACTGCCTTTTGGAGAGTTTACTAGACACCTATGGGGACTGGGTAAATTAGTTTGTTCAAAAAGATCAAGGCAGCTGCTGAGATCAGTCTCTTTAACATGCAAGACAGTAGTAGAGTTAACAACAGTAATCGTTAGTGAACTGTAGTGTTAAAGTGTTTGCAGAGAAGCCAGCTACCTGCAATACTGTTATGTTTCGATTTATCAGCATCAATTTCGTCGGTGCTCAAGTTTTCCAAATTAGAAGCCTCAGTCCCCTGCAAGAGATGATGCAAAAGCTCTTTCTTTGACAAGCAAACTCCAGAAGACACCTGTTCAAGAAAAAAGAAAAAGACGTTGTAAAATGGGAAAAGTGTACCTCATAGAGGGGAAGTTAATATGTTGTTTTTCAGGGCTAACATCTGTGGAAACATAAATGCAGTGGGAAAACGAAAAGAGAAGAAACGAAAAAACACAACTACGAAAGATACAGCATCTTTAGAGCCACAGATTGGCGCCTAGCATAGCTCACTCAAAATCTTGCCATACAAAAGATCCTCATCGCTTTGCTCTTATTTCTTACATGCCTGATAGCAGCCCATTAAAACAATCTTTCTAAAGAGTTTAACCACCAACCTTTTTCTTAATCGTACTAACTAAACAATAGGAACCCAAAGCATGAGATACAGAAGTTCAATTAACCACAGTAAAATCTCCACAGCTGATAATAGGTCATAAGCGCAAAAGAACAGTCACTAAATAAAAAAGCTTCTAAATTTAAATATTTTAAGCTGTCAAAACATAATGTGCCCCATGTAAGTCATCCATCTTACCAAATAAGCCCCCCATTATACTTCACGAAAAACCTCCCTAGTCCCTACTACCTTCATCCCTAAATAATAGTCAATTTTTGGGGTTCCACACGAATTAAGAAAGTGGATGAATGCCGTAAATTTTAGATCATATAGTCTAAAAAACCCTAAGACAATCATTAATGCAATGGTTGTAAATTTTGAAAAGTTGTTAGATGTATAATACATTAGGGGTAGTAAGAGAAAAAAGGTATTTGGTGCTTTCCTGGAATTATAGAGTAACTAATATTAAGGGACAAATTAGTCTTGGATAAAATGACTATTACTCAGGGACGGAGGTAGTACTAAAAATTATGTGAAGATCGGATGATAGCCATTCCAGCTGCTTGGAGGCTGATTATAGTCATACAAAAATAAGGCTTTACTATTCACTCACTTCTTTCTAGCACTTAGACGATTGCTCGTTGTAACAATCACAAATTCTTTTTGCGAATGAACACTAATCTGTGCAGACATAGATAAAGACATACCTCGTAGTACAATTCCAAGGCATCACGGGTGTATTCATGTTTACTATCCCAAGTCAAAGGAGGAGAACTATCAGAAAACATGTGTAGAAGCTAAGGATCACAAAACAACATGGATAAATCAAACAACATGATACTCCAATTATAGCTTGTACTAAATATTTCAAAGCAAAATTCAGCTGATACAGAGAAAGGATATTATGTCAAGATGCAGAGAGAACATGTCGGTCTCGCAGAAATCCTCAATAATGTCACTGGACATAACCTCTGGATACAGAAGCAGCACAGGCCAGTGAATGATATTATCTTTATCCAAAAAGGGCTTCTTCAACCCAATTAGTTCTGCATACATTGGCTTCCCAATTCTCAAATTTCTATCCTCAAAGGCAGATACAAGTTCCTAAGATACAAAAAAAAAAAAAGGGAACTAAAGTTCAGAAGTCTGCCTATTTATCAATTCATATATTGTTCATAACATCATGAAGGAAAAAAGTTTTTGACCTTTGCATCTGCTAAAGCTTTGGAAATTTGAGCCTCGCGTTTTTCGATCTCTGACTTCTGGTTATCGATTTGTGTAGCTAGCTTCTTCAGCTCCATATTATCTGGAGACACTTCAAGGCCGTTTACACAATACGACTGGGCCTCAGCCAACAAACTCAAAGACACTGATGCTTTAGCTGCTCTGTAAAATGCCTTTAGAAACACAAATACTTATTAACGTTCTGATATCAATACCAACAAATTGAAATTGAAACAGGCAGGCAGGCAAATATGAATATACAGCACCAAAAACATGTAGACAACCACCTTGGCATTAGTTGGGCAAAATTTGATGGCCTCCTCTGCATCCTGAAGGGCTCGCCTATAATTACCCAAAAGCAAATTCACTTGAGCTCTGTTAGAATAGAGAATGGACTGCTCTGCATCAGATAAAGCCTTTTGATTTATGGCCCTGGTGTAACAATCAATAGCATCTGAATAGTGCTTTTTCCCCATCTTCACATACTCATTACCCTTTTCCTGCAAAACACAAGTGAATACAATAAAAACTCCCCATTTTTTCCAATTTCTGATGCAGTTATTAATCCCTTCGACTTTAACACACTGATAAAGGCGTCACAAATAAACATGTTTTTAACAACTGAAATTAATGCAAAAGAACAAGAAAACGAGGAGGAAAAAAAATCATGTGCTGGGATTTCATTACAAAGATTGTATTTTTTTTTTTTTCATGAAGCAAGGGACGGCTTAATTATTTAAGTTTAGTTGTAGCATTGATAAACCAAGAACCTTGAGTTCAAGAGCTGCTGATTGCTTAAGGGCCGAGATGGCTTCAAGGTCTGCAGCTTCGGCATCTGTTTTGGGTTCTGCACCCGGCTCCATCCACAGCGCCATCTCACTGTATAGAATGATTGATTCTTTCTTTCTACTTGTTTTTCTTGGTGGAAGACGAAAGGGCACGGCTTATAATTTGTAATCGTCAAATGTCACCGTAAAGTCTAGCGGCCAGGCTAACAAATGTGACTAAACGATACTTGCTCGACAGTGGAGAATGGAGATGGCTGCGGCTCATGGTAACGCCAGGGCTACTTTATTAATGCCAAGGCTCTTTTTCAAAAAAATTCACCAATCTCCTTAGAGATAAAAATTAAATCAAAACCGAAAAGCAATATGAATCAAATCAATTGACCGGATCAAATTGAATCAAACCAAAAAGCATAAAACCGAAGGTATTCAATTGGTTTTCATATAACTTAAAACCAATATCACAATGGATTTCATCACAGGATTAACACGCATTAAGAGTGGTCATGATATGATATGAGTAATTGTGGATAGACTCACAAAATCTGCTCATTTCTTGCAAACAAAGGTTGACATTACATTGAAGAAGTTGACTACACTTTATTTGGATAATATTGTGAGACTTCATGGTGTGTCTGTATCTATTGTATCCGACATAAATAGTAGATTCATCAGTCGCTTTTGGAATGTGTTACAAAAAGGTTTTGGGAACTAAGTTGGAGATGGGCATTCACCCGCAAAAGGACGGACAATCTGAGAGGACAATTCAAACCTTCGAGGACATGCTAAGAGCTTGTGTTTTAGAATTAGGCAGTTCATGGAATGATTTTCTACATGTAGCTGAGTTTGCGTACAATAACAGTTATCATGCAAGTTTGGAATGCCGTCGTTTGAAGCTTTGTATGGTGGAAGATGCCGGACACCGTTGTTTTAGGATGAGGGCGGGGAGAAGCACTTGACAGGGCAAGAAATGGTTGAACAAGCTAAAGAGAAAATGTCTTTGATAAAGAAGAATATGAACGTTGCACAAGACAGACGGAAAAAAGTTGGCATGATGCTAGAAGAAGACCTTTAGAGTTCGATGTCGGGGAAAGAGTATATCTTTGAGCTTCACCAATGAAAGGTGTTAAGAGGTTTGGTCAGAAAGGGAAGTTGAGTCCGCGTTTTGTAGGGCCTTTTGAGATAATTGAGAAAGTTGGACCGCTAGCTTATCGACTTAGATTGATGGAATCTATGTCAAGGGTGCACAATGTGTTTCATGTATCGATGTTGAAAAAGTGTTTGTCGAAGACAGATGTTGAAGCTGACGTTGAAGTGTTACAAGACAATTTCTCCTATGAAGAGGAACCGATAAAGATCCTTGATATAAAAGGAAAAAATGATCCAGAGGCATATGATTCCTTTGGTCTTGGTACAATAGAGCAATCATACACCGAGCGAGGCTACATTAGAGATTAAGGATGACATGATCCTTGAGTTCCCGGACTTTATTGATGTACCAGGAATGCTTTAGTTTCGAAGACAAAACTCATCTTCTGAGGGGGGAAGGAATGTGATATTCTGATTTTCATAAGGGCAAAATTGTCTTTTGTAAATCGGAATATTATATTTACATTATTTAAAGGATTCTCTTTTTCAAAATAAAAATTAATGGATTAAATGAAAAAAAAAAATGATTAATTTTTTAATGAATGGAAATTAATGAGAGTGGTTATATTTTGAGAAATAAACTCCCGATTATCTTAGGAGTTATCAGAATTGAGGAATCAAAAATGTATGTACATTCTTTAGAAAAAGGAAAAAAAAAAAAAAAAAAAAAAAAAAAAACTAGAAGGCCAAATAGAATCTTCAAGGTATTTTAAAGAGAAACCTTTTAATTTAGGCTTCTTAATTTTATTCATCACTAGGAGTCATTATTTGTATAGCCAAAATATGAAACTTAACCTCATAGGTCTCTAATCACACAGACTGTCAAAGACATGTAAATCGCAACAGAATCAACAGATAAAAGCCTTATAATCCGGCTACAATAATTATAATAATAATAAAGAATATCTTGCTAATAAATATAAAATATTCTTTCAACACTCCCCCTCAAGTTGGGGCGAAGATATCTATAAGGCTCAACTTGCTCATAAAGTAGTCAAACTGCCACTTGCCCAAAGCCTTGGTCAGCCCATCAGTAATTTGCTTGTGTGGATGGTAGAAATGGCACACGAAACACCTCACTCACTAAATTTTCTTTATTGAAGTGCATGTCAATATCCACATGTTTGGTCCTATCATGTTGTACAGGGTCATTTGCAATGTCAATTGCTACCCCAATATCCTCCATCACTTGTTTGATCCATAGACCTTCCCAGATTCCCAAAGCCATGGCCCCAAACTCTGCTTCATCAGCATTTCCGGCTACAACAAGATTTTTTGCTTCTCCATGTGACTAGGTTCCCACATACATAAGTACAATACCCTGTCATGGATCTCATCTCCTTGGTGCAGTCCTGATGTGATTCTTACGAATCAAATCCTTTGTTTGCCCAGGAAGAAATTGAAGGTGATCAATACGAGCTATGATCCGCGCCTTAGACCAAGACTACGGTTGGAACGCCACAACGTAATGCTCACTTACGTTGATAAGTTCTCAAAGGGGGCGATCCTCCAATCCAAGAGAATCTCACACACAAGGTGCACAATTAAGACAATGCTTAATCGAAAATAATATTTCACTCAATGTAGGCATGTCTTATTATGAAAGAAGCTTGCCTTTATATAGGCTACAAATAAAAGACTAGTTCTTCTCCTAAGCAATGTGGGAGAATTAACTTAGCAAAATAAAAACCTAAATAATTAAATCTAAGGGCGCCACTTTAGTGGGCTTTTCTAGTCCTTCTTGTGTCAACTAAGCCCACAAGAGTAATTATTAAATAAAATCCAACTCCAAATAAATAATACAAGTCCAATAACCTAAGTAATTGGCGCCTCAAGCATGGGCCTCAACTGTCGTCTTCTCTCGGCCCAAAAGTGTAGTGCATAAACAATATCGGGGCTTCATTACTCTTTTTGGGCAGCCCAAACTCTTCATGGATCTCTTGCAACAATGTATCAAGGCTTCTCGCATATTCTTCCTTTGGAGCCTTGTCAACGGGCCATCTCTAACAATCAACGGATCAATCTTCTTCACGGTTGCCAATGGATCGGGATCCTCATCGTAAAACTCATCATATATCACATCATTCCCTCCCGGTTGGGAAGGATCTGTCCTCAGATCAAAAGGATTGTCGAAAAGAGTCATATCAGCCACGTTGACAGAAGAAGAAATATTCCAATCCGGCGGCAAGTCAATCTTGTAAACATTATTGTTGATCCTCTCGAGAACTTGGAACGGTCCCTCGCCTTTCATGTGCAGCTTAGTCTTGCGTTGCTTTGGGAATCTATCCTTGCGCAAGTGTAACCAAACATAATCGCCAGGTTCAAAGATGACTTCTTTGCGTCCTTTATTAGCTTGCTTAGCATACCGCGCCGTGGCTGCCTCCACATTCTTCCGTGCTTTCTCATGTAGCTCACGAACAAGTGCAGCCCGTTGTTCACCATCTAAGCTAACCTGCGCAATATCAGGTAAAGGAGCCAACGTAAAAGGTGTGTCCGGATTAAAACCGTAAACCATCTCAAATGGAGTAAATTTAGAAGCAGAGTGTTTACACCTATTATAAGCAAATTCAGCGTAAGGTAAACAATCTTCCCAATTTTTGAGATTTTTCTGAACAAGACAACGAAGCAACTGACCCAACACACGATTAACCACTTCAGTTTGACCATCAGTTTGAGGATGAAATGCAGTAGAATAAAGTAACTTAGTTCCTAAACGCATCCACAAAACTCTCCAAAAATGACCAATGAATTTTGAATCTCGATCACTCACAATCGTTCTAGGCACACCATGTAATCTAACCACTTCCTTAAGAAACAAATCGGCAATATACGAAGCATCATTAGTTTTAGAGCATGCAAGAAAGTGTGCCATCTTAGAAAACCTATCCACTACCACAAAAACGAGAATCGTGACCACTCTTGGACCGGGGTAAGCCTAACACAAAATCCATAGATAAATCAGTCCACGGTTGCGTAGGAATAGGGAGGGGCGTATATAAACCGTGGGGGTGGGATGTAGATTTAGCAGACTTACAAGTAATACAACCATCACAATATTTAGCAACATCAACTTTCATACGAGGCCAATAAAAATGAGATTTAAGCATATCAAGCGTTTTAGTAATGCCAAAATGACCCATAAGACCACCACTATGTGCTTCACGCACCAATAAATCACACATAGAACAACGAGGAATACAAATGACATGATCTCGATACAAAAAACCCTCGCGTCTAAAGAACCTACCATCGGTTTTATTATCAGTATTATGCCACTTAGTCATAAAATCCTCATCAGAAGCATATAAATCCTTGATAAATTCAAAACCTAGGAATTTAGTATGCATAGTGGTAATTAAAGCGGTCTACGAGAAAGAGCATCGGCGACCACATTATCTTGACCCTTTTTGTACTTAATAATATAAGGAAAGGACTCAATAAATTCAACCCAACGAACATGCCGCGGAATTAACTTACCCCGCTTACTTTCAAGTACTTAAGCGATTCGTGATCGTGTGTATGATAAACTCTCGTGGACGTAAATAATGTTGCCAAGTGTGAAGGGCTCTAACTAACGCAAACAATTCCTTATCATAAGTTGCATAATTCAAAGAAGCACCTTTAAGCTTTTCACTAAAATATGCAATAGGTCTACCCTCTTGAGTTAAGACTCCACCAATACCCACACCCGATGCATCACATTCAATTTCAAAATGTTTATTAAAATCGGAAGTGCAAGTATAGGGGCTGAAATTAAACGAGCTTTTAGAGTTTCGAAAGACTCCCTTTGCCGTGGACCCCAATAGAAGGGTACATTTTTCTTCACAAGCTCGTTCAGAGGGGCCGCGATGGTGCTAAAATCCTTGACAAAACGCCTGTAAAAGCTCGCTAAGCCATGGAAACTACGCACATCAGCCGCAGTTTGAGGTGTAGGCCAATCCTCGATAGCTTTAACCTTGTCACGATCAACTTCAACACCCTGGTCACTTACTACAAAACCAAGAAAAACAACTCTATCCAAACAAAAGGAACATTTTTTTAGATTAGCATAGAGCTGAGCATCGCGAAGCGTAGACAAAACGGCACGTAGGTGAACTATGTGATCATCTAAATTGTGGCTATAAATCAGAATATCATCAAAATAAACTACCACAAATTTATTTATAAACTCGCGAAGCACCTCGTTCATTAAACGCATGAAAGTACTAGGTGCATTAGTCAAGCCAAAGGGCATAACCAACCACTCATATAATCCAAATTTGGTTTTAAAGGCTGTCTTCCATTCATCACCTTCCCTAATACGAACTTGGTGATAACCACTCTTAAGATCAATTTTAGTAAAAAATTTAGCACCCTGAAGTTCATCTAGCATGTCATCTAAACGAGGAATGGGATAACGATATTTTACCGTAATTTGATTAATGGCACGATCGTCCATGCACATTCTCCATTCACCTCCTTTCTTGGGCACCACGAGAACCGGTACCGCACAAGGGCTCATAGACTCTTGAATTTTGCCTTTAGCTAATAGCTCATCGACTTGTTTCTTTATCTCTAAAGTTTCGGCCGGGTTTGCTCGATAAGCCGGACGATTGGGCAATGCGAGCCCGGCACGAGGTCAATATGATGCTCCACGCCTCGCAATGGTGGTAAACCACTTGGTTCCTCCTCGGGGAAGACATCGGCAAACTCCCGTAAAACGAGCACACAACACTAGGTAGAGAACCGGTGAGATCGCTTACAAGCATTAAACAAGGGGAAGGGGAGGGGGGGGCAACTCGGCCAAGTCACCTTTGGTGAGTGTGTGGGGCCGGTTGTAAGTGTAGGGGGAGGGATTATGGGGTCTTTGCATAAGAAAAGAAATACAACCTGGTCGGAGTCAATGGTATCAATGACTTCAGTGGCTTTGGCATAGAAGTTCCTACACACGCGCGCATATTTTGACTTTTCAACTTTATTACCTCCCTCACTAGATGTGGCACCGACACTCGCAATTGACTTTTCTACTTTATCACTCCCTCGTCGAGAAACTACATCGACCTCCCTTACCAATTTTTTGTTTTCAACTCTTATTTTTCCCTCAGTCCTAAGGCCCTCATTCTTTTTCTCTCCCGTCAATTTGTTTTCTTCACTTTTCAACTTTTCACCCTCTTTCTTTTGTTTTTCCTCACGAGCTCGAATAAGTGCAAGCTGATCTTGACGTACTTGTTCGGGGGTAAGAGTCGATAAAGAATAATTCTTGCCCTTATGATGAACAAGTGTACTTATTCAAAAACCCATCAAACAACACCTTTCTATCATATTGCCAAGGGCGACCCAACAATATGTGGCCGACTTCCAAGGGGACAACATCACATAACACCTCATCTTCATATTTCCCAATACTAAAAGAAATCAACGCTTGTTGTGTAACCTTCACTCTCCCACACTATTCAACCATTGCAACTTGTAGGGGTGGGGATGAGGAATAGTAGGTAAACCCATACGAGAAATCAAATCGGCACTAACAACATTAGCACAACTACCAGAATCGATAATAAGAGAACATAAGTTACCATTCAGCAAGCAGCGTGTATGGAAAATATTTTCACGTTGGACACCATCCTCAAGTTTAGCACTAGCGGTTAGCACCTTTTTAAGCACATAAATAGAACCCTCAGGTGGGTCACACTCAATATTACCCTCCGCATCCACATAATCAGCCTGTTCAAAGTCGTCCCCATCAAAATCATCACCATCTACAGCCTCCCCTACAACTAGCATGCTACGTTTAGTAGGACATTCAGATGCAACATGACCAACACCGGTGCATTTAAAACATTTAACGTCACGAGGCTGCCTAATGCGGTTGTCTACACCTTTACCCTTCTCACCTGCCTTAGCTTTAGAAGCGTCATAGGAAGTAGTAGGGGCTGTCCGAGGTGCACTCCGTACAAAATTTGGATTATCGCCTCTAGGCTGAAACGAACGGAAAGAAGAAGAAGAACCTCCAATTGATTTATTAAAGGTGGGTTTTGGGCGTTTCAACGCCTCTCAATCGCACGAGCCGTTTGTAACATCTCATCCAAAGGTATTACAACCACGTAACTCCAATGGTTGTCCAATCTCCAAACGCACACCACACAAAAAACGTTGCATGGTGACCATCTCCTCTTCCTCAACCCGTGATCGTGCCAAAGTAGTCATCATCTCTTCATAGAAATCATCTACCGAACGTTCTCCCCGTTTCATTGTCCGAAGAGCACGATAGAGGTCTTGATAATACGATATAAGAACAAAGCGAGTGCGCATTATCTCTTTTAAAAGTGTCCATGAACGTATAGGTGGTCATGTCGTATTTGGTACGCATGAACCGTACCGATTCCACCACACCATAGCATAACCTGTAAACTCTAATTGAGCTAGATTGCACTTCTTCTCCTCGGTATAATTGTTACACGCAAAGATCTGATCTAGCTTACTCTCCCAATCAAGATATACCGAAGCACTACCGGAACCCGCAAAACTAGGAAGCTTCATCTTTACTGTGTCATATTATTTCCGGAATGTACGCATCCTCGTCGCATGTTGATCGGCATGATCACGGAGGCGTGGAACATTAATTACACGGACCGGTTGTCGAAGTCGAGGTACCGCGGTAGGAGAGCCGCGGGTTGCGCACCATCGGGTTGGGCACCACGATTAAGATTAACCATTTGGGTCGTTAAATGCTTTGAATGGATGCCCTCATAGCGATCATATCCGCAAAAACCCTTTCGAATTTTGCGGCATTCTCGTCATTAATTTCCTTGCTAAGTTCTTTGACATGGGCGACCAATCTCTCTTCAAGATACTCATTACTCAAATTTTTAGAATGTTTAGAGTCCTCCATAGGATAGACAATAAACCCTCACCAAGACACTCGTGTTTACACTCACCCTCGCTCTTGTGGAAAGTAAAGCACCCTTTTACAAACAAATCAAAATAACGAGCAAAACGAATCTAGGCTAGGGTTCGGTTTGGGACGGGTTTAGATCACCAAAATTTTCGTAACACCAAATTTTGCACAAGAACTCTACGACACAACACAAGCTACAAAAAACAAAAAAATTTCTTGCAGAATTTTCCCGCCAATTTTACTCGTTTTTTTATCACAAAAATTTTCGTAACACCAAATTTTGCACAAGAACTCTACGACACAACACAAGCTATAAAAACCAAAAAAATTTTTTATCACAAATTTTTTTTTTTTTAGGCCGGGATGCCTTTTGGACGATTACACAATCAACAAAACTATACGCACAACAAATAAACGACTGACGAAACAAATAAGCACAAACTAGGGTTCGTAATTTCAAGAATGTAGATCTTGATTACGAAAGAGTGAATCCTGATGAGTTCTTGATTGTATCGGTGTGAAAATAGGGTTTAGGTTTGAAAGGTTGCGGTTTTGGGGGAGTTGCAACCTTATTATCCGGGGATGTTTAGGGCTTAGGTAGGCTGATTGCTACGGATTTGTGTGTGATGTAGCAATATTATCCGGGCTGCGAGGAAGAAGGTTTGAAGAAAAGTTGAAGGTTTCGGGTTGAAGGATTCGGATTAGGGTTGTGAAAACCTAGGGTTTTGATTTCGGCCAAGAACAAAAAGAAAACGGAAAAGAAAGACGTGTTTTTTTTTGTTTTGAATTCAAACGCAGGAATAACAAGAACGATGATGATCAATCAAACAGATGAACAGAAACAGCAATGTCGATCAGAATTTATGATGATTATGATGATGAACAAGAACAGATTTTCAGCAAACAAAGATGATGCCAAGGAAATAAACAGATCGATAAATAAGAACAAATACGAATTGCAAAGTTGAAATATTTTTTTTTTATGCTGAACGAAGAACAAGGATAACAAAGAAGGAAAACGAAAATTACATGAAAAGGGATATTTGATTACCATCAATTACTGAGCTCTGATACCAACGGATGTGATTCTTACGAATCAAATCCTTTGTTTGCCCAGGAAGAAATTGAAGGTGATCAATACGAGCTATGATCCGCGCCTTAGACCAAGACTACGGTTGGAACGCCACAACGTAATGCTCACTTACGTTGATAAGTTCTCAAAGGGGGCGATCCTCCAATCCAAGAGAATCTCACACACAAGGTGCACAATTAAGACAATGCTTAATCGAAAATAATATTTCACTCAATGTAGGCATGTCTTATTATGAAAGAAGCTTGCCTTTATATAGGCTACAAATAAAAGACTAGTTCTTCTCCTAAGCAATGTGGGAGAATTAACTTAGCAAAATAAAAACCTAAATAATTAAATCTAAGGGGGGCGCCACTTTAGTGGGCTTTTCTAGTCCTTCTTGTGTCAACTAAGCCCACAAGAGTAATTATTAAATAAAATCCAACTCCAAATAAATAATACAAGTCCAATAACCTAAGTAATTGGCGCCTCAAGCATGGGCCTCAACTGTCGTCTTCTCTCGGCCCAAAAGTGTAGTGCATAAACAATATCGGGGCTTCATTACTCTTTTTGGGCAGCCCAAACTCTTCATGGATCTCTTGCAACAATGTATTCAAGGCTTCTCGCATATTCTTCCTTTGGAGCCTTGTCAACGGGCCATCTCTAACAATCAACGGATCAATCTTTTTCACGGTTGCCAATGGATCGGGATCCTCATCGTAAAACTCATCATATATCACATCAAGTCCCCCAGTCTGCATCTGTGTACACAGATACATTTCTGCTATCACTCTTTCTGAAGTAAAGTCTTTTTCCAGGTGTGGTTTTTAGATATCTCAACGATCCCCTGGCTGCCTCCATATGAGCCTCATTGGGTGAATTCATGAACTGGCTCAGTATACTACCTACATAGGACACATCAGGTCTGGTGTGTGCTAGGTAAATGAGTTTCCCAACCAATCTTTGATAGCTCCCCATATCAACTGAATCACATTTGGCACTTCAATGCTTGAGATTGCATTCCATTACTGTGTTTGCTGGTCTAACACCTTCCAAACCAGTATCCTTTAACAGATCTAGGGTATAGTTTCTCTGAGTTAGCACCAAACCCTTAGAAGATATGGCTACTTCCCTTCCAAGAAAGTTTCTCAAAGGTCCCAAATCTTTGATTTCAAATTCTGATGCCAGTTGTTTCTTGACCATAATTGCTTCCTCCTCATCATTTCGAGTCAGAATGATGTCATCCACATACACCATTAGAGTGGTCAGTTTTCCCTTCCCTGATCTTTTTATAAACAAGTGTGATTAGACATCCCCTATACAAAACCTATCATTTTCATGAACTTCATGAATCTGTCAAACCAAGCCCTTAGACTCTGTTTGAGTTTATATAAGGACTTCTTGAGTTTACAGACCTTGTCTCCAAACTGTTCAGTAAATTCTGGAGGAGGATCCATGTAGAATTCCTCTTTTAGTTCCCTATGAAGAAAAGCATTCTTCACATCCAGCTGCATAAATGGCCAGTCCAAGTTTACTGCCACAGACAATAGAAGTCTGATTGTCTTGAGTTTGGCCACAAGTGGAAAAGTTTCTAAGTAGTCAATTCCATATGTTTGAGAGTAGCCTTTGGCCACTAACATGGCCTTATGTCTCTCAATGCTTCCATCAGTATTATATTTTACCGCAAATACCCATTTACATCCCACTGTTTTCCTTCCTTCGGCGGGGAATAGCTTCCCGAGTCCCATTCTTCTTCGGTGCCCTCATTTCTTCAAGAAGCTGCTTCCTTCCACTCGGGTACCATAAGAGCTTCATGGACATATTTAGGTATGATGGTGGATGATAGACTAGTGGTGAAGGCTTTGAATGATGGTGACAAGCCGGCATAGGATAGATATCGGCTATGGGATGTTGGGTGCATTTTCTAGTTGGTTTTCTGAGAGCTATAGGTAGGTTATCATCTTATGGTTTTGTGAGTCAGGTTTTGGTTGGGGGTTTTCTGAGTCTGGTTCCTGGTCACTCCCTGATGCAATATGACGATGACAGATTGTGTCACCTAATTTATCCGGGTCTATTTGAATCTAGTGATGAACACCCAAAACCCTAATGCTTAAAGAACGAGATGGTTGGTTTGATGATTTGCGGCTGAGTCTAAGAGCTTGTCTTAGATTGCCTACGTATCCTGTCAATGTCCAGGAATCAAGTCTTACATAGTTCCTGAAGTGTGGTATTTATAATGACAACGCATGCCTTAACCCTAATATTAAGTCGGTTTGAGCCATTGTCATATTTACCCTTGATGGGCCTTAACCCTTGCCCAAGTTATCACACTGTTAATGGGCCTTGACGGCTGGTGCGGACTCCTTCCTCGATGTCAACATAACCGACTTGCGGTACTTGACTCTGGGACCCTTATCCTACACTACTCGACTGTCGATTATCGTAGCCACGAGTCTGGAAATCGACATGTGTAACTAGTACTCATTCGCACTCTGGGGACCAACTGCAAGACGACACGTGAAGGGGTGAAACCCGGTATCGTCATAAGCCCCCCAGACTTGAGGGAGGCGACTGTCGTCGTCTGAGGTCAATTCTGTTATTTGAATCGTCTTCGAGTTGGGTCATTATTTGGGTGGGAAAAAGCCCGCCACCTGCAGCCCTAACTGCTTGTAGCCACGTGGCATGACGTCACGGCACACTAACGCTTCGTATTCCGTCAATCATAACTCACTGCCTTGATTCTCGTGATTTATAGGGGTTATAACTCCCCCTCACTCACGTCTTTTCAAATCCGTTTCATTATTCTGCAAGCATAAAAGAGGGAAGAAAAGACTACAAAGGAAACTTCTTGCCAAATCGTGTGCATTAACCTTCAAAGTTCAAGTAAGCGTCTTTTTTGTGTTCTTCCTCTTTTTCTTGCATTCATCCATGTCAAGTAGTGCTACTGAGTCTGATAGGGGTAGTGAATCACCTTCCCATAGTCAAACTCCAGTATCCACTCCTTCCAATCATCCTCTCCGACGAACCTGTAGATTCTTCTCCTTCTGCCCATAACCAACCTAAAATATTAGTCACTAGGATGGACGGCAAAGGTCCTAAAGGCTGCCTTAGTACCCTCAGCGTCCCGGGGATCCATTAGAATCTGGTGGTATCCCTTGTATGCGTCCAAGAAACCAAACACTTCGAAATCGATGGTGGAGTCTACTAACCTGTCGATTTTTGGCAATGGATACGGTCCTTTAGACATGCTTTTTTCAGGTCGGTGAAGTCCACGCACATACGCCAGCTGCCATCGGGTTTCTTGACCAACACTGGGTTGGCCAGCCACTCTGGGTAGAATACATCTCTTACTATCTGGGCTGATAGTAGCTTACCGACTTCCATTTCTATGGCCTCAAGTCGATCCGGTGCAAAGCTTCTCTTCTTTTGCCTAACTGGCTTCTTAGTTTGATTTATCTCGAGCTTATGGACCACGATATCTGTGAATAATCCCGGCATGTCGTCAGCCTTCCAAGCAAAGACATCTCTGAACTCGATTAACAACTTGATTAGCGACTGCTTTTCTTTGGCCGGGATCCAGATCCCGACCTGTACACACTGATCATCTTCCCCTTTCCAGAGGGGAACATTCACGACTACATCACTTGAGATCCAGCTCTTCTCCTTTTCTTCCTTCGGAATTAATTCCTTGACCAAGACTTGTTGTACTGCCATTTTCCCATTCATGACAATGGAGTTACAACTCCGCGCGGCATCAACGTCCCTTTTTACTTCGTGGGAACCGTCCTGGTAGGATACTTGTCACAGATTTATCTAATGAAAAATAACAAGTAATAAAATTTATAAATTCGGTATTCCCCAAGTGTAAGGATCGTAGTATAGCGATTAATACCGGAGTCGGTCACAGGGAATCGGGGTATCTAGTTCATTAATTTTCCTAAGATTGTTACTATTATTATTAAACCTAATATAATAGAACGAAAAGATAAACTGGACAGAGGATTGTCAGTCCAAAGCCAGGAAGGATAAAAGCGAAAACGAAATCTAAACTATAAACTATAAAATAAACAGTAAACAAGAAGATGATCATGGTGATTAAACAACGAACAAACAATAATCCACCGATCCCGCAACCCTTAATTTCCTCTCTAAAGTTGTCTTGTGATGATCTAATTAAAGATGTGGCTCACCTCTCATAAGTATGAATACCTACTCTCGTAGTTAATTCGCCTATCAATCTCTCATCTCTCGATCTATAAGATTGACGCTATCAAAACAAGGTGTAAGATCTCTCAATCTAGCAACCTAGAAATCTAACCTATCAACTCTCGTTATGTCAAGGTTAAAAATCCCATCTTTCCTATGGTGATCTAAGGTTTACACCGACTCTCGTCATATGGTAAACATCAACAACAATTCATCTTTCGATATTGATTGCATAACACATAAGCATAGAAAAGATACAACTTTAATCAAATTCACAAAACAAATCTAGATTGAAAATAAAGAACCTGCTGAAACGGATTCACATAGTTTGAACAATTGCTCAGCCTCCAAGCATTCAGCATACAGCAGCAAAACGAAATAGAAAGCGAAAGAAAAACAAGAAAAATCGCAACCCCAGCCTCCCCTAAGGGGGCTGGGGCCGCATAGGGTTTTCTCCTAATGATTGTGTATCAATAGGTCTCAATAATGTGTGTTTAGGGTTGGAATACGCGCTGCTATTTATAGAAAAGTAAGTCGGTTTTCAGCATGTCGGCCGTGGACGCCCGTCCGGAATTGTGGACGCCCGTCCATATGCCTTGGACTTGCTTCAGACGCTCGTCCACTCAGCGTCCAAAATCTCTGAATCAATTTTCTTCTTCTGGACGCCAGTCCAATATTCTGGACGCCAGTCCAGACTGGACGGGACTTGGACGCAGTTCAGCTGGATCAATAACTTGATTTCTTCATCTTTATCCTCAATGGATTCCATCTTTATCTCTTCTCCTCTTCACTAATCCGATTGTTAACCTCTTTTAATCCTCTTTTTGGTCGAAATTGTGTATCTACAATACATCAAACACATTGCAAAATGTAGTATCTTCCAAATAAACATGAAATCATCAATTTTACACATAAATCATACAATTTTGCAACTAACCCATTAAAAACATCACTTGCTCAATACTTCAATATAAAGCTCGATTTCTATGAAAAACATCTAGATATGGGGGAAATTGACATAAAATATATCCTTATAAAACGTACAAAATCACCCTTAACAATACTTCATGCTGTTGTGGAAAGTAGAGATGATAGCACGCAGGTCGAAGAGCGTAGGTCGTCCTAAAATAACATTATAGGCCGAAGAAGCTTTGACTACCACATAGTTTAACTCAAGGGTCCTTCCTTTCTCGCCATCTCCGACCGTTGTGAGTAGCTTTATCGATCCCATAGGATGAAATGCTTGCCCTGTGAATCCAAACAAAGGAGACGCTATAGGAGCTATGCCCTTCTCTTTCAGCTTCATCGCCTGAAAAGCCAAGTAATACAAGATGTTCACCGCACTACCGTTATCGATGCATACTCTCGATACACGGGCTCGGCTAATCACCGCTTCAATAACCAACCCCTCACTATGACTCCGAGACTTGGGGATATCATCTTGGGGTCCGTACCTGACTTCTGTTGTAAATCTCAGTTGCTTACGTTCCCTCGAGCTGTCAGTTGGCTCTCGACTGGCTTGGTCTTTATCATTCTCCGTTGGCCCAAAGATAGTATTGACATAATTGTTTGGTCGATTATCATCGTACTTATCTCGATCATAGTTATCTCTGTTATTTATATCACGGTCTGGAGATCGATCCCGTCGAGGTGATCGATCTCTCCGTCTTTGAGCATCTCGGCCTCGACCCCTATCTTGATCGGGGTTCTTCCTTTTGTACTCTCTACGCCCTTTGGGCTCATCGCACCGAGATCTATCAACCACTTCATCTAGTTTCCCTTCTTGAATGTAGATGTCGATGTCTCTTTTCTGGTCGTTACAATCCTCCGTTGTGTGACCTATATATATCCTCATGAAATTCACAATATTTGCTTGAATTCCTCATTTCTGGAGGTTTCTTCAATGGTGGCGGTCTTCTCACTATGTTTTTCGAGAGCATGATGGATAGCACCTCTGCCCGAGACCGATTAAAGGGGATGAAATCCTTGTCGCGTGTGGTTCCCTTCTTTCCCAAGCGGTCTGAGACAGGCGTCGTTATACGGTCCCAAACTGTGGATTTACTCTCGATATCCGGTCTCTTGGATTGATTCTTGTTCGGACCTCGATTGTCCTTTTTTGAATCCATCCAGTTAGATTGGGTGTGCCTACGCACTGCCTCTTCTCCTTGACAGAATCTGTGCACCACGTTAACACACTCATCCATGGTACGAGGGACATCTCTGGTCAACTTCATATATAACTTCGTATTATGCAGTTGAAGGATGCAGGTTCTTAGATCTAAGCGAGTTAGATCTACGCGCAGCGGATGGATCACGACTTATATATCACAATACATAATTAAAGGACTTAAACTACTACAAGGGGGTTAAGATCAAGTTACCAATAGTAGGAAAAGAAGCCAAGATCTTCCGATGTGTTCTCCAAACGGCGGTTGGTGGACACCCTTCTTGATACACGAACCTCCTCGATATGCAACACCAAGAAAAACTTGTAGTTTTTCTTTTTCTAAAACCCAAGACAAGAAAACTAATTTTTCATCTCTTTTTAATGATGATGGCCGAAAATTCTTAGTGTGATTTACACTTGGAATAACTCTCCTTTTATAGGAGAGTAAATCCTTGGTCTCCAAGTTTTAATTAAATAAATAAATAATTAATTAAACAAAATAAAAAGATATTTTCCTTAATGAATAATTGTGACATATTGTTGACCAATAGGAAACCAAATAACATGTCATACAACCAATCAATTAACAAGAATATCTTTTATTTTCCATAACACAAGAAAATTAATTCTTGTGCTAATTAAGACCATAATGGCGCCACCCCTAGGGTTTAAAAGCCCACATAAAATGTCTTTTATGTGTATTATATTATGTAGCCCAACTAAATAATATTAATGCATATCAATTAATTGGCCCAGCCGATTAATTATTTCTGAGGCCCAAATAACAAGATCATTAGTCCGAATTACAGAAGCCACATCGGGGACCATGGACCTATAACCGGTAGCTCCAATAATTAATTATTCATCGAACGAAATAAGTACATTAATTATTAATTCCGGGATTACGCCACCATAAACCCGAAACCGAACTCTACCGATTATAGATGTATACTTATACTCAACCCATAGAGTGAATAAGCGTCCATTGATATAATCACTACATACAGATTAACCCTCCATAGACTGTCAATTCTGAGTGAGATATCTCCGTAAACCCGACACAGAATATCTTATCCTTACTTACTATTAACCCCCTGATGATCAATTAGTTCACATATCTGACTAGTGATCAATTAGTCTAATATGAACTCCCGGGATCGATCACTTTCTTAAGGCTAACAAATAAGGGGATCGTCTCTTTACTTCCCGCGGGAAGGAATGGATTCCATGTCCGTGAAAATCGAACTACTCACTCATCGGAGATAGTGCCAATGAGAAGTGGCTTGGAACACATATTTAAGTGAACCGTAACTAACACATCAAACACTACCCCGGGACAAGCGGCACCCCGTGATCACCTCGGGATTAAGGTTGATCCATATATGATCATCTAATGATTTAATAAGATTCCTCGATTACGGAATTATACCGAGAAATATATATTAAATCGGTCCGAATCTATATGAATGCCATCATATATAAATGCCCCGCGTAGGTACCCTCTACCGACAGTCCGGATAAGACTATCACACCCTAAGGTGTTCTGGGCGCATTATTGGTGTTTTAATCGAGAGACCCTAAACTCTGATTAAGTTCACCACGGACTAATAGTTCAAGCATATCTCCACTAACTCAATCCTCACGTGTAATCCATACACTGAGTTAAGTGGTTACATACAGATATACTTAGGGTTTGCAGCAGTGTATTACTTTACAAGCACAAAGCAAGTAACTAAGGTGAGATAAATTCTGTCATCCAATATCTAAAACAATTACACAAATTGTCTTTCGGGCACTACACCTAACAATCTCCCACTTGCACGAAATGACAAGCAACGATTGTTTTTAGAGCACACCCTTTCTCATCTTATTCACAACACTCTCACACTTGCTCTAAAAGCATATGAGACATATCCATCAATGCCGTACCCTCCAAGAACTCGACTTGGTACACTGATTAGTTAGGTTGTCGACTCGAGACGATCTTTAGGATTGAAACGTTGCCGGTCCTTCCAATCAGGCGGTACTCTCTCTCAATATGCTTTTGACTTCTTATGACTGAGAAGATCCTTCTAAGCTATCTCTTCACTGTTTTCACGATGAAGTGATATCGGCTTATCAGACCTGGAATTACTCCAAGACCAAAAAGGAAATTCTAAGCACTATGAGTAAACACTGAGCCCGAGATCAACTTAATGATCATCCTTAATCTGACTGCAAGTCAGAATCAGTGTAGTCAACATATTCAAGTTTGCACATGAATATACAAGCATATGATTCCTCGTTCTCTAAAGATACTTGAGGACGTACTAGACCGCTACTTATTGCTCGAACCCAAGATTCGATTGCAATCGACTCGTGTTAAGCTGACTTGCCCTTATCCCAGAGAGACTCTATCCCATTTTCTCTTTATCCGAAGATTTGGAGAATCATTCCTGAGAGGTAGGGTAGGACTACTCTCGATGAATGCTGCAACCGTATATGAATAATCATCTTATACAATAAGATGTGTGGGATAGCCAATGACTCATTCTCATGAATTTGACCGAATCAGATTCTTAGAATATAGTCCAATTCTCTCATCCAGAGAATCTTGGCGTGTCAGTTTCCGACTTCAGATAGCACACATATGTTGTTTCCAACCGTTTCAGTGTTATCATTCATGAACACCAATACTACTACTTTGCCAATATTGATATCCAGTCTACGAAAGACTTATCAATATTCTGGTCAAGTCCACATATTCTAAAACGTGTGAATTTAAATGACCGAGAGGTTCTCTTAAATCCACAAAGGCTATAAGCCCCGATAGTCATCCTGCCACTTGTTCTAACCAAGACCCTTCTATTCCGAATGAATCCAGACTCTGTTTTTCGGCAAGAAAGTCTC
This sequence comes from Gentiana straminea, assembly GCA_036785695.1. Taxonomy (NCBI): domain Eukaryota; kingdom Viridiplantae; phylum Streptophyta; class Magnoliopsida; order Gentianales; family Gentianaceae; genus Gentiana; species Gentiana straminea. The sequence goes on along the minus strand of JAVUPR010000375.1, from coordinate 1,996,083 downwards.
AGGGAATCACCCATATTTTCTGCTTTCTAACAAAATCTAGCAAGACTGAGTGGTGAGAGAGTTCAAGGTCTGGTTAACTCTCTACTTGTCAGGGAATCACCCCTATACCACTCGGCTTTGCGCTGAAAGTTTAAACTTTCCTATTCATTCGACTCTTTTTCAGCGTAGATCCAATTGCTCCCACTAGGCCTGAGACACTCAGGTGGTTCTACGAGAGGCTGAACAGAACAGGAGTACTAAAACTCCATTCATAGGGTTAAGGTTTTCAAACCAACCTCTATGATCGAATCCTATACAGGCCCATCAAGAGCCATAGGTTATCAATCACCCCTGTAGACTGTAAAGTCCACCAAACCATAATGGGTCAACGGTTAAACCATACTCCCACTGCGTTTTGGGTGGATTGACATTCTGATCTAGTAGTATTTATTAGTGTAATCACCAACAACCGATGTTGGACGTGGTCTGATTAAATCAGATAGTAACTACCTTTGGGTAACCGTACTCCAAGGTTTAAGGCTGTTACTTATAGATTCTATCAGAAGGCTTGTGACAGTTCAACCGTCACTTTCTGATCTCAAGAATCTTATAACCAACCTTCACTCGTCTCATTAAGGCATTTCACGAACAGTCAAAATCTGAACATATGCGCAAAATCTCCAGTCCTACCTTCAAGCATTAAATGCTAAATGCCTACATTTACGGAAGTGGTGTGAACCAAATTCACTCCTTATCCATAAATTCACTAGCATCTTCTAGGTAGACTTCTCGGTTTACATAATAATGTTAACCGTTATTTTGCAACCAATTATCTTAATCGAGTTAAGCAGTGTATTGTAGAACATAACTAACTATGCAAGGCGAGGCTACGGTTTCTTCCTCAGTGAAAATCACTCCAATTGAAGGCAGGCCGAGCATCAGTCCAAAGACTATGTGATAGCCTATTTCTGAGTTGGAGTACTCTATGCTCTGCTAAAATCAGAGACTCCTCCTCGTATTCTTTCGATAAACTAACCAGCGTTTTGAGTAGTTATCAGACAAAATGTCACCATTCAAAATCTCCCACTAGCTTGTATCTCTCACTAGACCCCGAAGGTCACTGTGAACAAGCTATGTTACCTCTTCAAATCTATTACCCTCTCCCAATTGAAAGGAAACTTAGTCATTGTTCCTTTGAGATAGTGTTCCTAGACTGGGAGATAGGAATCACCCTTAGCCAGTTGTCAGGTCTTATCTCTAGGATATATGCACTAATTAATAGATATTGAAGGGTCGTTTATCTTAATACGGAAACCTTTTACCTTTAATAGTTTTAGATGTGTTACACATACCTATTTAGCTTTTCTTAGTGGTTCTGTCTTTATCAAACAAAAGTCCGAGTCTCAGATTTGTACTACAAATGTCATCTTCACTTTGTTTAAGGCAACTGTAGTATCGAGATGAAAGTGAATCAATTTGTTTCAACGAATCTGTAAACAGAAAAATAAATTTTTCTGTGATATTCAAGGATAGAATCTGAAATTCATTTCCTTATATCACTCCCACTATTATAGCTGAAATAACTGCCCGTTGTCTACTCTATTAATTGTTAATGCTCGACTTTCTTGTTCTTCCAAAGAACTAAGCTACCGAGTCAAGTTACTCGGTTTAAGAAAGTCGCTAAGGATTCATTGGTTAAGTGATCAGAAATCACTTTCCTTATCCTATACTTTCTATAATTAATTTTTCGGTTTAGCCTCAAAACTTTAGTTAAGATGATTAACACTTATAGACATTCTTTCCCATTCTCAACTTTCCTTAAAAGGAAATAGTCTTGAACTAGCAGTTCAATTGAGTAGACACTACTCGTGAACTGTGGGATGTCTAATGAAAGCGTCACCCACTGTGACTAATTTTCTAATAAATCAGATGAACATAAAAGCTCCCACTAGTTTATCGGTTTCAAATACCGTCTAACTAGCGACACTTTAACTTATGAATCTCCAATTTTTCTATTAGAAAATTTCTCGTGTAGACATTACACAATTAAAATTCACTAGAAGAATTTTATCGTCCCAATCATCTTTCAAACTAATTACAGTCATCTCTCGATCAACACGATTGACAACAGTGACATCCTTATTTACGTCACTTAAGTCTTGAAGGCTCAAGAGAAATATCTCTTCCAAAAATTAATTGCATTTAAGATTAATAAGGACAACGTTCTAGTTACTTACCACTTTTAACGAAGTCGTTACTAGTCAATATAAAATATACACTAGCGAGTCAAGTACCCTAGAGAGATATATAAATAGTTGTAAATAAAATGACGAAAAATAAATCCAAATCATACACTACTAATAAATTTTAGAACGTAAACTAAGTACTTATAGTCTATCCTACCGTTCCAAGGATTTAATCTAATGCCTCAGTGCCGCCTTAGGGTAGGTCAAAGAGGTTTCGATTAATATTGAAGATCAGATTGAGAATCGAACATCTCATTTATGATCGTCAATCACCTTTCCTTTTTCAGCCAAGGTACTACCAAAAATACCTTTTATGAGTGTGATCTACTGTCTCAGATTTTAAGGTAGACCCCGAGTGTGCCGCCTTAGGGTCGGTCAGTGACCCGACGAGTACCCAAAATCCTATCCTTTCGGAGACCAAGCCTTGAATTTTGATAGCGGTGAAGGCCTTCCTTAGGGGGCCGAAATCAAAGCCGGCACGATGCGTCACCATTCTCTCACGTTGCTTGTGTCAACAGTAGAGGCTGTGGGGTCGGCTGTCGCCTCTCCCGCTCCCACTCAATATTTTGAAAAAAGTGGTGGGTTTACTGATCATGTTTTTGGACTTGGTGTTACATTAAGGAACAATAAATCATAGGCCCGAATGTTGTCGGTTACGCGGGCCAGCCCACCCGACCTATTCGTTGGAACATATGTGGCCGTCGGACGGGTCAAGACTAGGGGAGCTCCGTTGAGCCGTAGTGGCACTTTGGATGGCTCAGCCTTGCTAGACCCCCGTGCAAACGCCACACGTGGAGGGTGAAGTCGATCGAGCCGTAGCTACTGTTGACCACCCAACCGTGGTTAAACCACTTTCGAACCATGTTTGCCCGTGATTATCCAATCCTTAAACATCAAACTTTCACGTAGACACTACGGAACAAAAACGTAATCTCGTCTAGGTAAGGTGGAATTCACCGAGAATCCAACACCTTAACCACGAGGTTTCGAGATTTTACTCCTTATGCTTTCGCAGAGTGGGATTCACCGAGAATCCATCACCCAACCTCGACGATTGAAAAAACCCGTGTTCCTCGGTTTTTACCCTAATTAGTTTCTAATTAATATCAAACAATTAATTAAAACTAATTGCGTGTTTTATACATGCCTAACTAATTCCTCGAATTAATTTCTACATGTATGCATATGGAGTGGAATTCATGATATGATGCATGTCATGGCAATTTTCCGGTTCTACACATACAATCTAAACATGTATACTAGTGCGGAAAATAAACACTGAGATGGACCGTTGGCACCCCCATATCTAATCTATTAGAAAATAAATAACCAAAACCCTAACTAGGGTTTACTTCTTTATAACATAATCTGCAGCTGTTCAAAATCGTCGACGATCGGCAAACCAAACGAACTCGGATCGCGATGAAACTTTCCAGATCTGTTCCTCACCCCTTGGGATTCAATATGGACGGTTGGATCGGAGTTTTGACTTGTCAATATTCTCCAGTGAGCCGCCCAACTTGCTGCTGGATCTGACTTTTACAGCAGCGCCTCAAAGACTTCCCGAGGCCGATTGGGAATCGAGATGAATCCCGATCGACCTGAAATTTTTATACCAGGTCAAAAAATCCGTATTTATCGATTTGACCGGTTGGATTTGTGTTTCAACGGTCAAAACACTCCCAGAAATGCGAGGAAGTCACAGGTAGGGTTTCTGTGAATTCTGCGTTTTTCTGTTACAGCAGCTTCTTTGCAGCAACAAACGGATATCAAAAAGGACTCCGATCGATGCCAAATTTTGTGGAATTGTTCATCATCTTCCAATATTGATTCTGACCGGAGGGATTATCGTTTCAACGGCTCGATCAACAGGAAAAACGAAATAACTAAACAGCTACTAAACAGATCTATTTTCTGGAAATTAAAATTGTAATAAAAATAAATTACACAATTTCCTATACTCATATGAACGAAATTTCATCGTTTATATGAGTTTACAATAGATCTAAAACAATAAATAAAATTTACCACAACAACTAATCATTATCAATGCATAAAACAATAAATAAAATTTACCTACATGCAATTCCACTCCTTTAAATCGTTTAATTATGATTATGACTATATAAATCGTGGAACCTGTCTCTGATACCACATGAAGGATGCATGTTCTTAGATCTAAGCGAGTTAGATCTACGCGCAGCGGATGGATCATGACTTATATATCACAATACATAATTAAAGGACTTAAACTACTACAAGGGGGTTAAGATCAAGTTACCAATAGTAGGAAGAGAAGCCAAGATCTTCCGATGTGTTCTCCAAACGGCGGTTGGTGGACACCCTTCTTGATACACGAACCTCCTCGATATGCAACACCAAGAAAAACTTGTAGTTTTTCTTTTTCTAAAACCCAAGACAAGAAAACTAATTTTTCCTCTCTTTTTAATGATGATGGGCGAAAATTCTTAGTGTGATTTACACTTGGAATAACTCTCCTTTTATAGGAGAGTAAATCATTGGTCTCAAAGTTTTAATTAATTAAATAAATAATTAATTAAACAAAATAAAAATATATTTTCCTTAATGAATAATTGTGACATATTATTGACCAATATGAAACCAAATAACATGTCATACAACCAATCACATAACAAGAATATCTTTTATTTTCCATAACACAAGAAAATTAATTCTTGTGCTAATTAAGACCATAAATGCGCCACCCCTAGGGTTTAAAAGCCCACATAAAATGTCTTTTATGTGTATTATATTATTTAGCCCAACTAAATAATATTCATGCATATCAATTAATTGGCCTAGCCGATTAATTATTTCTGAGGCCCAAATAACAAGATCATTAGTCCAAATTACAGAAGCCACATCGGGGACTATGGACCTATAACCAGTAGCTCCAATAATTAATTATTCATCGAACATAATAAGTACATTAATTATTAATTCCGGGATTACGCCACCATAAACCCGAAACTGAACTCTGCCGATTATAGATGTATACTTATACTCAACCCATAGAGTGAATAAGCGTCCATTGATATAATCACTATATACAGATTAACCCTTCATAGACTGTCAATTCTGAGTGAGATATCTCCGTAAACCCGACACAGAATATCTTATCCTTACTTACCATTAACCCCCTGATGATCAATTAGTTCACATATCCGACTAGTGATCAATTAGTCTAATATGAACTCCCGGGATCGATCACTTTCTTAAGGCTAACAAATAAGGGGTATGTCTCTCTACTACTTCCCGCAAGAAGGAATGGATTCCATGTCCGTGAAAATCGAACTACTCACTCATCGGAGATAGTGCCAATGAGAAGTGGCTTGGAACACATATTTAAGTGAACCGTAACTAACACATCAAACACTACCCCGGGACAAGCGACACCACGTGATCACCTCGGGATTAAGGTTGATCCATATATGATCATCTAATGATTTAATAAGATTCCTCGATTACGGAATTATACCGAGAAATACGATTAAATCGGTCCGAGTCCTATATGAATGCCATCATATATAAATGCCCCACGTAGGTACCTCTACCGACAAACCGGATAAGACTATCACACCCTAAGGTGTTATGGGCGCATTATTGGTGTTTTAATCAAGAGGCCCTAAACTCTGATTAAGTTCACCACGGACTAACAGTTCAAGCATATCTCCACTAACTCAATCCTCACGTGTAATCCATACACTGAGTTAAGTGGTTACATACAGATATACTTAGGGTTTACAGCAGTGTATTACTTTACAAGCACAAAGCAAGTAACTAAGGTGAGATAAATTCTGTCATCCAATATCAAAAACAATTACACAAATTATCTTTCGGGCACTACACCTAACAGCAGTCCCCCTACAAATGATGTGATCAGAAGTCGATCATCTGCATCCTTGACTTGCATAGCCTCGAGATTAAATCTCTTCAGATAATCTAGTACTGTTTCATCCTTTCGCTGCTTCATGTTTATGAGGTGCGTGGCGCTTAAATGAAACTTTTTGTTGACGATGAACGCACCTGAAACTTACGGGCTAGCATGGCAAAACTGGAGATTGACCCAGGTCGTAGCTTGGTAAACCATTCCCTGGCTCGACCTGTGAGCAGCGTCTCAAATGCCCGACATCGCATCGCATCAGGTGCGCCATCCAACCTCATCTGAGACAGATACCTATGTAAATGGTCTTCTGGATTGGTGGTAGCTCTATCTTTGGTATCTTAAACCCCTTAGGTTTAGGGAAACTCTCGATCTCCTTCGTGAATGGTGACTCCAACCATAGCGAGACCTGACTTTTTCCCAGAATAACATCCAGCTCCTCCTTAACGCTGTCCTCATCCATCTTCTGATGCTTCTGTTGGATCTCGCGTCTCTTTGTCTCCACAGAGCTGGAGGACGCTCTGACTTTGTCTCCGGGAGTTCGCTTAGGCTTTTCTGCAGCATCTTTCGGACCGCCGTCTGCTTGTTGTTGCACCATAAATGCCTCTGCTATAATCCTCGACATTAATTCACGATCCACCCCTGCCAATTGATCCACAATAGCTTGGTGTTCCGGAGCAAGACCCTGCTTTTCTTTCTGGGGATCTTCATGGATGGGGTCCAACACTGGATCTTTTGCTCCTTGCGCATCTAGATCTACCTGCTCGTTAATCTGCGAGCCCTGTTGATCTGTGTCTTTGGAGGCAGTCTTCCTGGCGTTCTTATCTTTGGGAGGCATCGTGATCTTGGTGTATTCAACAGTAGAAGGCCCTCCTTCTAGCGCCAATGACGATGATAGATTGTGTCACCTAATTTTTCCGGGTCTATTTGAATCTAGTGATGAACACCCAAAACCCTAATGCTTAAAGAACGAGATGGTTGGTTTGATGATTTACGGCTGTGTCTAAGAGCTTGTCTTATATTGCCTGCGTATCCTGTCAATGTCCAGGAATCAAGCCTTACGTAGTTCCTGGAGTGTGGTATTTATAATGACAACACATGCCTTAACCCTAATATTAAGTCGGTTTGAGCCATTGTCATATTTACCCTTGATGGGCCTTAACCATTGCCCAAATTATAACACTGTTAATGGGCCTTGACAGCTGGTGCGGACTCCGTCCTCGATGTCAACCTAACCGACTTGCGGTACTTGACTCTGGGACCCTTATCCTACACTGCTCGATTGTCGATTATCGTAGCCACGAGTCTGGAAATCGAAATTTGTAACTAATACTCATTCGCACTCTAGGGACCAACTGCAAGACGACACGTGGAGGGGTGAAACCCGGTATCGTCACAATACATGTCGTCTGCTTCCTCAGATTGACTGTTAGTGTCAGTGACAAGCTCAGGGTTTGACTGCTGTGCATGCTCATTTTGGACTTATCTCCCTTCTTTGGATACTTTCTCATATAAGTTTTACCTTGGAAAGGTCTCTTATTGAAATGATCTGGAGGATCGGTAGTCATATCCTCCATTTGTAGACCAAAATCAGACTATAGTGTCTTACTTGTGTCTCTAAGCTCAATTTCCAATAAATCAAACTGTTTTTCAAAAACATTTTCATGTTCATACACACTTTTACACACATTTTCACTCTCCCTATACCCTCTCGTGAAATTGAACCTTATAAAAAAACATGTGCTTTTCTAGAAAAGTGACATCCATGGTGACAGTGAAATTCCCAGTGTTGGTGTCAAAGCATTTATAACCTCTTTGTGTGGGGGAATACCCCACAAAGCAACATTTTTTTGACCTAGGTTCCAATTTCCCTGGGTATAGGTTGTGCACCCAAATATCTTTAAAGGTAGTTTCCCAACAAGTTTACTTTCAGGAAAAACACTTTGAAATAGACTTATGGGTGTTTTGAACCTAATACTCTAGATGGGAGTCTATTGATTAGGTATGTGGCAGTTAGGACACTTTCTCCTCAGAATGTTTTTGGACATTTTAAGGTAAATAAGAGTGTCTTAGCAACCTCCAGAGGGTGCCTGTTCTTTCTTTCGTTCTTTTTTTACTCGATGGATGATACCTTTTTCAGCCAGGAATCCATCTAGGTATTGGTTGAAGTACTCTGTGCCATTGTCACTTCTTATAATCCGAATTTGTGTGTGAAATTGAGTACTTATCATTTTATAAAACCGTTTAAAAACCATTTCTACTTCAGATTTTTCTTTCATTAAATATACCCATTCAGACGTGTGTGATCATCTATGAGTGTGATAAACCACCTTTTTCCATTCAAGGTGCTCACCCTAGAGGGACCCATACATCACTATGAATCTTAGTGCATGGTTTGGAGAGAACATGGGGTTGAGCAGGGTATGGATGTCTGGTCAGTTTTGCAAGAATACAAGATTCACAATGAAAAGTCAAATTTTTATTATTAGAAAATAGTTCAGGAAACAAATTTTTGCATATATAAAAAACTAGGATGCCCCAATCTCCTATGTAAAAGTAGAACCTGATTCTGATTTGACTGGGACCTTGTGTGGTAGCTTCCTCTCATAAGGTTCTCATTTTGTGAGTAAATTCTAGATTATAGCACATAGAGTCCTCCAATGAGCTTACACCTACCAATCATCTTCCCCAAATCCTTGTTCTGAAACAAACAGTGATCTTTATAAAATACAGTTTCACAGTTTTGATCAATTGTGAACTTACCTACTGACAGTAGGTTGCATGCCAGTTTAGGGACATGGAGAACATCTTTTAGGGTTATATTTGGTGATATACAGATAGTTCATTTCCCAGCAATAGTTGAAAAAGAGCCATCTGCCAGCCTGATTTTTGATTTCCTGGACATGGATTATAGTTTGAAAAAAGTTCAAAGGATCCAGTCATGTGGTCAGTTGCTCCAAAGTCAACTATCCACTCTGTTTTGTGACTGGCTCCTAATAGGGCTAAATAATATGGTTACATGACTCAACCAAGGAACAATTTGGCTTGGATTTCATGGAAAGTTGTGAATTCATCAATTTGCTCAGTTGCTCTAGCTGGTCTTGAGTAAATGGAAGAGGTCATGTAGCACATGATGGCCCAGAATCAGATGAAACCTAATGTGCCTTCCCATGTTCAGTCCCCTGAGGATTAGTGCCTTTGTTCTTCCAAGATGGCTTCCCATAAATACCCCAACATGTGTCCTTAGTGTGCCCACTTTTCTTGCAGTGATCACACTTGAGCTTCTGCCTGTTAGCCTTCTTCATTGACTCTGATTTTCTTGCCACCATTGCAGATCCTTCCACTTCAACGTGTCCATGGACGCCTCATAATCTGTGTATGACTTTCCTCCTTGATTCTTCCTCCTTATCTCAGAAAAGGTCTCTCTGAAGGATGGTAAGGATTCCCGCCCAGAATTCTCCCCCGAACTCATCTAGGTCTTGGTTTAGACTAGATAGGAATGAGTATACTCTCTCATTCTCTTCTCTTTTATGGAACTTCACACTATCTGTTGTGCACTCCCACTTGTCTTCATGACATAGATCCAATTCCTGCCATAAGGTCACTATGTCATTATAATAGGAGGTGACATCTCTTTCGCCTTGCCTCAGGCTCTATAACTTGGTTTTGATCTCATAAATTTGAGATGTATTTTCTAGGTCAGAAACATCTCTTTCATTGCATCCCAGATATCCTTTGCTGAGGATAAGAACATATGGGGCCTGGCAATAGACCGCTCCATAGAGTTTACGAGCAATGCCATTATCATCGGATTTTTAGATTTCCAGTGTTTTGGGTCATTTGCAGGAGATGAAATCTCTTTTCTTGTCAGATAACCCAACTTCCCTTTCCCATCAATTGGAAGTTTGATGGATTGTGCCCATTTGGGGTAGTTTTTCCCATCTAATTTTCTGGCCGGTAATAGAAAAGAATTGGAATTTTGCTTGGAATTGTCATCTCCGCCTAGGAGATTTGTTATCTAGGATTGATAGGGACATATTTAGTGATATTTCATGTGCTTATTTATATTTATTTTTGTCGGGAGATACTCTTTTTCGGGTGTGTTTTGGATTATTTTCAGGTCTTAGGTGCTCGTGAGATATAATGGAGATTATTGGAATATTTTGGAGATTTATAGAGAATGCTCAAGGTGAAGAGAAGCGATGAAGGATTTTATGATGTGATCGAACCGTTGCAGAATGCAGATATTTGTCATCGAGCGTTTTCACCGACCTCGTGCCAAATATTTATTATTAATAAAATGGTCAAGACTTTGTTTTATTATTAAGGATTATTACTATATTTTATGTTATTAGATTTTAGTTAAAAGTATTAATATTGAAAGAAAAGAAAAATAAATGAGCTTGGCCCAAATAAGGATTGCATTACTACTGCTACGTGAATTTGCTGGGGGAGGGGATCAGAACATTACATCACCAGAGGCATCAGACGAAAAAGAAAGAGGAACGGCTGAAACCCTTTTAAATTTTCCATTCATTGTTTGCGGAGATCAAACTACCGTATGCATTATTTTGTTCTACAATAATAGTTGGTTTTTATTTTCGTTTCTTTTCAGTTAAAGTGTTATTGAAATCTCGATTGATGCGATTGTGAGACCTAATTGATTTTCATCCTCATTGATATTTATTCGTTTTCTGCGCAATAATTTGATGACTATATAATTGATTTAGTTGTTTCTGCACGATAACTAATTCGTTAATTAGTCGATTACCAATTAAAACGATAAATACGTCAACGTTTATTAGTTTTGATAGAGCGGTAAGTGATATGATTTTGCCGGTTCGTGGCCCGTAGAATCCGCTATCATGAAAACGAATAATCTAGGTTAAAATTAGTCCGGTTGGATTAATACCTTGTATTGTGTTTCTCAAATCTTAAAGGGATCCCAAACTCTTATGACCGTGTCTAGGATGTCTTCCGGTTAGAGTATAATTAACGACCGTGTCTTGATTATCGAATTTAGGAGAGATTGGTCGCTTGGAGGTGGCTATAACCAGTTTATCAATAAATTAGTGAGTCATTCTTGCGTCAATGATCAATCGAGTAAATTGAGGTGGAAATAACTACTTTAGCTGGAGCCTTCTTATTATTGATTTTATCACTGCTTTATCATTTATTAGATCTGTTCACTTTAATTATTACAATTCTTGTCAATACACAACCACTTGGATTAATTTAATGTTATTCTAAAAGAAATAATCATTCGTTCCCTGAGGAATCGATCCCTACTTCCACTATACTCGTTATAGTGGTTGGAGGTGTTTATTTTTGGTGGTTTAACGACACACCAAATTTTGGTGCCGTTGCCGGGGAACGGCTATAGTATTATTTCTTTTTGGGACTTTGTTACACTAATCGTTTCAGTGCATGCCTAGATCTTCTAGAATAGGTGAATTGATATTCGATCTAGAAATCGAAAAGATAGCTAAGAAACTGACAAAAAGGGCAAATGAAGCTAAGAGGCAACTCGAGGCTTCCACGTCTTCACCTGATCTTGCACTAGATACGGTTATAGAAGATTCATCGACTGAAGAAGAGGTGTTATCTGAAATTGAGTCTGAAGAGATGGCTTAAAATCAGAGGACATTAAGGGAAATGGCAACTCCAGATTTTGATCAACATCCTATATGCATAGCATCCCCGGAGATGGACCAGCCATTTGAATTCAAGGCGTCATTGATGCACGCGCTACCTAAATATCATGGACTGGCAGTAGAAGATCCGTATAAGCACTTAATGGATCATCATTTGGCTTGAACCACACAGAGACTCCATGGTATGACAGAGGATCGAATGAAGCTCAGAACTTTTGCGTACACCTAAGAGGGTAAAGCAAAGAGTTGGTTCTATTCACTTCCTGCCAGGTCTATAACAACATGGGCCGCCATGAGGGTCAAGTTTATGGAAATATTTTTTCCCTGCTTCACGAGCTGCTAACATCAGAAAGGATATATGTGGGATTAGACAGCAGCCAGAAGAAACATTGTTTGATTATTGAGAGAGATTCAATCATCTGATTGCAAGTTGTCCACATCATCAGATTCCTGAACAATTACTAATTCAGTATTTCTATGATGGACTAATACCAAGGGAAAGGAAAATAATTGAAGCAGCAAGCGAAGGAGCTTTTATGAACCAAACATGTGACAACGCCAAGAAGCTGATTGAGAATATGGCAGGAAGCTGATTGACCAACGCCTAGAGAAGATGGCGACTGGTTTTGGTCAGATACATAAAGTGAAGGCGTGTGGTGTATGTTCGATGGTGGGACACCAAACTGATATATGTCCTACTTTGCAAGAGGAGAGTATTGAGCAAGTGAATTCAACCGGTGGTTTCCAAGGGCGGCAAAAATTGAGGTATGATCCATATTCGACTTCTTATAATCCGGGTTGGAGGGACCTAATTTCAGCTATAAGCCACAAGGGACACAACAACAATCATTCTTGCCTCAACCACAATATCAACAACCACAAGTACCCGCACCTTCAGGCCCGTCTATGGATGAAATGATGAAGAGTTTGACCTCTTCTTTGCAGCAAACTGTGCTACAAGAGACTCAAATGATGCAGCAAACTATGCAACAAGAGACTCAGAAAATTCAGCAAGGTGTGCAACAAGAGGTCCGTAAAATGCAGTAGGACCACTTGAAATTTCAAACTGAGACAAGAATTGGACGAAGAAATCTGGAGATCTAAATGTCTCAATTAGCTTCCTCGGTAAGTCAAATGCAACAAGACCAAGGAAAGCTTCCTTCTCAAGTGGTAATAAATCCAAAGGAAAATGTAAGTGTAATTGTGCTGAGAAGTGGAAAGGAGTTAGAAGAGCCACATGTGAAGAGTAAAGTTGAAAAGGAGCCAGCTAAAGAGAAAGAGAAGCACAATAGGAAGGCGTCTAATGCAAATCAAGAGGGAAAATCATTTGAGGATAAGCCGAAATATGTGGAACCCCCACCTTTCCCCGGGAGATTGGCCAAAATCAAGAAGGAAGATGAAGATCAAGCACTCCTGGAAACTTGCAAGAAGGTGGAAATTAACCTTCCATTGATTGAGGCAATCAAGCAAGTCCCGAGATATGCAAAGTTTTTGAAGGAATTATGCACAAAGAAGCTCAAAGTGGGTCAAGATGAGAAAGTTTTTGTAAACGAGAACGTTTCGGCCGCCATACAGAGGAAACTACCACAAAAATGCCAGGACCCATGTATGTATGCTATTCCTTGTGTAATTGGTCAAAAAAGAATTGAGAGAGCTATGTTGGATTTGGGTGCATCTATAAATGTTATGCCATTGTCAGTCTATAAGCAACTTACCTTGGTCCATTAAAAGAAACAAGAGTAGTCATTCAATTAGTTGATCGATCTAATTCGTATCTAGAGGGCATGATAGAGGATGTGTTGGTTAATGTGAATGAACTCATTTTCCGGCTGATTTTTACATAGTTGACATTGATGATAAATATTCACCCCACCTCTCACTTATTTTTTTGGGTAGACTTTTCATGAAAACAGCTAAGACCAAAATTGATGTTGATAAGGGTACTCTTACTTGAGTTTAATAATAAATTGGTCACATATAACATTTTTGATGATGTAAATTACCCGAACAATCACGAGTCTGTTTTTCATGTTAGTGTCAATGAGTATATTGTTGATGATCATGTTGAAATTAACTTTTTAAAGAGGGGCTTGAGTTGTTATGTCCAAGGAGTTTAGTAGGTACGGATGCTGGAAAAGCGGATGAGGAGGAGTCACTAAAACTTGAGTGGAATATCATTTCTAAAAATAAAAAAAACTTGAGTGGAATAAATGGTTTGAACCTTTTGAGCCCATCCATTCCGAAGAAAATGAGGCCACGTCGTTTTTGAAGGAAAAAGGTTGGAGTACATGATGACGGAAAGCCTTACCGAGTCGTTGAGGAGATTAAAAGAGTTTCTTTTTTTAAATGAGGATTTTCTTTTTAATCCGAGGTTACGATTCATTCCAGAGAAGTTATTGCTGGGTTGGGATGTATGGAAAGCACCGTGATGGAACAAATTCATCTAGCCTAAGACGTGAAAGAAAGGAGATGATTAGGAGGCAACCCAATATCAAAAAAAAAAAAAAAAGAGGAATCTGGGGGTAATTTAATTTCGATGTGATCACATCGATTTTATGGTATGTTTTTCAGCATTTTGCTCCAAGAAACAAAGAGTAAATAAATCTACCTTCAGCCTTATTCCCAAAGTCCCGTCTCTTATTCTTTTCGTTTTCCCAACCCACTTAACCATAGTCAACCCCCAACCTTGCCATCCCCCATCCCTGCCCATTAATTGCTTCACCTTCTTCTCCGATCATTTGCAACCAAAAAAAAAATTCTTTTCTTTCTCTAAGCCATGGCAAGAACCAAGAAGGAGGCAAGCCTCATGGGACGACCAGTGGCAGTTCATTCACCAATCTTTGCCATCACTGCCTCCATTTTGACCGGATTCCTCACCGGAAACCGCTGACATGCCGGAATCTCATCTACCTACTTTCCAACCCCCAATCTTTGAGTTATGAAATGCAACGCATATTTCCGGTAGCTTATTTTATCAGGGCTTCGCGCGACAACTAGAACTAGCAAGGCCGCTAAAGAATACGCTGAAAACAAGGTTCATGTCAGCCTCACATCTATCTCTCTACCCCCACTTCGGTTTCAGGTACGTCCTCGGCCCCCTACTTTTTTTTATCTCATACATGTATATACTTATCATAGCATGTCATTTGACATAATTGCATTTCTCTTCTACATTTGGCTATACATTGGGGACAACGTATGTTTCAAGTGTGGGGGAGATGTTGCATTCATCATACATGTTTATCATTTTCTTTAGATTAGATCATGCATCATTTTGTATTCATCTATTTAATTTTTTGTACATACAAAAAAAAAAAAAAACAAAAACACAACAAAAAATACATGCTTAGAGTTGCATTTTAGGATTTTCTAGTATTAAGAATACGAATGTGTGATACTTTACCAACCTTTTCGTTTCTATCTTGTGTGGATTAATAAGAATCAATATATGCACACATTTTTGTTGATGCGCACTAACTTTAGAACATTTGTTTATATGTTTTGGATGGTAAAACCTTTGAACATTAACGAAAGCCACTTAAATATGAGGTTTACTTGGCCAAAGAGCGCACTCGCTCACTTTTCCTTTGAGTGATAACCACACATTCCAATGTCATTCTAGAATTTGCATTGACATACATTTTGAGACCACTTTTTTTGAGGTTCAGTGCACTTAAATGATTGATGCATCAAGGATTTAACCACTTCTAGACCCACTTTTGTTGGCCATACTATATACCCTTAGTGAGCCCTGTCTAGCATGACCCTCTTTTTGATCAACTCCAGAAATTAAAACCAATGACCTTTTCTTACAAGATCCCCTCTTTTGTTGACCCTATTATCAATGGATTGTATGAATAGATCTATGATATGAATAAGATGTTCCAAGAAGTGAATATTTTGGGATCGTGGCTAATATTGTTTGAGTGGGATGAAAATTGCAAGATTGAAAAAAATGAACATGTTGAATTGGGTGTGTGTTGATTTTGAGAGTGTGTGAATTGTCCCTATGCATTTATTTGATTGAGTGATTACCTGGGAGGACATGTTGAGCTTTGTTGGTTTTGCCGCTTTAAAGAGTTGTAAACCAATGTGATAATGTGAGTTGTATGAACATTAGTGTGTGGAGAATATTGTTTGGTTGCCCTTTGTTTGAGTTATGACATATGAGATGGGTGACAAGGTTGAACTTGTGCATGTGTTTGAATATTCTTGTTATTACTTGCATACATGTTAGGATCATTCATCATTCATCATGCATATTTCATCTTGTATTTGCATTTCATGGCTTAGTTGAGAATAGTGAGATGCTAGGGGACTAGCATCATTTAAGTATGGGGGGATTTGATAGGGACATATTTAGTGATATCTCATGTGTTTATTTATATTTATTTTTGTCGGGAGATACTCTTTTTCGGGTGTGTTTTGGATTATTTTCAGGTCTTAGTGCTCGTGAGATATAATGGAGATTATTGGAATATTTTGGGGATTTATAGAAAATGCTCAAGATGGAGAGAAGCGACAAAGGATTTTATGATGTGATCGAACCATTGCAGAATGCAAATATTTGTCATCGAGCGTTTTCACCGACCTCGTGCCAAATATTTATTATTAATAAAATGATCAAGACTTTGTTTTCATTATTAAGGATTATTATTATATTTTATGTTATTAGATTTTAGTTAAAAGTATTAACAATAAAAGAAAAGAAAAATAAATGGGCTTGGCCCAAATAAGGATTGCATTACTACTCCTACCGTGAATTTGCTTGGGGAGGGGATCAGAACATTACAACTCGAGAGGCATCAGACGAAAAAGAAAGACGGACGGCTAAAACCCTTAAATTTTCCGTTCATTGTTTGCGGAGATCAAACTACTGTTTGCATTATTTTGTTCTACGATAATGGTTAGTTTTTAATTTCGTTTCTATCTAGTTAAAGTGTTATTGAAATCTCGATTGATGTGATTGTGGGACCTAATTGATTTTCATCCTCATTAGTTTATTGATATTTATTCGTTTTCTGGGCAATAATTTGATGACTATATAATTGAACTAATTCGTTATTTAGTCGATTACCAATTAAAACGATAAATACGCCAATGTTTATTGGTTTTGATGGTAAGTGATATGATTTTGCCTGTTCGTAGCTCGTAGAATCCGCTATCACGAAAATGAATAATCTAGGTTAAAATTAGTCCGGTTGGATTAATACCTTGAACTGGGTTTCTCAAATCTTAATGCTTCCGGGATTCCAAACTCTTATGACCGTGTCTAAGGGTGTCTTCCGGTTAGAGTATAATTAACGATCGTGTCTTGATTATCGAATTTAGGAGAGATTGGTCGCTTGACGGTTGTCAGTGACTATAACCAGTTTATCAATAAATTAGTGAGTCATTCTTGCGTCAATGATCAATCGAGTAAATCGATGTGGAAATAACTACTTTAGCTGGAGCCTTCTTATTATTGATTTTATCACTGCTTTATATCGCTTTTGTCTCATTTATTAGAACTGTTCATTTTAATTATTACAATTCTTGTCAATACACAACCACTTGGATTTCTTTATTGTTGTTCGGAAAGAAATTATCATCCGTTCTCTGAGGAATCGATCCCTACTTCCACTATACTTGTTATAGAGGTTGGAGGTGTTTACTTTTGGGGGTTTAACGACACACCATGGATTTTGTTTTCTATGGTATGGTGCCGGAAGTCTTACCTCCAGTTCGTTTACCGGTGAAGGCTGGTCGGCAATCCATCGGAATATTTTTGGTGGGGTTTATTTTGTATGTTGGCTTTGATACCATGTTAAAAGAGAAACCTTTTAACTTAGGCTTATTAATTTTATTCATCACTAGGAGTCATTATTTATACAACCAAAATAGGAAACTTAACCTCTTAGGACTCTAATCACACAGCCTGTCAAAGTTGTGTAAATCCCAACAGAATCAACAAATAAAAGCCTTATAATCCCGCTACAATAATTATAATAATAATAAGTGATAGGCCGGCTCTGCCTTCTAGCCCGCCGACCCGGATGTGGATCCGAACCGATCTGCCGAGTACGGGCGGATGGGAGCCAGAGAGAGGAGATGCGGCTAGGCCCCTGTCGCTAGATGCAATAATTCCGGGAATGGGCTTTGATGATAAGCCTACGATGAGTAGAAGGGTGAAGGATGTTGGACTTATTTTTAAGTTTTAGTGATGAGTGCCAGACTAGCAGTTATAGAGCAAAAACAAAAAGATGTCTAGATCAAATGTATAGGTTTATTAGAGTTTGATTTTGTATAGGTTTGATCAAACAAGCACTGTAAAGGTCAGCTGACTTACATCAGCAAACTAGTCTAGATCAGTAGGGTAGCTGAGTCAGTAGACTTGTCAGGAACCTGCTGGAGACTGAAGGTTGAAGGGTCAAACTTAGTAATTGAAGGCTAAGGGATCAAACTTAGTAATTAAAGTCAAGGATATGGAATCAAAATTTAGGGAAGTCTGTGATGACAACTGACTACATATACCTTATGTACAAGGTCTAAGTTCCACAAGTTAAGTGGTGATTGGAACTTAGTTATATGCAAAAAGGTGTAATCTAACTTCATAAATAAAATTTAGATAAAAGACAGTAAATTGAGGTGTTTTTAAACACAACAAAATAAGGATAAGCTTACTGATGTGTATATCAGCAGACTTATGTTCTCAGGAACCTGCTGGACACATATTTCGATTATTCAAAGGCTACATTGGAAGATTACAAAGAAAGGGACAAATTAACAACCTCTCGATTTATCAAACAAATCAATGGTTAAGATCAAATGGACGTTGGAAAGATTCGACCTTTATCCAATGGATACAAGTCAAAGGGTGGACAGACTGTAGACTGTCAAAAAGCAGTCTGACTGTGTCAGTATTATGAACAGTGACAGAAAGCAAGTCAAATGGGACAAATATGAAACGGCTATGTTTGAATTTCAAACATAAGTCACAAGGAATCCTACCTATAAATAGAGGACTCCTAATTCAGATACAAGTGATGAACATTAAGAGAAAAATACAGATAATCCTGAGCTTCGATTTCTGATCAAGAAAAACAACCTACTGACCCTACTGAGCTTTATGTTAGGAAATCTATGCGGGAACGCAGCGGAATTCAAAAATTTGATTTCCTTTTACCCAAGATCGACTTCGTTTAAGCAATAAACAAATAAGCTAGTAGACGGTGGTTACCTTGGTTGATCTAAAAGATCGACGCTTTGAACGTCTAAAGAGAGTAGTTCTGCATAGAGCCGCCCAAGTGTTCGGCCTCTACCGCTAGTCCACACGAACAGCCCGCCGGAATCCACCATTGGATTGCTACTAGAAAAATCCGGTTGCTAGACCGGCTTTTTCTCTCTATCAAAATCTCACAAGAAGCTCTCTTTTATTTTCACAAGAATTCTGAACTCTTGGAATTATGGTGTACAAAAGAGCTAGCTAACCCCTTCTATTTATAGGGTAGTGGGGAGCCCCGACTAATAATAAAATCCTTGGGGATTAAGTCTTGTGTTAATTAAGGAGAAAGAAAACATTTTCCTAATAAAATAAGGAAAATATAATTGATTGATTTATCTCATTAATATTCAATATCTTATATTAAATATTTTCAATATTTTGTCAATATCTTATATTGACTATATTTATCTTATTACCATAAATCAATTTACACATGTGTATATATATCACTTATATATATATTACAAACATAAATCTATATAAATATATATTTTGGAAACAAGTGTGCACATGCACATCATATGTGCAAACCCACGCATGTTTGTATATATTTATAAATATTAATAGCTAATATTAATATATGGTAATACCATTAATTAAATTGCACAATCCAAGTGTATCTTTATACACTAATATTGGCGCCACCTTTAGTCATAAATTGGCTTCCGGAATATTCTTTAATTAATATAATACTATTAATATCTTGTATTTAATTTATTCATAATAAGTAAATATAACCATATTAATTTACCACTATAACCTTTATAGTCGTGAGATAAAACTTTTCTAATTTGGTTATCATCTATAACCACATTTTAATCCTGCTAGATGTTCATATGTGTATGACCCGATAGGCTTCCGAATATGTTGGCCGTAGACACAAAGTGCAAATTACGAAAATTAGGGGTGTACAACAAAATTGGAAAACTGGACTGACCGACTGAACCGGACCAGAAAATGATGAACCGCGGTTTTCCAATTGGTTTTTTCATTGAAGAAAAACCGAACCGGAAATCCAATTCAGTTTTCGGTTTTATCCATAAAAACCGGTATGACCCGAACCGAACCGGTTATACTTCATTTATATATATATATATATATATATATAAAATTTAATTTGTTCACTAGCTCCTACTATAAATACCCCCCACACACAACCCTAAATTTCTAAACCTTATACTTCTGTCGTTCTACCTAAACCTAAACCTAAAATGCTTCCCAGCCACCGATAACCGCCGTTTGAGCTCACCGGCCGTTCTTGCTTCTTCTAATATTCTTCATCCTTTGATCGTGAAATGCTGAAAGCAACCTTTGAAATTGTCGTTACAACGACCGCCCGCTGGCTTATGGTGCCAATAATGGTGTTTGTCTCATTTTTAGAAGAAAAAAATCAAAATTTTATGGTAAATAAAATACAGTCTGAAAATCGAAACTGAACCGAACCGGACTGTATTGGTTCAGTCCAATTCAGAAAAATGACCAATTCAGTTCAGTTCAGGAAATATCAAAACCGTAACAACAGTTCAGTTCAGAAAATCGTAAAAAACCGACCGGACTGGATTATGTACACCCTTAACGAAAATGCCCTTCAAGCCTAACGATCACGGGATCATACCCAATCACTACCGCATGATCGCCCCGTGGCTAGAGGAAACCTCAATAGTGTCAAAGCATGACAATCCACACCGTGATGCCATGAAGACTCCGGTCTTAAGGATAATTACACAACCGTCACATAGTGTGACACTTATCCGTGTAAGTGGCTCGATCCCAACGTACGCATTCTCTAATACACGTCCACGTACGGTCCAAGTGTCTCTACACTTCGATAGACGAGATCTATCCCCGCCCTTAAAGACGAGAAGACATCTAATACGTGCTAGTCCGTTTACACTATCAATGCCCCGTTTAATAGTACACCGGCTTTAGAGACATTTAAGTATCAAACTTATTAAAGTGATTAGAGATCTCATCAACCATAATCGCCTATCATGGTTTTGTTAGTAATATCATACGCGGCGGAAGCGATTTAAGGATCTAGATCTATAAAGTAAACGTAATAAAACAATTAGATCTATATCTACAAGGGGGTTGTAGTACATACCTATTGGATCTCTAAATCCAATTCGAAGAACCGCAACAAGAAGATTGAACAATGATGTGCAGAGCACCACGATCTTCCGAACGTGTGATCCGCGCAACTCCCGGTGGAAGGAAATCCTCGACTCGAACCCTCACGATATGCTACCCGGAAAAACTCTTAGTTTTTCTCTCTTTCTCCCCTTGGCAAAAATTTCCCCTTCTCCAATTAATGGAGGATGAAGTCGAAATTTTGGTGTCTCATTAAGCTTGGGAGAGCTCTCTTTATATAGGAGAGTCAAGCTTAAGCCCCAAGGATTTAATAATTAATACATAATCAATTATTAATAAATCCTATAAATAAAAATAATTCCTAAATATTCAAGAACCAATCAAGAATATTTTTATCTTTATTTATTACCATAAATATTTATCCAATAAATATATTATGCACATGTCTTATTAATACACAAGGAACTAATTCCTTGTTACCATAAAAACAAGAATGGCGCCATTATCACATTAAATGACCTAGTCATTGTGATTTTTTCCATTCACACTAATTGCCAAGATTATGGAAAATGTCTTTTCCAATTATTTTAATTATTTAGTTCCAACTAATTAAATAGTCACTAAATAATTAATTCACATATCGATTAATTAAATTCTAATAAGAATTAAATTAATATCATTATTAGGATTCGACGTCCGAGAATAGCTATGCTATATTGGAGGCACGTCAGGGACCATGGACTAATAATCAGCGGCTCCGATAAATCAAATAAATAATTATCTTACGAACAGATTAATTATATTCGATAAATCAATCACGGGAATATGCCACCATAATCCCGAGACTGCACTCCTCCGATTATCAGATTATATTTATCTCGTCACGATAATAATAATAATAAGCGTCCATTGATATAATCATTACATATGGATTAATCCTCCATAGACTGTTCATTCTAAACCGGGAAATTTCCGTTAACCCTTTTTAGAACCTCTTATCCTTATTTACCATTAACCCCCTAGTGATCAATTAGTGCACATAACTGACTAGTAGCTAATTAGTCAAATGTGAACTCCCGGGATCGATCATTTTCTTAGGGCTAACAAATAAGGGGAACTGTCTATCTACTTCCATAAATGGAAGGAATGGATTCCGTATCTGTGATAACACGACGACTACTCACTCAATCCAAGACAATGCCAAGATGGGGTAATTCGGACCACGGACTCGGTGTAATCCTTAACCGTCAAGTCAAACCTCATACCGATTCAAGCGATCGTGTGATCACCTCGGGATTAAGATTTATCCATAAATATGATCATCGATTGATTTGATAAGACTTCTCGATTACGGAATTATATCGTGAACTCTAATCAAATCGGTCCACCCTATATGATATATCTATCATATATAAATGCCCCACAGGTACTCTTAACCGAAAGTCCGGATAAGACAATCACACTTATTGTGTTCTGGGCGCATTAGTAGCACGTTAAAGGAGAGACCCGATACTCTCGATTAACTTCACTACGGGCTAATTGTATTTTAAGTACATCTTCACTAACTCAATCCTCCCGTGTATATCCGATACACTGAGTTAAGTGATTACATAAACGATATACTTTATGGTTTTCTGTAGTGAAAATACTATTGTCACATCGGTGAATATGAGAATAATAAATATGAATAATAATATCATTTCATTTATTAAATAAAAACAATTACATAATTGTCTTTCGGGCATTACACCTAACAATCTCCCACTTGCACGAAAGCATGTGATTAATTGTTTTAGAGCACACCCTATTATTTAAAATACAACAAACTACATCTCCCACGTGTTCTAAAGCAATGGAGACCCATCCCGTATTCCAGTACCCATGTTAAGGGTGATTTTGTACGTTTTATAACGATATATTTTACGATGATTTTCCCCATATTTATATTATTTGCATAAGAATTGGCCTTTATATTGAAATATTAAGCAAGTGATGTTTTTAAGGGTCTAATTGCAAAAGTGATTAAATTATGTGTTTACTTGGTGGTTTTATGATTATTTGGATGATGTTACACTTTGCAATGGTTTTGATGTTTGTAGATATGCATATTTCGAGTTTGAAAAGGGGATCAAAAGATGATACGAGTCGGATTTATTTGACATATAAGAGATAAGGAAGTGTTATATGAAGAAGAGAAGAGATAGAGATGAGAAGAATGAGATAAAGATGAAGATATCTAGTCCGGACATACCGGACGAGCGTCCATGTCCGGTCCGGTAGTGGACGGGCGTCCATAAAAGTAAACCGGCGTCCAGAGGAGATTTTCAGTACAGAGAGTTTAGACGCTTCTCAGACCAGCGTTCATGCTCCGTTCAGAGAGGTTGGACGAGCGTCCAAGATAGTGGACGGCCGTCCACGGCACCGACTCAGCGAAACCGACCTAAAAACCTATAAATAGGCGCGATTTCTCAAACCCTAAGGACCATATATTTCGACCCTAGGCGGCCACAAGCCCCTTTGGGGCAGCTTTTTCTGCGTTTTTCCACTGCAATAAACATCTTTTTAATTTCTTTTCAATTATGTTATTTCTATTCCAACGATGAGCTAAGGCTAAGCCTAGAACAAGCATGTGAAGCCTCTCTGCAGCGTTTTGCTTTCGACTTTGGATTTGTTTTGTGAGTTTTATTAAAGCTTGTATCTTTATTATGCTTTTATATTGATTATGCAATTATATCGATGGATTGTTGCTTATTGATGTTTAACGTTGATGAGAATCGTTGTTAGACCTAGATCACCATATTAAAGATGAGACTTTTAACCTAAAAATAACGAGAGTTGATAGGTTGAATTTCTAGGTTGCTAGATTGAGAAATCTTACACCTTGGTTAGTAAAACGTCAATCTTTAAGATCGAGAGATGAGAGATTGATAGGCGGATTATCTACGAGAGTAGAAGTTCATACCTTTGGTAGGTGAACCACAACCTTTATTAAATCTTCACTAAACGATCTAGGATAGAAATTGAGAGTTGCGAGATAGGTGGATCATTGATTGTTCTTCGTTAAATTAATTGAAACTATCTTGTGCCTTGTTCTTCGTTGCCAAGTTGGAATTTTATTTTCGTTTTAGTTTATAGAATAGAATTAGTTAATACGTGTTCGAAATTATCTTTCCTGGCTTTGGACTGACAATCCTCTGTCCAGTTTATTTTCCGTTTTAGTTTAGGTTTAGTAATAAATAGTAGTGACAATTTTAGAAGAATTAATCGAACTAGATACCCCGATTCCCTGTGACCGACTCCGGTATTAATCGCTATACTACGATCCCTGCACTTGGGGAATACCGGATTTATAAATTATTATTACTTGTTGTTTTGCATAGATAAAATCCGTGACAACCCATCAAGCATATCATAACTATTGCAGATGACAAAGTACACTCCGAGTGTGCCGTCGTAGGATAGTTCAGTGACTCGGGGAGTACCTACATCTAAGTGTCATGGGTCTTAATGATTAGTCAGGTTGTCGACTCGAGACGATCCGTAGAATCGAAACGTTACCGGTCCATCTAATCATGTGGTACTTTTCCAATATGCTTTTGACCTCTAGTGATTTCGAAAATCCTTATAAGCTACCTCTTCATCGTTTGCACAATGATGTGGTATCGGCTTCCAAATCTAGAATGACTCCCAGATATGGAAAGGAAATCCTTAAGCTATATCGCCTCTCTAGCTACTACAGAAGCCGCTAATCACCTAACTAGTTAAAGTCGAGTTGGCGTTGCTTTGGATTTCTCCAGGCAATAGCTTCAACACAAGAGTAAACACGAGCCCGAGATCGACTTTAACGATCATCCTCAATCGACTTAAAGTCAAAATCAGTGTATCACACATATCCAAGCTCATACATGAATATGTCCGCATATTATTCCTCGTTCTCTCAAGATACTAAAGGACATACTAAACTTGCTTTGTTAACTGCCGAATGTAAGATTCGATCAAAATTGACGTTCAATAACCTGACCATCTCTTACTAGAAAGAGAATCTATCCCATTTCTCTTGATCCGAAGATTTAGAGAGTCATTCCCGAGGCATAGGGTAGAACTTCCTCGTTGAATGTTGCATACACGGATGCATCATCTTAACCAATAAGATGGATGGGAAACCAAAGGATCGATTCTAATGAATTCGACCGAGTCAAACTCTTAAGAATGTTGTCCAAATCTCTCGTTGCGAGAGATTGTGGTATTGTCGATTCGACTTCGAGATAACACACACATGTTGATTCCAACCGGTGCAGTGTTATCCTTCACAAACACTAATGTATGTATATATTCACTACTGTACTAAAATTGATATCCAGTCTACAAAAGACTTATCAATATTCTGGTCAAAATCACATATTGTAGAAATATATGACTTCCAATGACCGAGGGGTTTGCTTTTTATCCACAAAAAGACATAAGCCTTGACAGTCATCCTGTCATCAGTTCATAAGGCAATACCCTTTTGTTCCGAATGAATCCAGACTCCGTTTGTTTGGCAAGAATGTCTCGGGGAATCACCCCTATTTTCTCGCTTTTGAACGAAATCATGCAATACCGAACTCATTCTACTCTTTTCCGTGTAGATCCAATTACTCCCACCGGGCCCGAGACGCTCGGTGGTTCTACAAGAGCATGAACGAAGCCGGAGTACCGAACTCCATTCACGGGGTTATGGCTATTAAACCAACCTCTATTATCGAATCCTATACTACTCACAAAAGAGCCATAGGTCATCAATCGATCCTCAGACTACAAAGTCTGCAGAAACCGTAATGGGTAATGGATAAACCATACTCCCAATACTTACTGGGTGGATCGAAATTTTGATATAGTCTAGTAGTATTTTGTGTTATCACCAACAACCGATGTTGGATGTGGTCTGATTTTAATCAGTCAGTAACTACCTTGAGTAAACGTACTTCAAGGTTCAAGGGTTTGCTGTTCATGGATTCTATCGTAGAGGATGCAACGATGATCGTCCCTTCCCGATTTCAAGGATCCCGTATCTAACCTTTATACTCAATATGTTAAAAGATATATCACGAATGGTCATTGACCGAACGTATGCGTGAAATTCCCAGACTTACCTTCAAGCACCATGTGCTAAATGCTTATATTTACAGAAGTGGGGTGAACCGAATCCACACCTTATCCGTAAATTCCAAAGCATATTCTAGGTAGACTTCTTGGTCTTACATTTCAATGTAAACCGTTATTTCGCTTCCAATATCTTTATTGAGTTAAGCAGTGTATTGTAGCACATCTAAAACTATATAAGGCAATTTAACGGTTTCTCACTTAGTGAGAACATGTCACAATGAGGCGAAGCCGAGCATCGGTCTCGAGGACTATGAATGGCCTATTCCGAGTATAGAATACTCTATCTCTCGTTGAAAAACGAGAGAAACCTCAAAATATTTTGGATAAACTTACCGGAGTGTTTGAATAGTTATCGGACAAGAAGTCACTACTCGGAAGCTCCTACTAGGTTGTATCTTTCATCAGACCCCGAAGGTCGTCATGAACAAGCTATGTTACTTCTTTATAACCATTATCCTTTCCCGATTGAAAGGAAACTTAGTCATTGAACTTTTGAGACAATATAACCAGACTGGGAGAAAGGAATCACCCTGAGCCAGTCTTCAGGTCTTGTCTTTTAGGGACTATGCACTAACTATGGAATATGAAGAAGTGTTTATCTAAATATGGAAACCAATTGCTTTTAATAGTTCTTAAGATGTGTTTTATATACATATTTCAACAGTTGTAAGTGGTTTTGACTTTATCAAACAAAAGTCCGAGTCTTGGATTCGTACTACAAATGGTATATTCACTTTCTATACGACAAACAAATTATCGAATAGAGGGTAAATCCATTCGTTCCAACGAATCTTAAACATAAAATTTTTCCGCGATATCCAAGGATTGAATCCGAGATTCATTTCCTTAATCACTTCCACTATTCTAGCTAAAAACTAACTGCCCGTTGTTTACTCTTTTAATCGTTAAATGCACTGCTACCTTGTTCTTCCAAAGAACTTAGCTCGAGAAAATCTCCAAGGATTCATAGGTTTGTGATCCAAAATCACTTTCCTTATCCTATGATTTTCGCTTAATTAATTTTCGGTTCAAATTAAAGTTTTCTCAGTTTAGATGACTAACACTTTTAGACATATTCTCCCATTTTAGACTTTCCATGAATGGAAACAGTCTTGAACCAGCGGTTCGTTTGAGTAGACACTACTCTTGAACCGTGGGATGTCTATTTCAAGTGTTACTCGTCGGGACTTCTCGGATTTTCTAATATACCAGAAAAAACAATAAATCATAACATTAAAGCTCGAGTAATGCTTTATTTGTTTATGATTTTCCGATTTTTTCGATTAGAAAATCTTTCATACATAGTTCCAATGTTTCCAGAAAAAAAACAAATCATAGAACTCCCACTAGTTTATCGATTCCAAATATCGTCTAACTAGCGACATTTCATGACTTTCCGGTTTTTCAATTAGAACGGTTACGTGTGTAGTCAGTTACACTTTTCTAATGTTCTAGAAAAACAACAAATCATAAAGCTCCCACTAGTTCATCAATTCCAAATATCGTCCAACTAGTAACACTTCATGATTTTCCGATTTTTCAATTAAAAAATTTACTCGTGTAATTACTACACACTCAAAATTCACTAGAAGAATTTCAAAGTCCGAAATCACCTTTGATCAAACTAAGTTTGTCTTCCGTTTGACACGAATGACACTAGTGACATACCTATATGTCACTCTGGTTTTTAAAAGGCTTAAGAAAAAATATCTCTTCCGAAAAATAATTGCATTATCGATTAACTAGTTCAACGTCCTAGTTACTTTCCACTTTTTAACGAAGTCAATACTAGTCAATTATAAATTGTAAGCAATTTAGTAAGGGATAATGCTGTAAATAAAATGACATAAATTAATTCAAGTTTAACACTACTATATAAATTTTATTTTAGGAATTGTAAACTAAAAGATAAGTCTACTCTACCATTCCAAGGTTTTAACCTCGCATCTCAGTGCCGCCTTAGGGTAGGTCAAAGAGATGACGGTTAAAGCGAGACAATCTCATCAATGAATAACTTGTGAGAATCGAACATCCCACGAGAATCGAACATCCCTTTATTCATTGACTACCTTCCTTTTTAAGCCTAGGTATTACCAAAAATACCCATGATGAGTGTGACCTACTATATCGGATCTCTTAGGTACGCCCCGAGTGTGCCGTCTTAGGATAGGTCAGTGACCCGACGAGTACCCAGAAATCCTATCCTTTCGGAGACCAAGCCATGAATGTTGATAGGGGTGAACACCATCCTTAGGGGGACGAAATCAAAGCGCCGCGAGGCGTCACCCTTCTCTCACTTACTTGTATCTATAGTAGAGGCCGTGGGGTTTGCTGTCGCCTACCCCGCTCCCACTCAATATTTTAGAAGTGGTGGTGGGTTAACTAACCACGTCTTTTTGATGTTAACATAAAAGCACATCAAATCAAGGATTCCGAATGGTGTCGGTAACGTAGGCAAGCCTACCCGTCCTATTCGTTGGAACATATGTGACAGTCGGACGAAAACGGGTCAAGAGAGCCCTATTGAGATTAGAAGGAATCACCCCTCCGCTCTCGGTTTGGCTTAGTCTTGCCGGACCCCCGTGCATACATCACACTAGGAGGGTTAAGTCGTTTGAGCGAAGCTCAGTTGACCACCCAACCTATAGGCGAACCGTTTTTATCCAAGATTTACTGTTCTTTTACCATCATTCAATCTCGTAGACACTACGAATTGAAAACGTGATCTCGTTTGGGCTTTAAGGCGGTTCACCGAGAACACACACCGAAAGGCTTAACAATTTCATAACCCGTCCTCGGATCTTTAATTAGTTACTAAATTAAATTAATTACCACATATTAATAAAATTTCAACTAATTACGCGAGTTTGTATACATGCCTATTTTAATTACCAAAATTAAAATTCTACATGTATGCATGGAGTGGATTTATGATATGATGCATGTCATGGCAATTCCGGTTTTATATCTATTTTATGATCAAACACATAAAAAATAAATGCGGAAAATTTAAACACCGAGATGGATCGTTGGCACCCCCGTATCTAATCTATTAGAAAATAAAAAACAACCAAAACCCTAACTAGGGTTTACTACTTTCTAACTAAATCTGTAGCTGTTCGAACTCTTCGACGATCGGCATACCAAACAAACTCGGATCGGGACAAAACTTTCCAGATCATATCTTCACTCCTTGAACTTCAATATGGACGGTTGGATCGGTGCTTTGACTTACCAATTTTCTCCAGTAAACCGCCAAACTTGCTGCTGAATCTGACTTTGACTGCACTGCATCAAGGACTTCCTGAGGCAGATCGGGAATCGAGATGAATCCCGATCGACCTGAAAATTTTATGGTACGTCCAAAACTCCAAGTTGATCAATCTGAACGGTCGATTTGCGTTTCAACGGTCCGAACTCTCCCAGAAAATCGAGGAAGTCACAGGTAGTGTTTCTGTGAATCCTGCGTTTTTCTGTTACAGCAGCCTCTTCGCAGCATCAAACGGATATTGAAACGGACTCTGATCGACGCCAAAATTTGTGGAGTTGATCATCATCTTCTAATCTTGATTCGGACCAGAGGGATCTTCGTTTCAACGGTTCGATCAACGGGAAAAGTAAAAATACTAAACAGCTACTAACTAGATCTATTTGCTGGAAATTAAACTTGCAATAAAGATAAATTACATAATTTTCTATACTCATATGAACGAATTTTCATCGTTCATATGAGTGTACAATAGATCTAACGGGTAAACAATGCCAACCCCAATCCATCTCTTCAACCACAACAATCGCAACAACATAAAAAAAATATGTAAACATGCATCGGCCAAAATTTAAAATAAAATCTACATGTTTTCCACTCCTAGATCTAATATTTTATACGAATAAATATAGATCCCCTTGGCGACTGATACCACTGTTAGTAATATCATACGCGGCGGAAGCGATTTAAGGATCTAGATCTATAAAGTAAACGTAATA
The DNA here is from genome assembly GCA_036785695.1 of Gentiana straminea. Lineage (NCBI taxonomy): Eukaryota > Viridiplantae > Streptophyta > Magnoliopsida > Gentianales > Gentianaceae > Gentiana > Gentiana straminea. Next base: position 1,965,813 of record JAVUPR010000375.1, on the reverse strand, counting down.
AAACAATTAGATCTATATCTACAAGGGGGTTGTAGTACATACCTATTGGATCTCTAAATCCAATTCGAAGAACCGCAACAAGAAGATTGAACAATGATGTGAAGAGCACCACGATCTTCCGAACGTGTGATCCGAACAACTCCCGGTAGAAGGAAATCCTCGACTCGAACCCTCACGATATGCTACCCGGAAAAACTCTAAGTTTTTCTCTCTTTCTCCCCTTGGCAAAAATTTCCCCTTCTCCAATTAATGGAGGATGAAGTCGAAATTTTGGTGTCTCATTAAGCTTGGGAGAGCTCTCTTTATATAGGAGAGTCAAGCTTAAGCCCCAAGGATTTAATAATTAATACATAATCAATTATTAATAAATCCTATAAATAAAAATAATTCCTAAATATTCAAGAACCAATCAAGAATATTTTTATCTTTATTTATTACCATAAATATTTATCCAATAAATATATTATGCACATGTATTATTAATACACAAGGAACTAATTCCTTGTTACCATAAAAACAAGAATGGCGCCATTATCACATTAAATGACCTAGTCATTGTGATTTTTTCCATTCACACTAATTGCCAAGATTATGGAAAATGTCTTTTCCAATTATTTTAATTATTTAGTTCCAACTAATTAAATAGTCACTAAATAATTAATTCACATATCGATTAATTAAATTCTAATAAGAATTAAATTAATATCATTATTAGGATTCGACGTCCGAGAATAGCTATGCTATATTGGAGGCACGTCGGGGACCATGGACTAATAATCAGCGGCTCCGATAAATCAAATAAATAATTATCTTACGAACAGATTAATTATATTCGATAATCAATCACGGGAATATGCCACCATAATTCCGAGACTGCACTCCTCCGATTATCAGATTATATTTATCTCGTCACGATAATAATAATAAGCGTCCATTGATATAATCATTACATATGGATTAATCCTCCATAGACTGTTCATTCTAAATCGGGAAATTTCCGTTAACCCTTTTTAGAACCTCTTATCCTTATTTACCATTAACCCCCTAGTGATCAATTAGTGCACATAACCGACTAGTAGCTAATTAGTCAAATGTGAACTCCCGGGATCGATCATTTTCTTAAGGCTAACAAATAAGTGGAACTGTCTATCTACTTCCATAAATGGAAGGAATGGATTCCGTATCCGTGATAACACAAACTACTCACTCAATCCAAGACAATGCCAAGATGGGGTAATTCAGACCACAGACTCAGTGTAATCCTTAACCGTCAAGTCAAACCTCATACTGATTCAAGCAGTCGACTGTGATCACCTCAGGATTAAGATTTATCCATAAATATGATCATCGATTGATTTGATAATTCTTCTCGATTACGGAATTATATCGTGAACTCTAATCAAATCGGTCCAGCCCTATATGATATATCTATCATATATAAATGCCCCACTAGGTACTCTTAACCGAAAGTCCGGATAAGACAATCACACCTATTGTGTTCTGGGCGCATTAGTAGCACGTTAAAGGAGAGACCCGATACTCTCGATTAACTTCACTACGGGCTAATTGTATTTTAAGTACATCTTCACTAACTCAATCCTCCCGTGTATATCCGATACACTGAGTTAAGTGATTACATAAACGATATACTTTAGGGTTTTCTGTAGTGTAAATACTATTGTCACATCGGTGAATATGAGAATAATAAATATGAATAATAATATCATTTCATTTATTAAATAAAAACAATTACATAATTGGCTTTCGGGCATTACACCTAACAGGTTTCTCTATCACAGTTTAATACTAAGGACGTCATCATATAAAAATTCATAATTGGTTCTTTAAAAGAACACATATATGACAACAACGGAACCATTTAATATATGTATAAAATAAAGAAATAGTAAAAAAAATGATCCGACCTGGTCGGATCCGGTCCAACCCGATTGGGTTTAGGACACTATTCCAATACTTTAATCTACTGATCCATGGAAATTCTTCAAGTGTAATCTGCATTCAAGCTACATCAAGTTTACACACTTGAAGACATCAAGCTGCTGATCATATCATCCTGATCAAGTCGTGAAAGCCGAATCACTTACTTGATTCAATCTTTCTTTTACAAGAAATCTACGAAGACAATGAAGCATCTTTGGGTGTGAAAGACTCATTGTTTGTGGTGGAGAGCTTGGTGAAGAGGCAATCTTACCCTTCAAGGACCGGTGGAAGACTTTGGAGCGAATCCTCCCCGTTCCAAGTGTTCGGTTTGTGAAGCCATAGTTATTGGTGAAGGACAAGCAACTTAGGGATTTTTGTAACAACTACATCAAAGATCTCTAGTGAATTACCTCCAACATCACAGGAGAAGAGTGGACTGACAGGATTACACCACCTGGAACCACTATAAAATCTGCCTACTTACTTTTTGCATTTATATTCTGCACTTAGTTTATCTAACACATCAATCTACTGAATCTAGCTACTGAATTCACACACATACACTACTGAGTATCTAATATTTGGTATCATATTTAACAACAAGCAATAAGGCTTAATTTTTTTATATAATTCCGCTGCACAAATTCGGAAACTCAACGGTCGACGACTACGAGTGTCGGTAGACTATCAAGTATCGCGGCCTTCGAAGTTGCTGAGTTTGTTAACTCCAAAAGTTTTAAGTGTTAAGTTTATTCACCCCCCTCTAAACTTAACCAAAGCCTTTTCAAGGGACCAACAATTGGCATCGGAGCAGTGCTTCTGTTCTGAAGTAATCCTACTTGTTGTGCTTGTGAAAATACTTTGAAAACTTTTTCAAGTTACTGATTTTCAAAGCTTTGCATCATGGATAACAACCAGTATGCTAGAACAATGTTGATGTGTTCTTTAGATCGTTTTGATGAGTATAAACGTCGTATGCAGGCTTATCTAGCTGCAACACATGATGAAATGATGAATGTGCTGACAGATGGACCACTGGAAATTACCAAGTCAGTAACAGTGGGTGATGAGACACAGTACATTCCAAAACCAAAAAGGGAATGGACTGCTGAAGATAGAAAAAGAGCAAATCTCAACAATATTGCTATTGATATCATATACGTAACTTTGGATAGCAATATGTATATGAAGGTGAAAGATTGCAAGACGCAAAGGAACTATGGGATAAGTTACAATTAATCTGTGAAGGCACCGATGCAATCAAAAAGAACAAGATCAAGGTGTGGCCAAGAAGAAGTTCCAGGAGTTCAAGATGAAACCAAATGAAACCATTGAAAAAATGGAATCAAGATTCAATGCAATCATGTATGAACTCACCCTACTGAGTGTGAAGTACTCACAAGAAGAAGTCAACTCAAAAATCTTGGAAGCATTACATGCAAAAGAAGTTTGGGAGATGAAGGTGACTGCCATAGAAGAAATGAGGAGTTTGCATGAAGAGGACACCTTCAAACTGTTTTCAGATCTTAAGGCCTATGAATTTAGCAAAAAGCTTGTGCCTGAAACTGAAAAAGAAGATCCAAAGACCACTGGCATTGGCTGCTTCACATCAAGAAGAGACATCAGGAGCTCAAGATGATCTACTGGATGAGATGCAAGAGCAGATTGCCCTACTGAGCAAGAAAATCAGGATGATGAAAAATGGAAAGGGTTCTCCAAGGAATTTCACAAAGAAATTCAGTGAAAAGAAGAAGGATGAATCAAAGAAAGATAATGATTACTTGTGCTATCATTGCAAGAAGCCAGGACACTTCAAACCTGATTGTCCTGAACTAAAACAGAAAAAGGAACCTGATTATCTTTGCTTTAATTGCAAGAAGCCTGGACATTTCGACACTGATCGTCCGTACCTACCGAAGACCAAAAGTCAACAAAGAAGACATGGCAAGAAGGCTATGGTTGCTTGAAGATGAATCGGGATATGAAGTAGAATCGAAAAGGAAATGAATCGATGATACCGCACTTGTTGCTGAGATGGATGATTATGCTTTAATGGCTAACATGGATGAAACAGAGGAGGTATACAATACTGTATCTATAAACACTCCTGCTGGAAGTGATTGTGAATCAACCTGTTGTTCCAATCCTAAAAAGTCTGACAATGAAGAAACTTTGGATGCCATCCTTAATCAACCGAGGATAATACAATCCGGTTATGAGATTGTGAAGGCTGAAAAAGAAGCTCTTCAATCAGAATTTGAAAGATTAAATGCTGAATTAAGAATTCTCAAAGGAAAGGAAAAAGAAGTCGGACGAATCGCATAAAGCCCGCTTGAACCTTCGCAGTCGCCGAGTCCGTCGAACCATCTTGTTCCTCCACTGCATTCAAATCAGGAAAGCCTTATGGTGATAGAACATGGCTTGGATTTGGAACTCAACAATCCAATAAGAGTGGATCCAGTAAGGTCACTGAACCTAGTACTAGAATTGGTCCTAAGTTTGTGCCTGCACAAGATCCAACTCCCAAAAGGGTTGCTGAGACAGTAAAGCCTACTGAGAAAGCTTCAAGGAAGCAAAATCAGAAGTCAAAGAAGTCAACAGCTCCTAATAAAAAGAATAAATCTAAAAATAGGACTGCTATGCCTTCTAGACCTGCTAATAGCAGACCTACTACCAAGTCTGCTGGACCACAAAAAGGGAAAAACCAGAAATATTCCAAGGATAAGAATCCTAAACCCAAAAATGCAAATCATTCAAGGGATACTTATCTCAGGGGGAAAGGTAGACTGTTCCCTACTGATGATGATTGGAATATTCCTGCACCTAATGCTAGAAACAACAGAAATAACCATGCTGCTAGGGTAAAACCTAAGCAATGGAATCAGCAGAGGGCTCAGCAGAGGACTTATACAAGGCGTCGGATAGGGACCTCGAAGATTCCATATTACGGGGTCGTTCCTAACGTACGAAAACCTATGGTTATCCTAGTGCTTCTAATAAAAGAAATCACTTTAAACAACATTATATTCCAAAAGGCCAGAAAACATATGTGAATCCTACACAACCAATTGTTAGACCTTATGGATGTGTAGAATACATGTATGAACCAAAGTATGATACCTTTCAAAGAAGACCTTATGGAAACTTGCCAAGGGTCATGCTTACCATTGACCATTATGGACCCAAACAGGTTTGGGTACCTAAAATGCATTAACTTTGTTTTGTAGGGTGTCTGGTACTTTGACAGTGGATGTTCCATACATATGATAAAGAATAAGCACTGTTTGTCAAATTTTGTGGCAAAGGATGGTCCAAGAGTGAATTTTGGCAACAAGAATACACCTGGATACACAAGAGGATATGACACACTTGTGAGAAATGGATTAATAATCAGGAATGTTGCATATGTGGAAGGACTGGACTACAACCTACTGAGCACTGGACAATTCTGTGACATGAGATACAAGGTCACTTTTGACAAAAACACTTGTACTGTCATTAGTGAGAGAGGTGATCAAGTTGTGTTGGCTGGAAGAAGACAACAAAACATGTATGTTGTGGATTGGCCTACTGCTGTTCCAGAAACATGCCTGATTGTGCATACCAAGTCAGAACTTAATTGGTTATGGCATAAGAAGTTGAATCATCTAAACTTTGATGATATCAATCAGTTGGTGAAGAAGAAACTGGTGATTGGTTTACCTGAGATCACATTCAAGAAGGATGCTATATGTGATGCATGTCAGCAAGGTAAACAGACAAAATCAAGCTTCAAATCAAAGACTAAACAATCAACTAAAAGAGTTTTGGAGCTGATGCACATGGATCTATTTGGACCAGTAACACCAACAAGTTTAACAGGAAAGAAATACACCTTAGTGGTTGTGGATGATTATTCAAGGTACACTTGGGTGATATTCATGAACAAGAAAAGCGAAACACTTCAAAAGATGTCTGAACTTTTGAAGAGGTTGCAAAATGAGAAAAGTTTGACAGTAGTGAAGATAAGATCAGACAAGGGTACTGAATTTCTCAATAAAGTTATAAGAGAATATTGTGAACAAAATGGTGTACTACATCAACTTGCTGCTGCTGGTACACCTCAGAAAAATGGGGTTGCTGAAAGAAGAAATAGAACTCTAAAAGAAGCAGGAAGAACCATGATTTGTGAAGCATTGCTACCTGAAAGATATTGGGCTGAAGCAGTCAATACAACATGCTAAACACAAAACAGAACATCAGTGAACAAAAAGCTGCTGAACACACCTTATGAGATTTGGAATGGAAGAAAACCTAATATATCCTATTTCCATCCATTTGGAAGCAAATGTTTTATCTTGAATCATAAGGAACAATTGAAGACATTCCAACCAAAATCAGATGAAGGAATTTTCTTGGGATATTCTTCAATCAGCAAGGCATTCAGGGTACTGAATAAAAGGACACTGAAACATGAAGAAACAATACGTGTTGTATTTGATGAACCTAAGTTCACTGGAATGGAAGATGAAGCCTCAGAACCTGCTGAGAATCAACAAGTCACTGATCCAGAATGTGTTGAAGTCTTAGAAAGATTCAATGACTTAAAGGTTTCTGATTCTGCCCCTGCTGAACACCCTGCTGGTAACACTACTGTTGCAACAACCGAGCCAATTCAAGGATCTCGCTGAACCCCCGTTGAAGAATCGAATGCGACCCTACCGAAGATGATGTTCCGGAGAATCAATCTAACCAGAATCACAATGGTTAAGGGATCACCTGTGCTGAACAAGTCATTGGCAATATACAGCAAGGTGTGAGGACTAGAAGACAATTAGAAGCAATGTTTACTTGTTTTCTATCTCAAATGGAACCTAAAGTTGTTGAAGAAGCAATTTCAGATCCAGATTGGATAATTGCTATGCAAGAAGAATTGAATGAATTTGAAAGAAATCAAGTTTGGACACTAGTGGAAAGGCCTAGTCATGCAAATATAATTGGTACAAAATGGGTATACAGAAACAAACTTGATGAATCTGGTACCATTGTGAGGAATAAGGCCAGACTAGTAGCAAAAGGATATTCTCAAGCAGAAGGGATAGATTTTGATGAAACATATGCCCCTGTTGCAAGATTGGAAGCTATCAAATTATTCCTGGCACATGCTGCTTATAAAAACTTCAAAGTATATCAGATGGATGTTAAGAGTGCATTTTTGAATGGCATTCTGGAAGAGGAGGTGTATGTTCAGCAACCTCCTGGATTTGAAGTTAAAGACCAATAAGATAAAGTGTATGGACTCAACAAAGCACTTTATGGTTTGAAACAAGCACCAAGAGCATGGTATGAGACTCTATCTCAATTCTTGGTGGACAATGGTTTTACAAAAGGCTCCATTGATAAGACTCTTTTCAGAATCAATGAAGGAAACAGCACCCTGCTGGTACAAATTTATGTTGATGACATAATCTTTGGTTCTGAAAATGAATTGCTATGTGACAAGTTTGCAAATCTAATGAAGAGTAAATTCCAAATGAGTATGATAGGAGAAATGAACTACTTTTTGGGACTGCAAGTCAAACAGATGAAAGATGGAATCTTCATTCATCAAACCAAGTATACCAAGGAGTTACTGAAGAAATTTGGTATGGAAAACAGCACCAAGATATCAACTCCCCTATGAGTACAAACATTAGATTGAATGAAGACAAAGAAGGCAAAGATGTTGATCAGACCTTATACAGAAGGATGATAGGCAGTCTGTACCTTACTGCCAGCAGACCTGACATATCCTTTGTTGTAGGTGTTTGTGCAAGATTTCAATCAAAACCTAAAGAGAGTCATTTAGGTGCAGTCAAAAGAGTTCTCAAGTATCTAAAAGAGACTTTGGGAGTAGGGATATGGTATTCAAAAGATGGAAGTTTCAAAGTTATATCCTACTCAGATTCAGATTATGCTGGATGCAAGATTGATAGAAAAAGCACCACAGGAACCTGTCAGTTAATGGGAAATAGACTGGTTTCCTGGTTTAGCAAGAAACAGAATTCTATATCAACTTCCACTGCTGAAGCTGAGTACATTGCTGCTGGAAGTTGCTGTGCACAAATACTGTGGTTAAGACAACTATTGGAAATAAAATTTATGTTTTGATGATAATTCATCTTATTTGTTTAAAGTATTATCTTAACCCCATTGATGAAGTGCTGAAGCCATCTGTTATAGTGAAAAGCTAAAAGATGTCTAGAACTGAATGTATAGGTTTTACTAGAGTCTGATATTTGTATAAGTTACATCAGACAAGCACTGTAATAATTAGTGTGTCGTAAAACTGGGAGTCATCTAGAAAACTGGAAATCACTAAGACAGAAACTGACTCAGAATTCACCCGCATCAAACTGAAGAAGATAAGTTCGCTGAGAGTTACAGACTCGGTTGGCTTATCTAAGAAGACTGAAGAACTGAGGGTCACAGACTCAGTTATTGAAGATTGAAGAACTGAGGGTTCAAACTCACTTATGAAGACTAAGTCGAGATTGTAAAGTTAGATTTCAGGCAAGATTGTGGTGACCTGAACTGACTTTATAGATCTTGTATGAAGACCTAAGAATCATAAGGACAATGAATTCTTAGATGATAATGAGTCATGGTGTACTCTGATTAAGTCAATTATAATCAGATGAAAACTGGAGTATTGATATTTGAAAAAGAGTAAAATCTCAGTTAACGCTCCAAGTCGATGAAAACCGACAAACAATAAACTCGATAAAAGCTGATAAGGAAACTCGCTTTTATAAGTCAGCCATCCAACAAACTGATAGTACAGTCGAACGTTATGAAGGAAGTAAATTCATTGGATGAGTTACTGACACAGCAGAACGGTCAGAAAATGTAGCCCAGAAAATGTAGCCGTTACAAAAGAGACGTTGATTCAATTCGAATTGAAGTCAGATGAACGTTGGACCTCACACTATAAATAAAAGACTTTGCACCCAAGATAAAAAAAGAATGAATTAACAAGTATTATCAAGCAAGTTTGTGCATTAGTCATCTTATTCGAATTACTATCATCTCAGCGCTATAACAAGATCATATCTAGAAATTCTTCAAGTGTTCAAGCTACACGTGATTTTATCAAGAATCATACACTTTGAAGAACCACAAACAAGAATCAATTTATTGATTCTCACCCAACTTTGATTCTACATCAAAGGTTTTAGACTGTGAAGCAAACCGGGAAGGTTTCGCCAAGGACAGTTGTGATAAGCAGTCGGGTAGACTGTGTTTGTGGTGGTAGCTGGTGAAGAGGCAATTCAACCCTCCAAGGATCAGTGTTCACGCAATTGAAGAACAGCAATTCTACCTGTTCTACAACTATTTAGATAGTGACGCTAGGGATTAGCCAAGGACTATTGTTTAGGACTCTTTGTAACAGTTCACCTCAAGAAGTTCTAGTGGAATTTTCCTCCACATCACAGGGGAAGAGAGGACTGACAGGATTACACCACCTGGAACCTCTATAACACTTGTCTTATTTACTTTACGCACTTACTTATTTACTCAGCATTTACTTACAGCATTTTGATAATTGATTGTTATACACCTCACAGTTCACAAACTGATATTCATCAGAATTCAGTTTACTACACTCAGTTTTCACAGATAATAACAAGATCAAGAAAAAGGCTAGAACTTAATCCGCTGCCGGTTGACTCAGTTTCTTGCTTAAGTCAGTTTGACTTAAACTCAGCTTAGTCAGCTTAACTCCACACAAGTTTAACTGAACCTTAATTTGTTTTAAATCCAGGTTTTAGGGACAAGTTTATCAACCCCCCCCTCTAAACTTGTGTTAGCCTTTCCAAGGGACCAACAACAACAGTTAAGGGATTATGGAATTGAAGAAAGAGAAATTCCTATAATGTGTGACAACACAAATGCAATTGCAATCACAGAAAATCCTGTTTTGCACTCAAGAACCAAACATATTGATGTGAGACATCATTTTATAAGTGATGATGTTGAAAAGAAAGATGTGGTGGTTCTTTATATCCCTACTAAAGATCAACTTGCTGATATTTTCACTAAACCACTGGACAGTGAAAGATTTGCTAAACTAAGGACTGAACTTGGAATTATAAAAGTAGACTGATATAATCTTAATCAACAGTGTACTAGAATTCACCAAGGGGATTAGTCTTTGCTATGTTGGGTGAGCTCACTTAGCTGATTAGTCATTGGTATCAACAATTCCATGTTTGGACAATTGAGCAAATGAAGTTGCCAAGGGGATTGGTCTTTGTCATGATTGGGTGAGCTCACTTGACAGATCAGTCATTGGTATTAAACTTCATCTTGTATTATCAGTTGGACAATACAAAAGGATCTAAGCATCAGCAGAGTACCTTTATCAGCAGGCTGCTGAGACATTTTGTCAGCAGGCTGCTGAGCTAAGTCTATTGATGACAAGGCTGCTGAAGGAAACGTTACACAGTCAAACTTTATTAAAGTCAAAAAGCAAATGGCGGGATATTTATTTTATCTTTATAACCAGAGTTACACGATCGGATGGTTACAAAACGTTATGGAAAAGTAATGGGCCACGTGTCAAGATTGGATTCACTCAAATTTAATCGTGGTTAATACCACTATACACGATCTGTCAGTTACAATTGCATCTGTCTATATATATACAGACCTATATACAGAGGCTACTTACAAAAATCTCAGATTGATCTTTTCTGCATTTACACTGTGTGAACACAGATTTGAGAGCTATCTTCTTCATCTTTTTCTTAAAACAATGGCAGAAAAGGATGATGTTCAAATTGGAACAAGTCAAAGTGTAAGAGGTTTTGTTGTTGATGCTAACCAAACAGAATTAGCCATCAATATTGGTCGAAGGATAAGAAGATATGCAGGTTTGGAAAATGTACTCAATATAAGATTGGAAACAATATCATATACAAATGTGGTTAGCTTCTGGAGAAATATTGTGATAAGAGAAGGTAGAGAGGCATTCACCACAACAGTAAATGCCCAGGAGATTGAAGTTTCCTCAAACCTACTGAGGGAAGTTTATGGTTTTGCACCAGTAATCGATGCTCCAACAAATTCTGAGGAAATGGGACTGTCAAAAATGGGTTTTGTTGACAAAGTCAAAACCAATGATGCCATTAAATCAATTCCAGGCATAAATGTGAAGCACATTGGTTATGAATACAACCTGCTGAGTAAGATTATTGCAAAGAATATCTTAGGACTCATTGGAAGCATGGATACTTTATCAGGACCCAAAATAGAACTGCTAATGATCATTTGCAGAAGCATGAAGTTTGATTGGGCTGGATTCTTTGTCCATTACATGGAGAAAGTAGCAAAAGAAGAGAAAGAAGGGACACGGAAATCCAAGGCCTTACCTTCGGGATTGATGGTTCAGGCCCTGCTGAATCATTTGGGAATTGCTGATATTGCACCTGAAAAGATCAATAATCCAGATACAAGAAAGAGATTGATCATCCTATCCCTGGTTTGGATGATGATGAAGATGTAGTTGATGAGGCTACTGAAAGTGATGGTAAGGATGGAGATGATGATGCTGGTGGTGAGCAGGTTAAGAAAGCTATTAAACCTGCTGCACCTAAGAAGGTTACTGAAAAGAGAAAGGCTGATGATACAAGGAAAATCATAGAAATGTTAAAGCCTAGGAAGACAAAGTAGCAGTCAGTTGAAGTTATTGATATAGCTGAAATCACCAGGAAGAGGAAAGCTGCTGAAGTAGAAGAAGAGAAACTTTCCAAAATAATGAAAGAGAGTGCCAAAAAGAAGAAACATGGCAAAGGAAAACAATTGAAAACTTTGGAGGCTCAAAGGAAACTAGAAGAAGAAGAAGTAGGAGAGGCTATTGAGGCTGAGCCCTTAACAATTATCAAGCCTACTGAGGATGTAGAGGTTGTTATTGAGCAACCTGCTGGAGAATCACAACAGATCGTCGAAACCGAGCCTCGCAACGATGAAGCTACGAATCCTTCCCCGCAAAGGTCGTCTGAATCGCACAAGTTGCTGTTGAGCAACTTGTAGAAGAACCACAACAAACTACTGAGTCTACACCTGCTGTGGAAGTGGAAAAGTTGGTACAAGACCCTGCAATTCCTGCAATAGTTCAGGGGGAAGAGCAATCTGTTGCTAACCCCGCTGATGAGCATATAAGTCAGGGTGAACCAAGTGTGGTACAGATGGAGGTAGTAGGGACTAACATACAACCTGAGCAACCTACTGACCTAGAAACATCTATGGAAGAAACTCTGAATTTACATGTTGAGACCTTTGGAGGTCAGCAAGGACCTGAAATAGCTCCCAGAAAGCCAACCATGCCTTTTGAGAGACATGAGAAGAAGAAAAAGGAAGGATTTGTTGATCCTAAACTTCTACTGGTTGCAAACTATTTTCAGTTGAAGTTTGGATTCTATAAAAGACAAAAGTTAGCTGCAGAACCAATGACAGATTTTGAAGAATGGGCTTTTGAGAAGTTGGGAGTGGATAATCTGCTGGAACTAGTTGATACCTCTTTCTTGGAATCAAGACTGATGGATCTGTTTGATGAACAAAAGAAGGAAGAGGGTATCAAGTTCAGAGACCCCAGAGATGAATCAGACAGTGATGATTCATCATCTGATTCTGGTGATGGCTTCCCCTCCGGTCCAGGAAGAATCTGTGGGACTGCTTTATTGAATGAACAAAGTATGCAACAGTCCACTGATGCTGGTAGGTCTGCTGAGGGCCAGCAGACTGAACAAATGGATGAGGATCTGGAGAATCTCACCATGGATGATCTGGAGACACAAATCAATGAGGGAATATCTATTGGTGCAAACAGGATGGTTGGTGAGATAGACCCTTTATTTGTTGTAGAACCTGCTGAACATGTTGATGATCAGCAAACTGTGGATTCAGATGAAGAAAGGATAACTGATATTAGTGAGCCTGATGTCAGTTCTGAGGATTCAATTCAATATCAATACTGGATTGACACTGAGGACACTCTAACCAAGGCTGGAAACTTTCTAAGAAGGATTTCTGATTTAAGGGAATTTCAAAAAGAAAATATGGATGTATTCCCTGAACAAGTTGTTGTGGCACAGGTGGTATAGGTTGCTGAGGTACAAACAGCACTTGGACAAAGGTTGGAACAGGAGGTACAGGTTGTTGAGTCTCAAACAGTACCTGGACAAAGGTTGGAACAATCTTTGGGTTTGGAGGAAACCCCTGCTGCTGTTGTTGAACAGGCTGCTGTAGTGGAGCCTACTGGAGACAAGACCACTGTAGGGAAAGATGGTCAGCAGACTGTTGTTATTGATGAGGATGAGCAATTTCGGACTATGACTACGGTGATGAGGAGTTTCAAGTGCTCGAGGAAGAACCTATTGATGATGAACCTCAACGAGCATTTGTACCGCTTTTGAAGAGCCTCGCTCTTGATCCCATTCTGGAAGAATTCCAAGGACCTAACCTTGCTGGAAGGGATATGAGCTATGCTTTGGTTATCAGCAGACAGAGGCAAAAATACAATGTAGAAGAGCTTGCTGATGGAGCTGATGGAGGAATGGCTGGTGGGGTACCAACACATGTTTTGGATGAGTTGAGGACTGTCAGAAATGACATTGCAAATTTAAGAACTCAACTTTACAGGCAAGAGCAGAGATTTGAAGATTTAATGAACTTAGTGGAGAATAAAGGAAGAACCACTGAAACTGTTGCTTCCAATATTACCTCCACCCAGGATGCTCTTCTTGCGACCTTGCTCAAGATGTGAAGGGAATTAAGCAAGGAAATACACTGAAGGACAAGTTTCTGAAAGACCAATTTGCATCCATTCATCAGAAACTTGACAAGCTTGCTGAGACACCTAAGCCTACTGTGGCTGAATCTGCTAGAACACTGCAACCTGCTGTACTGGATCCTAAAATCACTGAGAGGATAACTCTACTGGAGCAAACATTGCAAGGAAGGATCACAGCTGTTGACACTAGGACTGAAATTATGGAGGGTCAACTGAACAATCTAGTGCTCACATAGGAGAGTGTACATGGCCTGCTGTCCCGGTTTGTTGATGATGTCAATAAGGGGGAAGAGAGCCAAACAGCAGTAGCAAAAGAGGCTGCCAGAATCTTTGCTAAGAAAAGATAGGAAGATGATACTAATGCTTTTAAGGAGCCTGCACCTGGTAGACTTCCACTTACTGATGATCTTCTCAAAGAATACAAAAAGGTCTACAACAGCAAAAGAAGACCTTATCATGATAAAGGTTTTCACGAGGGACTCAATTCTTTTGTTGGACTCAAATTTTGGGAAGCAAGAGTTAAAGCCTTGAGGGATGCACACAGAGGTGGTAGAGGTGGAAGAGGTGGTAGAAGTGGAAGGAGTCTACCTACCACTAATACAAAGGAGTCACTTAATGAGTTTAAAGAAGTATACATGCATTTAGGTTTCAGAGTACATCAGATTAATCTTACTCTACCTGAAGCATGGCATTGGTGGAAACAAGTGAATCCTCATGTTGACTTCTCTCTGATTGAAAATGAATGGATGAGAGAAATGATCAGAGAGATAAGAGCCTACCAAGAACAAGTGGAGAAAGCAATGGAAGAAAGAGAAAGAAGACATTAGATCATCACACTTTATCTGTTTTATCATTGGCTGATTCTAGACTGTAATACTTTTGAACAACTGTTTATAATGAGATATCACTACATTTGTTCTGTTTTTGTTCTTAATCTTTTTTCTTTGCTGTTAGGAGGGTATTGACATCATCACCAAAAAGGGGGAAATTTTTGGACTTATTTTTAAGTTTTAGTGATGAGTGCCAGACTAGCTGTTATAGAGCAAAGGCAAAAAGATGTCTAGATCAAATGTATAGGTTTATTAGAGTTTGATTTTGTATAGGTTTGATCAAACAAGCACTGTAAAGGTCAGCTGACTTACATCAGCAGACTAGTCTAGATTAGTAGGGTAGCTGAGTCAGTAGACTTGTCAGGAACCTGCTGGAGACTGAAGGCTGAGGGGTCAAACACAGTAATTGAAGGCTAAGGGATCAAACTTACTAATTAAAGTCAAGGATATGGAATCAGAATTTAGGGAAGTCTGTGATGACCTAAACTGATTACATATACCTTATGTACAAGGTCTAAGTTCCATAAGTTAAGTGGTGATTGGAACTTAGTTATATGCAAAAAGGTGTAATCTAACTTCATAAATAAAAGTTAGATAAAAGACGGTAAGCTGAGATGTTTTTAAACATAGCAAAATAAGGATAAGCTTACTGATGTGTATATCAACAGACTTATATTCTCAGGAACTTGCTGGACACATATTTCGATTATTCAAAGGCTACATTGGAAGATTACAAAGAAAGGGACAACTAACAACCTCTGATTTCTCAAACAAATCAATGGTTAAGATCAAATAGACGTTGGAAAGATTCAGACCTTTATCCAATGGATACAAGTCAAAAGGTGGACAGACTGTAGACTGTCAAAAAGAAATTTGACTGTGTCAGTACTATGAACAGTGACAGAAAGCAAGTCAAATGGGACAAATCTGAAACAGCTATGTTTGAATTTCAAACATAAGTCACAAGGAATCCTACCTATAAATAAAGGACTCCTAATTCAAATACAAGTGATGAACATTAAGAGAAAAATACAGATAATCCTGAGCTTCGATTTCTGATCAAGAAAAACACCCTGCTGACCCTACTGAGCTTTAATCTACTGATCTAGAGAAATTCTTCAAGTGTAATCTACATTCAAGCTACATCAAGTTTACACACTTGAAGACATCAAGTCGCTTGATCATATCATCCCGATCAAGTCGTTGAAAAGCCGAATCACTTACTTGATTCAATCTTTCTTTTACAAGAAATCTACTGAAGACAGTGAAGCATCTTTGGGTGTGAAAGACTCCTGTTTGTGGTGGAGCTGGTGAAGAGGTCATCCTACCCTTCAAGGACCGGTGGAAGACTTTGGAGCAAAGAATCCTACCCGTTCCAAGTGTTCGGTTGTGAAGCCATAGTTATTGGTAAAGGACAAGCAACTTAGGGATTTTTGTAACAGCTACATCAAAGATCTCTAGTGAATTACCTCCAACATCACATGAGAAGAGTGGACTGACAGGATTACACCACCTGGAACCACTATAAAATCTGCCTACTTACTTTCTGCATTTATATTCTGCACTTAGTTTATCTAACACATCAATCTACTGAATCTAGCTACTGAATTCACACACATACACTACTGAGTATCTAATATTTGGTATCATATTTAACAAAAAGTAATAATGCTTAATTTTTGATATAATTCCGCTGCACAAATTCAGTAAACTCAACAGTCAGTAGACTACTGAGTGTCAGCAGACTACTGAAGTATCAGCAGGCTGCTGAAGTTGCTGAGTTTGTTAACTCCAAAAGTTTTAAGTGTTAAGTTTATTCACCCCCCTCTAAACTTAACCAAAGCCTTTTCAAGGGACCAACAAAGGATCCGCCAGAGGTTCTTCATCCCAGCATTTGGAAAGCACAGGCCGATGACCCAACCAGCCGGCTCGGGACATGCAAAGACGGCTTGAGGATTCGCACCGCCAATGCTCTAGTGCGGCCCGGCCAGCCACTGCAGATTTTGTTGTACTATGTCCTTAGTTGTAATTATGTAAACTTAGTCGGTTCCTCCCTTATAAATAGGGCTCCATATGTACATTATAAACCAAGCTAATATATACAAACAAGGCAAAACTCTGCCCATTTAATTGCTCTCTCTTTACTTGAATTGCTCCACCACTCACTACCACATTCTCACATAGCTCCACCGAGAGCCACCGCCTTCACGCCACTATCACAGCTAGATATCGCCCACAAATCAACCGTTGAATACCCCAGATAATTTCAGCATTATCAGTTGGCTCCATTATCGGGAATAAGAAGGTTCTCAACCTGCTTCTGACGTACGGCTCACCCGCAGCTTACAGAACTCACGGCGGCCCTAGGAAGAGCTTCATCTTCTCAAGGCCACCCCCACGGTTTCTTCTCTGAAACGGCTTCTAGCTCTCACTCACTCACGTTCAGATTTTTGACTCAGTACCGAAAACATCTCAAAATATGGTAACCTCCCCAATTTCTTGCTCAGAATCACGAATTTGCGTTTGAATCATCACCTTTCTCATGACTTTTGCGCTAACAGACTCACTGGAGTTGGCATTGTACGTTTCCTGGCCGGAAACTTCATTTCAGAACTTTCAGTTTGTTGATTGTTGCTGTTCATCTGCGAAAAAGGACTACGGACACGTGAACTTGTCGAGTTGTCTCTTGAGAAATCGACACTCTAGACATTTTCACGTTAAGGAAAAGAGCCAAGATCACGCTCGTTGTTTTAGCTGCTGTTATATCGTTATTTTGGTCTAGTTTTGCATACATTCAAAATTTTTAGGTGGTGCGTCAAGTAGAGATCGTGTTCCTGTGTTGTGTTGTTATTTTAAATCTGGAGAGAAGTCATACCGGAATCAATAGGATATTGTAATTTTTGGGACTTCACGCTTGAGAAATCATAGTCGTTCCCTGAATTTCGGTATCCGTAAGCCGACACCGTCATCAGATCCGCCGGATAAGTCGTTTTCAACAAAATCCCCAACACGCCGCATGTGCACCTAGACAGTACAAGGTTGGTGAATGTCAGAACGGTTGGAGGTCAGAATACTTTTTGGCATTTTGTGTAGACAGCCTATCAGCATCTGACACATGGCCGGGACAAAGGACGCTGTCCATGTGCCACCTACATTAGGAAAGGGGCCCACACGGGATGTCCCTCACCAAGATAACTTGGACACCACGCTTGAAATCCCACCGCAGGGTGGGACAACTCTCAGCCAGATAGGTCAAAACTCAATGTCGACGCAAGGACTATAATAAATCAGATGAGGTTCGGTTCTAGGGACAACACGGGGAATTCGGCTCCGAACCGCTTCGGACCCTCACGCGGGAAAGTTATTGAGGGGACGTCAAACAGTATGAAAATAGAAAGGCCATCCCTGAAAGAATCCTAGGGGTAGAGGAGACCCCAAAGGCGAAAGCAGCACTGGCTTACGCCGAGTATGTGAAGCAGGTGTACTTGGCGAATCTGCGCCTAGCCACATGCGGCCTTCCCATCATAAAAGCTGATGAGCAACTCCCTGTTCCATCTGGGCACGAGGCCGCGGCCCCCCCATAAGGATCCACCAGCCCCTACGCGTGAACTGACAAAGATTGAAGTAAAGGGGAGTAAATACTCGTCGGCGGGACAGAAGGGTAAACACGTCCCTGAGAAATGCGTGGAGAGGAGATCGGCTCTAGATAGGTTAGCCCACCCTGGAAAAAGAACTTTGCTGCAACGTATGGGCCCTTTCCACCCTGAAAGAAACGTCATTTCGCGCCGTGTGGTCAAAGACCTCCGCGACGCTCGACAGATTCTAAACGAAAAGAGGGCAGAGCAGGACGTAGAGTTAGTGTATTACGTAGATTCAGAAGACGTCATTCATGGAAAATTGGTTTCCGTGAAGGTTACTGATCCCAAGAAAGACGACAGGTTGGAAAGAATGGAAAAGGAAATTTTAGAATTGAAAAAAGCCAAGGGAGACGGAAAACCTGAGCCGACTCAGGGAATTGACGTCCTTTCGGACGAGATATTAGACTCTCTACCATCTAGAAGCATGTAGTACTCACAATATATCTACTACAAGGGCACCACCTACCCCCTCGAATGGATTGCTGCATTTCAAAGTCGAATCCTTTTGGCAACCAAAAACAAATCTGCCTGGTGCGTGGCGTTCATTGGAAGAATGCAGGATCGAGCCACGGCCTGGCTCAGAAGCTTACCCCACAGTTCGATCAAAAGCTGGGAAGAACTGTTGGAAAGGTGTCCTAAACCCAATCGGGTTGGACCGGATCCGACCGGGTCGGGTCATTTACAGTCTATTTAGTTCATGTAATAACTTTATTATGATTAATAAAAGCACTTATGTTATTATATATTGTTTATCTTCATATTGTTTGTTGTATATATATAGTAACGTCCCTAGTATCAATCATGATAGAGAAACCATGATAGTGATTATGGTTGATGAGATCTCTAATCACTATAACAAGGTTGGTACTTAAATGTCTCTAGTCTTATGTATTATCAAATAGGACATTGCTAGTATAATCAGACTAGCACGTATTGGACGTCTTCTATCTTTTAGAAGGTAGGGATAGATCTCGTCTATTGAAGTGTAGAGACACTTGGACTGTACGTGGACGTGTATTAGAGAATGTGTACGTTAGACTGACCCACTTACATTAAGTGTCACACTATGTGGCGGTTGTGTAATTATCTTTTTGACCGGAGTCTTCATGGCATCACGGTGTGGATTTTCATGCTTTGACACTATTGAGATTTCTCCTAACCACGGGGCGATCATGCGGTAGTGATTGGGTATGATATTGAAGCATGCGGAGTATACATGATTGGTCGTCCGGGAATCGCGTATCCTATGATTGGGATCGAATATCCGAAATGGCCTTCTTATAAGGAATGTCTAGCTCTCGAGAATCTTTATAAATTGGGAGTAAATGTGTTATTCCGAGAGAGCATGATATCCAGATTATAAGATACGATCGTTAATGTATTGACACTCGAGATACGATCGTATGGATATTGTTACAGCGATAGGATTGTAAGTTACACGGTAACTGCTTCACATGAAAGGTAGTAGTCATTGCTTTTGACTCTTCCGATGATTGGGGGTCACGGTGTGTTGCTAGACGCTATCCCGTGATCGTTAGGTATGAAGGGCATTTTAGTAAATTGCACTTTGTGTCTACGGCCAACATATTCGGAAGCCTATCGGGTCACACACATATGAACATCGAGTCGGATTAAAATGCGGTTATAGTTGATGACCAAATAAGGAAAGTTTATCTCTAGACTATAAAGGTTATAGTGGTAAATTAATATGGTGGTATTTATTTATTATGAATAAATAAAATACAAGATATTAAATTAGATTAATTAAAGAATATTCCGGAAGCCAATTTATTGGCATATGGGGCGCCACTTTTGAGTGTATAAGATACACTTGGATTGTGCACTTTAATTAATAAGATTGCCATAATATTAATATAAGATATTAATTGATTTTGAAAAATAGATTTATGGTAATAAGATAATTATAATCAATATATGATATTGGCAAAATAAATTATAATTAAAGAGATAAATCAATCTAGTTGATTTTCCTTATTTTATTGGAAAAAGGTTTTCTTCTCCTACACACCATTAGGGGCGCCACCTTCTACTATATATAGGAGGTGGGTGTCAAGCTCTTTTGTACAACACAATTGCAAGAGTTCATAATTCTTGTGTAAAATAGAGAGCCTTCCATAGTGAGTTTGTGAGGGAAGAAAAGGTCCGGTCTAGCAGCCGGAGTTTTTCCGATAGCAATCCAAGGAGGATTCCGGCGAGGGGTTCGTGTGGATTAGCGATAGAGGCCGGACGCGTGGACGGCTTGCGCATTGAACTACTCTCCGTTGGCGGTCAAAGCGACGATCTAGTAGATCATCTAAGGTATAACCGTCAAACTACTTAACGTGTTTATTGCATTAAACGAAGAACGATCTAGAAAAGGAAATCAAATTTTAAATTCCGCTGCGTTAAACTAGTGATTTCCTAACAGTGGTATCGGAGTCAGACTTCGAGCTTAAGCAATAAGCATAAATTAATTGCGTAGTATTTAATCGATAGATGCAAGATTTAAATCACGAAACTTTAAAACAAAAAAAATAGGGTTCATGGGGGTCGGCCGACTGGCGGCGCCCCCTTCCCTCTGCGGCGGCGGCGGCGGTGGCCCTAGGGCCGCCGTCTGTCGACTGTCAGCTTCCAATGGGGAGATCGACCCTTTTTGTTTTGTGATATTTATTATGCATAGATATCTCGTTTGTTTAATTGTGTCTTATGGCCAACCAATGGTTCAAATAGTTTGGACCATTGGGAAACCATATGGCATATTGGCCTTTCCAAATTTTGATTTGGAATAGGCCTAGGTCCTTTCCAAATATTTGATTTGGAATAGGCCTAGGCCTAGGCCACTTCCAAAATTTTGATTTTGGAAAGTGGCAGGCCTAGACCAAAACTATTTGGCATTTCCAAATATTTGATTTGGAATAGGCCTAGGCCCTTTCCAAATATTTGATTTGGAATAGGCCTAGGCCTAGGCCACTTCCAAAATTTTGATTTTGGAAAGTGGCCGAGCCTAGACTAAAATAATTTGGTCTTTCCAAATATTTGATTTGGAATAGGCCTAGGCCTAAAAGCCTTAGCTAGGCCAAAAATTTTGATTTTGGAAAGTGGCCGAGCCTAAGCTAAACTTAGTTTTGGAAAGGAAACAAATAGGAGACTTTATAATTTTAATTTTATTTTGAATAGTTCAAATTTAATTGAAATTAAAATCGATTTAAAATTAAATGTTAATTTTAATTTTTGATTAAGTCATATAATTATTTAAAAGTTATTTAATTATTTGATGTGATAAAATAAAGACGCATGAGTAGTTAAAATTAGAATTTAATCTTTTTCATAAGATAAAATTGTATGGATTAGATGTGTAGATATAATGTGATTATATGGACCCCGATTGATCATGGACTCGACCAATAAGATAGATGGGAATGTTTTCTTTATGTTGGTTTTTGAAAAATTGTCCTAGGCCGTTATGAAGAACGTGACCTAGTTTACTTTTTGCAATTATCCCATTCCCGTTAGCTCCCCCCCCCCCCCCCCCGTGTGCGGCGGGTGTAATCATTTATTATGTAACAAGAATGGAGCAAGAAGTAGAAGACCAAGGAGAGATAAAGAACCCATTGGCGTACAGCAATAAAGATCCTATTGGCGGTTGTAGATACCCTTAGTTTGTGACCCGCGGTTTCGTCAGTTTGTATTCGAAACCGCACCTAGGAAAAGTCCATGATCATACCGGTTATTTTATGCGCGGAATGTTGTGTATGTTTTACTTTATATGATATCGTAGAAATATGCACATAGTAGATGAGACCACAATTAAACCAAATTAATTAAATGAATTAATTTAAAATTATTCCCACGTCAAAAATCAAGTCGGAACTGCCTCCCCATACTATAACGACGGTGAAGAGCCCTTGTTCGGACCCAACTCACCAGCCAAAGCGGGGGTTGACCTACCTCGGGTATATCGTCGTTATCGAGATATGATCGAAAGAGATCTCATGAATATTGGGGTTAAGACTCGACTAAGAATTCTCTCGGCCACCAGCCAAAGCGGGGTCGTTTGGATTTTAGAGGCAAGTGTTTGACTATTTTCATAAGATGAAATATTGTCAAAGAGTTGACTGGTCAAACAACAAGAATC
This sequence comes from Gentiana straminea, assembly GCA_036785695.1. Taxonomy (NCBI): domain Eukaryota; kingdom Viridiplantae; phylum Streptophyta; class Magnoliopsida; order Gentianales; family Gentianaceae; genus Gentiana; species Gentiana straminea. Next base: position 1,943,457 of record JAVUPR010000375.1, on the reverse strand, counting down.
GTATAAGATACGATCGACAAATTGTTGTCCACCTATTTAATTATTTTTGGCCCATCAGCCAAAGTTGGGGGTCGGGGTAGTTCACTGGGATCTTGCCCACTAAAGGAATTATTTTCTTGAAAGCCAATAGGGAATAGTTGGCTAGTGGGAGTAAAAACCTTATAGAATTTTTAAGTGCAAATTTAGGTTTTTTATACATGAGCTTTTACTTATTTTATCTTTAATTATTGTTGTAGAAAATGTCAAACAAATTGAACCTTCGTTTTATCATCGAAAACAAGCTTGACGAGACAAATTTTCTCGATTGGGAAAGAAACCTCAAAATCGTTTTGAGGCACGAGAAGATTGGCTATGTCTTGGACGAGGCCCTACCGGAAAAGCCCGGCGAGGGTTCGGCACGCAGATGTTGTCGAGAAGTACAACAAGCACTTGTTCGACGATGCGATGCTACATGTATCATGCTTGCTTCCATGACACACGAACTGCGAAACGACGAGTCTATGGACGCCTACTCTATCATGGTCCACACGAAGGAACTTTATGCTTCTCGCCTCGCACCGAGAGGTACGAGGTCGCGAAGGCCCCGTTTAGTTGTAAGATGGCGTACGGGACCGCTTTGTGGGGTCACACGTGCTTAAAATGATCGGGTACATAGAGAGGCTTGGGAAGGTTTGGGCCACAAGTTGGAACGAGAGTTGAGTATTGACTTGATTACGCAATCTCTACCCGATTCATTCTCACGGTTCGTGATGAACTATCACATGAACAAGATAGATTGCTCCCTTGCGGAGTTATTGAACATGTTGAAGGCTGCCGAGGCACGTGTGGGGAAGGGAAAGCAAGTGTTGCTTGGTCACTTCGAGCAAGGGCAAGGCAAAAGCCCAGAAGAAGTCCAAGAAGGCGAAGGCTGCACCTAAGCCAACGCCCAAGATAGCGAAAGACAAATCCAAGGATGATTGCTTCCATTGCGGTGAGACCGGACACTGGAGGAGAAACTGCAAAGGCTTCTTGAGTACCAAGAAGAAGCATTCTGATGCTTCGACTTCAGGTATATTTATGATTGAGATCAACATTGCTTCTTCTAAGTCTAACCACTGGGTATTGGATACTGGTTGTAGTTCTCATATTTGTACGAATATGCAGGCACTAAGAAGAACTAGAGATCTGAGGAAAGGAGAGGTGGACCTACGCGTTGAAAATTGAGCAAGTGTTCTTTGCGCCGGCCGTAGGAGTTTATTTTCTTTCATTGCCCGGTGGGCTAGTACTAGAACTCAATAAGCTCGTTATTTTGTTCCCTGCTCTTACGAAGAGCATTATTTCTATTTCTGCATTAGATGTTGATGGTTTTTCATTTACGTTTGAGAATAAATGTTGTTCTTTTTCACGTGATGGAATCTTTTATGGTACTGGCATACTTAGCAATGGTCTCTACATATTAGATATGAATGTTGACGTACTTAATATAAATAACAAGAAAGCTAAAACAAATGACTTGAATGAATCCTACTTATGGCATTGTAGACTTGGCCATATAAATAAGAATCGCATCTCCAAACTCCATAAAGATGGAATGTTGGATCAATTCGATTACGAATCATTTGACGTATGCGAAGCTTGTTTACTTGGCAAGATGACAAAGTCACCTTTTAGTGGCAAAGGGATAAGATCCAATGAATTGCTTGAGCTCATACATACTGATGTGTGTGGCCCAATGTCGATTCAAGCCAAAGGAGGATACTATTATTTTATCACTTTCACTGATGACCATTCTCGCTATGGTTATATATACTTAATGAAGTATAAGTCTGAGGCCTTTGAAAAGTTCAAGGAATTCAGAAGTGAAGTGGAGAAACAACTAGGTAAAGAAATCAAAACACTTCGATCCGATCGAGGCAGAGAATACCTAGATGGAGAGTTTCAAGATTATTTGAAGGAGAATGGGATTCTACCTGAATGGACCCCTCCCGGGACGCCACAAATGAATGGCGTGTCTGAGAGGAGAAACCGCACCTTGTTAGACATGGTGCGATCCATGATGAGCTATGCAGTTCTCCCAAAATCGTTTTGGGGGTATGCTCTAGAAACCGCATCCTATACACTGAACCGAGTTCCATCAAAGACGGTTGACACTACGCCATACGAGGTATGGACCAAGAGAAAACCGAGCCTAGGTCATCTAAAACCTTGGGGTTGTCCAACTTACGTGAAGCGGATGAGGCCTGACAAATTAGAGCCCAGGTCTGACAAATGTCTATTTGTGGGATATCCTAGGGAAACCAAAGGGTACCAATTTTACCATCCTGAGGAACAAAAGGTGTTTGTTGCCAGGACTGGCCACTTTCTAGAGAAAGAGTTTATTCTGGATAGGGTCAGTGGGAGTAAAATTGATCTTGAAGAAATTCGAGAACCACTTACGGATAACAGTCAGTTGATGGAAGTAGAGGACTTGCCACACGCAGATGTGACACCAGCCTCTACCGTGGACACACTAGCACCTCGCAGATCCACCAGGGAACGCCGTGAACCCGAAAGGTATACTGGCGTGTATCTCATGGAAGATGAGGTCCCTAGAACTTATGAGGAAGTGCTATTAAGGCATGACAAAGAGAAATGGTGAAAGCCATGAATTACGAAATGGAATCCATGAAAGACAACCAAGTTTGGAACTTAGTTGATCCACCCGAGGGAATAGTTCCCATAGGGTGTAAATGGGTCTTTAAGAGAAAGACCGACATGGACGGTAACGTGACTACCTACAAGGCTAGGTTAGTGGCAAAAGGTTATAAGCGAGAGACAAGGAGTTGACTATGACGAAACCTTTTCGCCCGTTGCCATGTTAAAATCCATTAGAATTCTCGCTCGCTATTGCGGCATACCATGATTACGAAATCGGCGGATGGATGTGAAAACGGCTTTCCTTAACGGGAACTCATGTCGAGGAAGTGTATATGACACGGCTGAGGGTTTCACAACCAATGACGCCGGGATGGTGTGTAAACCGCAAAGATCCATTTATGGATTAAAGCAAGCTTCTCGGAGTTGGAATCTTCGCTTTGATGAGATAATCAAACAGTTTGATTTCATCAAGAATGAAGATGAGCCCTGTGTTTACAAGAAGGTTAGTGGGAGTGCCATTGTGTTCTTGGTGCTTTATGTAGATGACATATTGCTCATAGGGAATGATGTGTCTATGTTACAATCAGTCAAAGCTTGGTTATCCAAGAACTTCTCAATGAAGGACTTGGGTGATGCGACCTATATTCTAGGAATAAAGATCTATAGAGATAGATCTAAAAGGTTGCTTGGTCCGTCACGGTCCACTACATAGACAAGATGTCGAAGAGATTCGGCATAGAGCGATCAAGAAAGGATTGCGCCCATGTCACATGGGGTCTACCTGTCAAAGGGAATGAGTCCTAAGACAGAGGAGGAAAGGGCACAAATGAGTAAAGTCCCTTTTGCTTCGGCAATCGGGTCTATCATGTATGCCATGCTATGCACAAGACCAGATGTCTCGTACCCTCTTAGTATGACTAGTAGGTACCAGTCCAATCCGAGTGAGGGTCACTGGATTGCTGTCAAGAATATCCTTAAGTACATGAGATGTACTAGGGATATGTTCCTGGTTTTCAGGAACGATGATTTAGTATTACGAGGTTACACAGATGCCAGTTTCCAAACCGACAAGGACGACTTCAAGTCGCAATCTGGATTTGTTTTCACGCTTAATGGCGGAGCAATGAGCTGGAAGAGTTCCAAGCAGGAGACTACTGCGGACTCTACAACGGAAGCCGAATACATAGCTGTTAGGTGTGATGCCCGAAAGACAATTTTGTAATTGTTTTATTTAATAAATGAAATGATATTATTATTCATATTTATTATTCTCATAATCACCGATGTGACAATAGTATTTACACTACAGAAAACCCTAAAGTATATCGTTTATGTAAATCACTTAACTCAGTGTATGGTATATACACGGGAGGATTGAGTTAGTGAAGATGTACTTAAAATAAAATTAGCCCGTAGTGAAGTTAATCGAGAGTATCGGGTCTCTCCTTTAACGTGCTATTAATGCGCCCATAACACAATAGGTGTGATCGTCTTATCCGGACTTTCGGTTAAGAGAACCTAATGGGGCATTTATATATGACAGATATATCATATAGAAATTTGGACCGATTTGATTAGAGTTCACGATATAATTCCGTAATCGAGAATTCTTATCGAATCAATGGATGATCATATTTATGGATATATCTTAATCCCGAGGTGATCACGAGTCAACCGCTTGAATCGGTATGAGGTTTGACTTGACGGTTAAGGATTACACCGAGTCCGTGGTCCGAATTACCCCATCTTGGCATTGTACTTGGATTGAGTGAGTAGTCGTGTTATCACGGATACGGAATCCATTCCTTCCATTTACGGAAGTAGATAGACAGTTCCCTTATTTGTTAATCCTAGAAACGATCGATCCATGGAGTTCATATTACACCGATTAGCTACCGGTGAGTTGTATGAATTAATTGATCACTAGGGGGTTAATGGTAAATAAGGATAAGAGGTTCTAGAAAGGGTTAACGGTAACTTCCCGATTTAGAATGAACAGTCTATGGAGGATTAATCCATATGTAATGATTATATCAATGGACGCTTATTATTGTTCTCGTGAGGAGATAAATATAATCTCATAATCGGAGGAGTGCAGTCACGGGATTATGGTGGCATATTCCTGTGATTGATTTATCGAATATAATTATTCTGTTCGTAAGATAATTATTTATTTGATTTATCGGAGCCGCTGATTATTAGTCCATGTTCCCCGACGTGCCTCCTAATATAGCATAGCTATTCTCGGACGTCGAATCCTAATAATATTAATTTAGTTCTTGTTGGGTTTTATTAAAACGATATGTGAATTAATTGTTTAGTGGACTATTAAATTAGTTGGGCTAAATAATTAAATATGTGGAAAAGACATTTTCCATAATCTTGGCCCAATTATTGTGTAATGGCAAAATTAATATTGACTAGGTCAATATGTGGTAAATTTCGCCCCTTGACATGTTTTATGGAACAAGAAATTAGTTTCTTGTGAATTAATAAGACATGTGCATAAAATATTTATTGGATAAATATTTATGGAAAGAAATAAAGATAAATATTATTCTAGATTTGTTCTAGAATATTATGGGATTATCTTTTATTTAATGGGATTATTATAATTGATTTTGTATTAATTATTAAATCCTTGGAGGCTAAGTTTTACTCTCCTATATAAAAGAGTTCTCCCAAGCCTTTTAACACACATAAATTTCGACTTCTCTTAGAGAGAAGGAGCAAAAATTCGGCCAAGGGGATATTGGGGAAAATCTTGGAGATTTTTCCGGGTAGCATATCGGAAGGATTCGAGACGAGAATTTCCTTCCACCGGGAGTTGCTTGGATCACACGTACGGAAGATCGTGGTGCTCTTCACACCTTGTTCGTTCTTTCTATTGCGGTTCTTCAACTTGGATTTTGAGATCCAAGAGGTATGTTCTACAACCCCCTTGTAGAAATAGATCTAGTTATTTTATTACGTATATATTATAGATCTAGATCCTTAAATTGCTTCCGCTGCGGATGATATTACTAACAGTGGTAGCAGTCGCATGGTGATCTATATTTATACGTATAAAATATTAGATCTAGGAGTGGTAAAACATGTAGATTTTTGTCCCAATTTTTTTTAAAAAAAGGGGCCGAAATTTTTTTGTTTAATTTTTATGCTTATGAATGTCGTGGTTGAAGAGATGGATTGGGGTTGGCACTGTTTACCCGTTAGATCTATTGTAAACTCATATAAACGATGAAAATTCGTCCATATGAGTATAGGAAATTATGTAATTCTTTTTTATTGCAATTTTAATTTCCAGAAAATAGATCTGTTTAGTAGCTGTTTAGTTATTTCGTGTTTACCGTTGATTGAGCCGTTGAAACGACGATCCCTCCAGTCAGAATCAATATTGGAAGATGATGAACAATTCCACAAAATTTGGCGTCGATCGGAGTCCGTTTTGATATCTGTTCATTGCTGCAAAGAAGCTGCTGTAACAGAAAAACGCAGGATTCACAGAAACCCTACCTGTGACTTCCTCGAATTTCTGGGAGAGTTTGAACCGTTGAATCGCAAATCCAACCAGTCAGATCGATAAATATGGAGTTTTTGATGTGGCATAAAAATTTCAGGTCGATCGGGCTTCATCTCGACTCCCGATCGGCTCCGGAAAGTAACTGATACGCTGCAGTCAGAGACAGATGCAGCATCAAGATCGGCAGCTCCCTGAAGAAAATTGACAAGTCAAAACTCAGATCCGACCGTCCATATTGAAGCCCGAGGAATGAAGAACAGATCTGGAAAGTTTCGTCTCGATCCGAGTTCGTTTAGTTTCCCGACCATCGAAGAATTTGAACAGCTGCAAATTATGTTAGAAAGTAGTAAACCCTAGTTAGGGTTTGGTTATTTATTTTCTAATAGGTTAGATACGGGGGTACCAACGGTCCATCTCGGTGTTTAAATTTTCCGCAATTTATTTTTTATGTGTTTGATCATAAAATAGACATAAAAACGGAATTGCCATGACATGCATCATATCATAAATCCACTCCTTGCATAAATGTAGAATTTTAATTTTGGTAATTAAAATAGACATGTATACAAACTCGCGTAATTAGTTGAAATTTAATTAATACGTGGTAATTAATTAATTTAGAAACTAATTAAAGAGCCGAGGACGGGTTATGAAATCGTTAAGCCTTTCGGTGTGTGTTCTCGGTGAACCGCCTTAAAGCCCAAACGAGATCACGTTTTCGATTCATAGTGTCTACGAGATTGAATGATGGTAAAAGAACAATAAATCTCGGATAAAAACGGTTCGCTTATAAGTTGGGTGGTCAACTGAGCTAGGCTCAACCGACTTAACCCTCCTAGTGTGATGTATGCACGGGGGTCCGGCAAGACTAAGCTACACCAACGAGCGGAGGGGTGATTCCTTCTTATCTCAATGGGGCTCTCTTGACCCGACTTCGTCCGATTGTCACATATGTTCCAACGAATAGGACGGGTAGGCTTGCCTACGTTACCGACACCATTCGGAATCCTTGATTTGATGTGCTTTTATGTTAACATCAAAAAGACGTGGTTAGTTAACCCACCACCACTTCCAAAATATTGAGTGGGAGCGGGGGAGGCGACAGCCAACCCCACGGCCTCTACTATAGATACAAGTAAGTGAGAGAAGGGTGACGCCTCGCGGCGCTTTGATTTCGTCCCCCTACGGATGGTGTTCACCCCTATCAACATTCATGGCTTGGTCTCCGAAAGGATAGGATTTTTGGGTACTCGTCGGGTCACTGACCTATCCTACGACGGCACACTCGGGGCGTACCTAAGAGATCCGATATAGTAGGTCACACTCATAAAGGATATTTTTGATAATATCTAGGCTAAAAAAGGAAGGTAGTCAATGAATAAAGGGATGTTCGATTCTCGTGGGATGTTTGATTCTCACAAGTTATTCATTGATGATATTGTCTCGATTTAACCGTCATCTCTTTGACCTACCCTACGGCGGCACTGAGATGCGAGGTTAAAACCTTGGAATGGTAGAGTAGACTTACTTATAGTTTAAAATTCCTAAAATAAAATCATATAGTAGTGTTAAACTTGAATTAATATATGTCATTTTATTTACAACATTATATTCCTTACTAAATTGCTTAAAAATTAATAATTGACTAGTATTGACTTCGTTAAAAAGTGGAAAGTAACTAGGACGTTGAACTAGTTAATCGATAATGAAATTATTTTTCGAAAGAGATATTTTCTCTTAAAGCCTTTTAAAAACCAGAGTGACATATAGGTATGTCACTAATGTCATTCGTGTCAAACGGAAGACAAACTTAGTTTGATCAAAGGTGATTTCGGACTTTGAAATTCTTCTAGTGAATTTTGAGTGTGTAGTGATTACACTAGTAATTTTCTAATTGAAAAATCGGAAAATCATGAAGTGTCACTAGTTGGACGATATTTGGAATCGATGAACTAGTGGGAGCTTTATGATTTGTTGTTTTTCTAGAACATTAGAAAAGTGTAACTGACTACACACGTAACCGTTCTAATTGAAAAACCGAAAAGTCATGAAATGTCGCTAGTTGGACGATATTTGGAATCGATGAACTAGTGGGAGTTCTATGATTTATTGTTTTTTTGGAAACATTGGAACTATGTACGAAAGATTTTCTAATCGAAAAAATCGGAAAATCATAAAAATAAAGCATTGCTCGTTAGACGGTATTTGGAACCGATAAACTAGTGGGAGCTTTAATGTTATGATTTGTTGTTTTTTCTGGTATATTAGAAAATCCGAGAAGTCCCGACAAGTAACACTTGAAATAGACATCCCACGGTTCAAGAGTAGTGTCTACTCAAACGAACCGCTTATTCAAGACTGTTTCCATTCACGGAAAGTCAAGAATGGGAGAATGTGTCTAAAAGTGTTAGTCATCTAAACTGAGAAAACTTTAAGGCTGAACCAAAAATTAAGAAACTGAAAATCATAGGATAAGGACAGTGATTTTGGATCACAAACCTATGAATCCTTGGCGATTTTCTCGAGCTAAGTTCTTTGGAAGAACAAAATAGCAGTGCATTTAACGATTAAAGGAGTGAACAACGGGCAGTTAATTTTAGCTAGAATAGTGGGAGTGATATAAATCTCGGATTCAATCCTTGGATATCACGGAAAATTTATTTTTTGTTTAAGATTCGTTGGAACGAAAGGATCTACCTTCTATTTCGATGATTTGTTTGTCGTATAGAAAGTGAATATACCATTTTTAGTACGAATCTAAGACTCGGACTTTTGTTTGATAAAGTCAAAACCACTTAGAACGGCTGAAATATGTATATAAAACACATCTTAAGAACTATTAAAAGCAATTGGTTTCGATATTTAGATAAACGCTTCTTCATATTCAATAGTTAGTCCATAGTCCCTAAAAGACAAGACCTGAAGACTGGCTCAGGGTGATTCCTTTCTCCAGTCTGGTTATATTGTCTCAAAGGTTCAATGACTAAGTTTCCTTTCAATCGGGAAAGGATAATGGTTATAAAGAAGTAACATAGCTTGTTCATGACGGCCTTTTGGGGTCTGATGAAAGATACAAGCTAGTAGGAGCTTCCGAGTAGTGACTTCTTGTCTGATAACTATTCCGCACTCCGGTAAGTTTATCCAAAATATTTTGAGGTTTCTCTGTTTTCAACAGAGATAGAGTATTCTATACTCAGAAATGGGCCATCAGATAGTCCTAGGGACTGATGCTCGGCCTGCCTCATAGTGAAATGCTTTCACTTAAGTGAGAAACCGTTAAATTGCCTTATATATGTTTTAGATGTGCTACAATATACTGCTTAACTCAATAAAGATATTGGAAGCGAAATAACGGTTTACATTGAAATGTAAGACCGAGAAGTCTACCTAAAATATGCTTTGGAATTTATGGATAAGGTGTGGATTCGGTTCACCCCACTTCCATAAATATAAGCATTTAGCACACGGTGCTTGAAGGTAAGACTGGGAATTTCGCGCATACATTCGGTCAATGACCATTTGTGGTATATCTTTTAAGCTATTGAGTATAAAGGTTAGATATAGGATTCTTGGAATCGGGAAGGGACAGTTATACTGTTGCATCCTTTCTGATAGAGTCCATGAACAGCAAAACCTTGAACCTTGAAGTACGTTTACTCAAGGTAGTTACTAACCGATTAAAATCAGACCACATCCAACATCGGTTGTTGGTGATAACACTAAATACTACTAAACTAAATCAGAATTTCGATCCACTCAGTAAGTATTGGGAGTATGGTTTATCCATTACCCATTACGGTTTACGGACTTGGTAGTCGAGGATCGATTGATGACCTATGGCTCTTTTGTGAGTAGTATAGGATTCGATAATAGAGGTTGGTTTAATAGCCATAACCACAGCGTGAATGGAGTTCGGAACTCCGGTTGTTCATGCTCTTGTAGAACCACCTGAGCGTCTCAGGCCCAGTGGGAGTAATTGGATCTACACGGAAAAGAGTAGAATGAATAGGAAAGTTTATCTTTCAGAGAAAAGCTTGAGTGGTCTAGGGGTAATTCCCTAAGAAGTAGAGAGTTAATCAGACCTTGAACTCTCTTACCACTTAGTATTGCGTGATTTCGTTCGAAAGCAAAAAGAAAATAGGGGTGATTCCATGAGACTTTCTTGCCAAACAAACGGAGTCTGGATTCATTCAGAACAAAAGGGTATTGCCTTATGAACTTATGACAGGATGACTGTCAAGGCTTATGTCCTTTTGTGGATAAAAAGCAAACCTCTCGGTCACTTTAGAAGTCATATATTTCTACAATATGTGGAGTTGACCGAATATTGATAAGTCTTTTTGTAGGCGGATATCAATTTTAGTACGGTAGTGAATATATACATACATATATTAGTGTTTGTGAAGGATAACACTGCACCAGTTGGAATCAACATGGGTGTGTTATCTGAAGTCAAAATCTGACAATACCACAATTCTCTGCAACAGAGATTTGGACAACATTCTTAAGAGTTTGACTCGGTCGAATGCATTAGAATCAGTCACTGGTTTCCCATCCATCTTATTGGTTAAGATGATGCATCTGTGTATGCAACATTCAACGAGGAAGTTCTACCCTATGCCTCAGGAATGACTCTCTAAGTCTTTGGATCAAGAGAAATGGGATAGATTCTCTTTATAGTAAGAGATGGTCAGGTTATTGAACGTCAACTTTGATCGAATCTTAGATTCGGCTGTTAACAAAGCAAGTTTAGTATGTCCTTTAGTATCTCGAGAGAACGAGGAATAATATGCGGACATATTCATGTGTGAACTTGGATATGTGTGATACACTGATTTTGACTTTAAGTCAGATTGAGGATGATCGTTAAGTCGATCTCGGGCTTAGTGTTTACTCTTGTGTTGAAGCTATTGCCTGGAGGAATCCAGCAACGCCAACTCGACTTTAACTAGTTGGTGATTAGCGGCTTTTGTAGTAGCTAAAGAGGCGATATAGCTAAAGGATTTCCTTTTCATATCTGGGAGTGATTCTAGATTTGGAAGCCGATACCACATCATTGTGCAAACGATGAAGGGGTAGCTTATAGGGATTTTCGAAATCACTAGAGGTCAAAAGCATATTGGGAAAGTACCACATGATTACATGGACCGGTAACGTTTCGATTCTACGGATCGTCTCGAGCCGACAACCTGACTAATCATTAAGACCCATGACATTTAGATGTAGGTACTCCCCGAGTCAGCGACCTATCCTACGACGGCATACTCGGAGTGTACTTTGGAATACGAAATGGATATGATATGCTTAATGGGTACTAGAATACGGGATGGGTCTCCATTGCTTTAGAGCAAGTGGGAGATGTAGTTTGTTGTATTTTAAATAATAGGGTGTGCTCTAAAACAATTAATCACATGCTTTCGTGCAAGTGGGAGATTGTTAGGTGTGATGCCCGAAAGACAATTTTGTAATTGTTTTATTTAATAAATGAAATGATATTATTATTCATATTTATTATTCTCATAATCACCGATGTGACAATAGTATTTACACTACAGAAAACCCTAAAGTATATCGTTTATGTAAATCACTTAACTCAGTGTATGGTATATACACGGGAGGATTGAGTTAGTGAAGATGTACTTAAAATAAAATTAGCTCGTATGAAGTTAATCGAGAGTATCGGGTCTCTCCTTTAACGTGCTATTAATGCGCCCAGAACACAATAGGTGTGATCGTCTTATCCGGACTTTCGGTTAAGAGAACCTAATGGGGCATTTATATATGACAGATATATCATATAGGGCTGGACCGATTTGATTAGAGTTCACGATATAATTCCGTAATCGAGAATTCTTATCGAATCAATGGATGATCATATTTATGGATATATCTTAATCCTGAGGTGATCACGAGTCAAGCGCTTGAATCGGTATGAGGTTTGACTTGACGGTTAAGGATTACACCGAGTCCGTGGTCCGAATTACCCCATCTTGGCATTGTACTTGGATTGAGTGAGTAGTCGTGTGTTATCACGGATACGGAATCCATTCCTTCCATTTACGGAAGTAGATAGACAGTTCCCTTATTTGTTAATCCTAGAAACGATCGATCCATGGAGTTCATATTACACTGATTAGCTACCAGTGAGTTGTATGAATTAATTGATCACTAGGGGGTTAATGGTAAATAAGGATAAGGATAAGAGGTTCTAGAAAGGGTTAACGGTAACTTTCCGATTTAGAATGAACAGTCTATGGAGGATTAGTCCATATGTAATGATTATATCAATGGACGCTTATTATTGTTCTCGTGAGGAGATAAATATAATCTCATAATCGGAGGAGTGCAGTCACGGGATTATGGTGGCATATTCCTGTGATTGATTTATCGAATATAATTATTCTGTTCGTAAGATAATTATTTATTTGATTTATCGGAGCCGCTGATTATTAGTCCATGGTCCCCGACGTGCCTCCTAATATAGCATAGCTATTCTCGGACGTCGAATCCTAATAATATTAATTTAGTTCTTGTTGGGCTTTATTAAACGATATGTGAATTAATTGTTTAGTGGACTATTAAATTAGTTGGGCTAAATAATTAAATATGTGGAAAAGACATTTCCCATAATCTTGGCCCAATTATTGTGGAATGGCAAAATTAATATTGACTAGGTCAATATGTGGTAAATTTCGCCCCTTGACATGTTTTATGGAACAAGAAATTAGTTTTCTTGTGAATTAATAAGACATGTGCATAAAATATTTATTGGATAAATATTTATGGAAAGAAATAAAGATAAATATTATTCTAGATTTGTTCTAGAATATTATGGGATTATCTTTTATTTAATGGGATTATTATAATTGATTTTGTATTAATTATTAAATCCTTGGAGGCTAAGTTTTACTCTCCTATATAAAGAGAGTTCTCCCAAGCCTTTTAACACACATAAATTTCGACTTCTCTTAGAGAGAAGGAGCAAAAATTCGGCCAAGGGGATATTGGGGAAAATCTTGGAGATTTTTCCGGGTAGCATATCGGAAGGATTCGAGACGAGAATTTCCTTCCACCGGGAGTTGCTTGGATCACACGTACGGAAGATCGTGGTGCTCTTCACACCTTGTTCGTTCTTTCTATTGCGGTTCTTCAACTTGGATTTTGAGATCCAAGAGGTATGTTCTACAACCCCCTTGTAGATGTAGATCTAGTTATTTTATTACGTATAATTTATAGATCTAGATCCTTAAATCGCTTCCGTTGCAGATGGTGTTACTAACAATAGCAGCCTCGGAGGCGGCAAAGGAAGCTGTTTGGATGAAGAAGTTCATTACTGAACTTGGTGTGGTTCCCTCCATTGAAGGTCCAGTACCTCTGTACTGTGATAATAATGGAGCGATATCTCAGTCTAAGGAACAAAGGTCTCATCAGAAGTCCAAACATGTGCTACGGTGCTATCACTTGATTAGAGAGATAGTAGATAGAGGAGATGTAAAGATAGAGAAAGTCCACACAGATGATAACATAGCTGATCCGTTAACCAAGGCATTGTCTCAAGCTAAGCATGAGAAACATGTTCACTTGCACGGGCTTAGGCATATGGGTGATTGGTTTTAGGCCAAATGAGAGATTGTTGGAAAGGTGTCCTAAACCCAATCGGGTTGGACCGGATCCGACCGGGTCGGGTCATTTACAGTCTATTTAGTTCATGTAATAACTTTATTATGATTAATAAAAGCACTTATGTTATTATATATTGTTAATCTTCATATTGTTTGTTGTATATATATAGTAACGTCCCTAGTATCAATCTGTGATAGAGAAACCATGATAATGATTATGGTTGATGAGATCTCTAATCACTATAACAAGGTTGGTACTTAAATGTCTCTAGTCTTATGTATTATCAAATGGGACATTGATAGTATAATCAGACTAGCACGTATTGGATGTCTTCTATCTTTTAGAAGGTAGGGATAGATCTCGTCTATCGAAGTGTAGAGACACTTGACCGTACGTGGACGTGTATTAGAGAATGCGTACGTTAGGCGGACCCACTTACATTAAGTGTCACACTATGTGGCGGTTGTGTAATTATCCTTTTGACCGGAGTCTTCATGGCATCACGGTGTGGATTGTCATGCTTTGACACTATTGAGATTTCTCCTAACCACGGGGCGATCAAGCGGTAGTGATTGGGTATGATATTGAAGCATTCGGAGTATACATGATTGGTCGTCCGGGAATCGCGTATCCTATGATTGGGATCGAATATCCGAAATGGCCTTCTTATAAGGAATGTCTAGCTCTCGAGAATCTTTATAAATTGGGAGTAAATGTGTTATTCCGAGAGAGCATGATATCCAGATTATAAGATACGATCGTTAATGTATTGACACTCGAGATACGATCGTATGGATATTGTTACAGCGATAGGATTGTAAGTTACACGGTAACTGCTTCACATGAAAGGTAGTAGTCATTGCTTTTGACTCTTCCGATGATTGGGGATCACGGTGTGTTGCTAGACGCTATCCCGTGATCGTTAGGTATGAAGGGCATTTTAGTAAATTGCACTTTGTGTCTACGGCCAACATATTCGGAAGCCTATCGGGTCACACACATATGAACATCGAGTCGGATTAAAATGCGGTTATAGTTGATGACCAAATAAGGAAAGTTTATCTCTAGACTATAAAGGTTATAGTGGTAAATTAATATGGTGGTATTTATTTATTATGAATAAATAAAATACAAGATATTAAATTAGATTAATTAAAGAATATTCCGGAAGCCAATTTATTGGCATATGGGGCGCCACTTTTGAGTGTATAACATACACTTGGATTGTGCACTTTAATTAATAAGATTGCCATAATATTAATATAAGATATTAATTGATTTTGAAAAATAGATTTATGGTAATAAGATAATTATAATCAATATATGATATTGGCAAAATAAATTATAATTAAAGAGATAAATCAATCTAGTTGATTTTCCTTATTTTATTGGAAAAAGGTTTTCTTCTCCTACACACCATTGGGGCGCCACCTTCTACTATATATAGGAGGTGGGTGTCAAGCTCTTTTGTACAACACAATTGCAAGAGTTCATAATTCTTGTGTAAAATAGAGAGCCTTCCATAGTGAGTTTGTGAGGGAAGAAAAGGTCCGGTCTAGCAGCCGGAGTTTTTCCGATAGCAATCCAAGGAGGATTCCGGCGAGGGGTTCGTGTGGATTAGCGATAGAGGCCGGACGCGTGGACGGCTTGCGCATTGAACTACTCTCCGTTGGCGGTCAAAGCGACGATCTAGTAGATCATCTAAGGTATAACCGTCAAACTACTTAACGTGTTTATTGCATTAAACGAAGAACGATCTAGAAAAGGAAATCAAATTTTAAATTCCGCTGCGTTAAACTAGTGATTTCCTAACAAGAACTAATGGTGAAATTTCTGAAAGAATTTGAGACGGCGGAGCGGCCTAAAATGTGTATCGAGGATCTTGCTGGTCCCACGGAAGGGTAAAACTATAGTCAGATGGGGGTGAGGGGGTGGGTGAATGACTATAGTGGAGTTTCAAAAACTTTTATTATATTTAAAAGCTTTTGGGCAGCGGATAATTTGATTCTTTAAATGTTGGTTCAAAGTAGATTATGCAATCACAGATATAGTATGTAATGAAAAAAAAGTGCTGTAAAGTAAATTGCAGAAAGTAAATCGACACAAAGTTTTATAGTGGTTCAGGGTGGTGTAATCCCTTAATCCACTCTTCTCTTGTGATTATTGGAGGAATTCACTATTGTTTTCACAGATACAATAGTTAGATTGTCCTTGGATACACAAGCTTAACAATCTTCAAGACTATCACTCCTTGGCTACAAAAGCTTCATTGACTCAGTCTCTATCACTGCACCTTGAGAACAAATCTTTCAGCAGCTATCACAAAGGTTGCAACTCCTTCTCAGATTCCTTTGATTCAATTGCTTCGGTTGATGTGAATTGGATTCACAGACTTGTGATCAATCTCAATGCTTAATGTGGAATTCGAGCTCTAATTTGTGTGTTGATATCTAGATGTTTTCTTTAAGTACAGATATAAGGCTTTTCAAATTGATAGAGTCTCTGCTGGTTTCTTATCAGATTCAATCGTTCTCAATGTCTTTTCTTTTCTTGTCTGTCAATGCCTTCTATTTATAGCCTTGATAAATCTTAGTTTGAATTTCCGTCCGTTGGCAAATTAATGTGGGGAATAATCCTTGATTTAATTCTTGATTCCCCTTTAATTGTATTCTTCTTGATTTCAGTGATCGGATTTTTCTTCCAACGTTTATCAGAAAATCCGTCCTTGATTGATCCTCAATTGATTGTGCATTTAGTGCTTGTTCTTCATCATTTGAAATCTGAGCCAGTAAAGTTTACTTGGCCGTTCCCTGAACGGTTAAGTGATCCTCCTGACTTATCTATCTTAGTTCTTCCTTCACTGATTTGTCTTTGCTCAGCCAATAGTCAGTTCACTCTGCCAGTTTACTACTTTGTTATTTTATTTGATCTTTCAGGTACTTCTTGAACTTCACTGATCCTTAATTTGGGTGAGATCAGTGTACACCATATTTGAAAATGTATTCCATCATTTAGATATAACTTAGACTTATCCAAGGTCATCACAGACTTCCTTGGTTATAAGTCAGACCATAATGTTTTCATGCTTCTCTACTGGTACTTGGCTGGCTTTACTCTGCTGGATTTCTGTTTTACTTTGCCATCCTACCA
Organism: Gentiana straminea; assembly: GCA_036785695.1. NCBI lineage: Eukaryota > Viridiplantae > Streptophyta > Magnoliopsida > Gentianales > Gentianaceae > Gentiana > Gentiana straminea. Next base: position 1,926,545 of record JAVUPR010000375.1, on the reverse strand, counting down.
ACTAGTACAATACTTGTCTGACTCAACTTATACAACATGTCAGACTCTAAGTAAAGTCTTATACAGAGAATTCTAACTTATTTCCTGCTTGCTATAACAGCTAGTATGGCCATCATCAAAACATAATAAAATGTTCGTAACAATTTCCCCCTTTTTGATGATGCCAAAACCCTCATAAGCCTGAACATAAGTATGCAAACTTTTCATAATAATTAACAGAATATTCATCCATTCAAGGGCAATAAGATATTGCATCACAATTATTCATAGGCATTTAATCAGTAAATAATATTCAGTAAATCACTATTAGAATGGCTACTACTTCTTTTCTTCAAACCTAAAAGTCCTTGCCTTTGATGCCCTTGCCCTTGTCTGTTGGGCTTTCCTTCTTTCCACTGGAGCTTCCGGGCTTCCTTCCCCCTTTTTGGCATCACTAAACCTTTCCTCAAGGGCCCAGTTGGCTGCCTCAGAGTCTGAGAGAGGACCAAATCTTTCCTCCAGGATTTTGTTTGTTGCTCTAGTAACATTTAGTAGAGTATTGAGTTGCTTTCCTGAATAGTCCATAATCTCATTCAGATGGTGGATTTGCTGAGTATGAGCATTCAAGGTGTCCACCAATGGTTTGAGATTTCTTATCAATTTTGTCAGCCAGAAACTCAAGATTAGTTTGGACATAAGAGGGGATGAGATGCTGGAGGTTGCAAAGTGAGTTGCCCTGTCTCTTCATCACCTCATCTTGAACCTTAATGTGACTGACGAGGGCCTCAATTTTGTGATTTAAGGTGGTTGCATCACTCCTTAGGGCAGTCTTTAGATGTTGCCTACTGATGTACTACCTCTTCATGTCCACTATCAGATGTTGAATGTCCAGATTAAAAAGTCTATCTGGATCTGCTTCTACTGGTGCTGATGCATCAGCCTCATCTTCTTCATTTCCTGCTTGGGCAAATGCGTCACCCTGCTCTTCTTCCTCTTTCTGTACCTTTTTTCTTCATCTATAGCAACCTCATGATCGGAGAGAGATTGATGAAGTTCACTTTCATTGCCTTGTCCTTGGGAGGATTGACCTTCTTTTCCATGTGCTGGAGTCTTGGTTTCTTCTGCTGGTGTTCCCCCTTGATCAATGCTGGGGGTGCTGACATGTTCAACGGAGTGAGTTTGATCAACTGGCTCACTCGGCTGCTTGGCAACTTTGCTGATGCTTCTCAGAATCACCTCTTGAATCGTTAGGTCATCATCAGAAAGGCCCAACTTTTCATGATCATCTTCAAGATGATCTCCTTCCTGTTGCTCTTCTGCACCTTTGTCCTCCTCACTGTCAGTATCATCTTCCTCTTCTGCTTTATCAGATGATGTAAGACGGTATCCTTCTTCACCTTCTTCTAGATAGGTGACTTCTTCTTGTTTCTCTTCCTCAGTGGCTGTATCTGTTAGGTTTTATGCCCGAAAGACAATTTGTAATTGTTTTATTTAAATAAATGACAAAATTTATTTCATCTTATTTATTCGCATTTATTGCCAATATTAATACACTGCAGAAAACCGTAAGTATGTTGATTATGTAATCACATAACTCAGTGTATGGCTATACACACGAGGATTGAGTTTGTGAAATATACTTAAAATTAACTTAGTCCATAGCATTTATTAATCTGAGTACGGGTCTCTAGATTAATTTGCTAATAATGCGCCCAGAACACTTTAGGTGTGACAGTCTTATCCGGACTGTCGGTAATAGGGTACCTAAGTGGGCATTTATATATGATGATAATCATATAGGGCTGGACCGATTTGATTTGAGTTCTCGATATAATTCCGTGATCGAGAAGTCTTATCGAATCACAAGATGATCATATATGGATTAATCTCAATCCTGAGGTGATCACAGACAACTGCTTAGACTAGGGTAGGGTTTGATGTGTTAGTAAGGATCACTTATTAGTATGTGGTCCAACACTTCTCGTTGGCTCTATTCTAGCTAGGATGAGTGAGTAGTCTGTGCTATCACAGATATGGAATCCATTCCTTCCCTCGGGAAGTAGACAGACAGTTCCCTTATTTGTTAACCCTAGAAACATATCGATGGGCCCAGTTCATTCTATATTAGTTATGAACTAATTGATCACTAGGGGGTTAATGGTAAATAAGGATAAAATGTTTCGAGATGCGTTTACGGAGATATCCCGAATTGAAGTGAACAGTCTATGGAGGATTTATCCGTATGTAATGATTATATCAGTGGACACCTTACGACTCATAGTTGAGTGTAAGTTTATATCTATATTCAACAGAGTTCAGTTTCGGGTTTATGGTGGTGTAATCCCGGAATTAATAGATTGAATATAATTGTTCGGTCTGACGAATAATTTTATTTAATTTATTTTAGCTACTGAATATGGGTCCATGGTCCCCGACGTGGCTCCTAATATAGCATATATGTTTTCTCGTCGTTTCACCTCAATTATAATTAAATAGTTGGATTGGACTAAAAAAACGAGGTAGTATTACGGAAACCGACAGTTAACTACACTCAAGAAGAAAAAAATAAAAGAAAATAGAAAAACAATGCAACTAGATGACATGCAACTAAATGATATGCATCTGAATGATATGCAAAAATAAAAGAAAATAAAAGAAAGAAAACTAGCCCACTCATTTGCAACATGACATGTATAAAATAAACGTCTACCAAATAATAACAGGTTACGATAAATGACAGTACTGTTCATTACATGCAGTGTAGACGCGCTTTAAGACTCATCAAAGGTGATAGCATTATGGAAAACCAACAGTTAGCTATACTAAACAGATATAACTCATAAGGTTTCCATCGTAGCAACGGAAAACCAACAGTTACTACCCAAATGAGTTATAAAAATAACAAGGAAGCACATAAGTCTCAAAGCTCACAAGATTCATCACGGCGGTATGTAGCATACGGAAACCGACATTAGCTACTAATTAACACGAAGACCGCTTATAGCATACGAGAACCGACGAGTAACTATAACTTGCATGGATGAATCATGTATAAGGAATAAGATCATTTACTTAGCATGAATTCATAGATGGAAAGGTATAACATTCATATTCAGGACATCTATGTAAAAAAATAAATAAGCCACAGAAGCTCGAATGTAAGCAATCCATACTAAATAAAAGCATTAGGAATGAGATCAAGAAAAACCTGGACTGGCGTTCACTAATTCAAACGGGCGTTTAAAACTTATGCAGGCCGGACGGGCGTTTAGATATATGGACGTCCGTCTGGTTCTTGAAAACAGAACAGAGCTGATACGTTTTGGAACGGACGAGCGTCCAACAAACCAGACGCTCGTTTACCTGCATGTTAGGGACTGGACGGGCGTTCACTTACCTTGAACGCTCGTCCAAAAGTCGAATTTGCATAGAAAACGCAGGAAACACAGCAAACCCTAATTTCTTAAAAGATCATACATCAAATATCACAGAGCAGCCACATCAAATTAAAGCACAGAGGGTTAGACTAGATTGCAACAACATATAATTCACGTCTCACAAATCGAGTAAAAAACTCTTTGCACATTCTTAACCTAACGGTCATCGAAACACGGCAAAAATAAAAACTCTCGATTTATTCAACGCTACTTTTATTGAAAACGAAAAATAAAAAAAACGTAACAAAATTGAGAAATTAATTCAACCAAATTCAACAAAACACCGATTCCCCGGCAACGGCGCCACTTTTGTTGGGGAGATTTTGCATCATTAAAACAAAAGAAAATTTATAAAACCTATACTACCATGCAAAACTACCTCCTAACCGGCCGAATACCGGGTAGTTGCTAGTAAAGTTGGATAAGTACGGGTATCGATCCTCAGGGAAAAGGGATGTTGAACCTAATCTTATTAATTCCTTAAATTGTTACTACTATTTATTACTAAACCTAAACTAAAACGGAAAATAAACTGGACAGAGGATTGTTAATCCAAATTCAGGAAAGATAATTTCGAACAAACATAAAATAAAACTATATCTACGAAAACAATAAAACTAACTATCATTGAACAAACATGAACAAGCCATGATCAACCTCTTCCCAACAACCATCACCCCACCAAAAGAAACACGATTCACACACATTCATTCACAAGTTATCTTGGATTATTATCTTATCTAAAGAAGCGTTTCCTCTTCCGATTTATCACGCCATTAATTAGTTTACCTTCCGGTCTTAACTAATATCGATACGAATCAAAGATATGGATTAAATCCTAATCTAACAACATTATCCCTCAACTTCCGTTTGTTGGAATAATTATTGTCAATCTCCCTCACGATAATCTAATGAATCTATTAACTTCCGTTATCTAAATTCGATTAACAAAAACAATACAAAACATGAAAGAGAACAAGAACAACGCAATGAAATAAACACATGAAAAATCTCATCTTTCCGGTAACGGTGACATCCCTCAACTTCAATCTAAGATAATCTTGCATCGAATTAATTAAATTGTGGTTCTCTCGTAAACCTAGATATTTAACCTACGAACTTCCGTTATGTATAGATTAAAAATCTAATCTTTCCTATGGTGATCTAAACTACACCGACTTCCGTCATACGGTAGCATCAAATCATACAATCATCTTTCGATATAAAATTGCACGATACAAATAAACATAGGAAACGAAACAATTATAATTAAAACTTACAAAATCATCCATAAACTCGAAATTAAAGTCTTTGCGAGAAACGGTCTCCATGGCTGCTCCATGGATGAAAGCTCCAAGCCTTCATCATAATTCGAACAAGAAAAGAAAACGAAACGAAAAATAAAACCTAATCTAACCCCGATCACCCGAGCACAAGGCTCGGGTGACCGGCCTTGGAAGCCTCAGAAAATAAGGTGTTCTTGCGGCTGCTGTGTGTAAAATTCGATATGGTATGATTAGGGTTTACATAAGGGCTGTATTTATAGAGGATAGAGGCGGTTTGGCTTAAGTCGGCGTTGGACGCCCGTTTAAGATTATGAACGCCCGTTCGGTCACTTGGACGGGGGGTTGGACGCTCGTTTAGACAGCGTCTGAACTCTCTGATCCAATTCTTCAGCTCTGAACGCTGGTTTAGCTTTTTTAAACGCCAGTTTAGGCCTTGGACGCTCGTCCATTGATCTTGGACGCCGATCCAAACTGATCAAACTTGATAATTCCATCTTTATCTTGATTTATTTCTTTCCTTATCCCTTCCAATCTTCCATAACTTTGATTGATCCTCCCTCATCTCGAAATTAGCTCTTTAGGATCACCTTTTCCACCATCAATGAGTATCTACAAGAATAGGAAAACATACCAAAGCGTAACACATTTCCAAAATCATATAAAATCATCATTTAAGCACATAATTCGTTACGTTTTACGATTTAACTATTGAAAACATCATTTACTCAATATTTCAATATAAAGCTCGATTTCTATGAAAATAATACGAATATGGGGGAAATTGATATAAAATATATCCTTATAAAACGTATAAAATCACCCTTAACAGATAACTACTTCTTTGTCAAACATTTTGCTTACAATGCAGTCTGGGTCGCTCTTCTTCTTGCAGGGCACAAATTTTGCATTCTTCTAAAATGCAATCAGGGTTTCATAGCATATGCCAGTGATTGGGGGGGTTAGGAAGGTCATCAACCCTAGATTGATGCACCCATCAACCAATCTTTGGGCTTGTGTATCGTGTTCACAAAAAGGTAGATAATGTTCAGGGTCTGAAAAATGACCCTGTGACGATTGATTTTTCATAGTATTTTTCTGTGTGAGAGATTGAAGAGGATGAAGCCATTGTTTTAAGTGTTTGAGATTTTGAGAAAGCTTCGATTTTTTAGAGAAAATAGGGTTTTTAAATTGCAAGAGCGTAGAAATTTGCTGAAATTCTCTAAGTGTGGTTTATATAGGATGATTTTAGGTAGTGTGAACATGGTTGAATGTGGAAGGATTTTGTGACATAATGGCGTGATTTTATGTATATAAATCACGGTATTTGAGTGTAATATGGGAGTGGATTGAGGTATGTAATGATAAATCCCGGGAATCGAGGCGTTTTAATTCAAAAATAATATAGTTACCTCAACGATTATAATTTGATATCCACGTGTGTAATCTTCCATAGTATAATCCTCCACAACTCCTTTGATTTTCCACGTGTATAGAACTAATTTAGTTCACACTTTAGTTTTCTGTTTGCTTCAATAAATATTCCGGTGGAGTGACTTGGCTGGTCACTAGGCCGGTGTAGTGGCTTCTTTACTGAGCTGTTATATATAAAGATGTTCCTAACAATCAGGTAAGTGAACTCCGTTGATTACCAGTGCTTTACCTGCCAGGTGAGCACACCCAAAATGGCAAAGGTTCAGTCAGCTGGTGGAGTCACTCGGCTGATTACTCCAGTTAGCTGCTTCTTATGACTTAATCAATTTCTATCATTCCCAACCCAGTTCTCAACTTGCTGAATCTTTCATGACTGAGAGGTTTTGTGAAGATGTCAGCCAATTGATCTTCAGTTGATATTTATCTTAGAATAACATCTCATTTTTCAACATGATCTCTGATTAAATGATGTCTCATATCAATATGCTTTGTTCTTGAATGCAATACTGGATTTTCAGTAATAGATATTTCACTTGTGTTATCACACATAATTGGAATTATCTTCTCCTCCATTCCACAATCCCTTAGATGTTGTATGATCCATAGCACTTGTGCCCAACAGCTGCCTGCTACTATATATTCTGCTTTTCAGCTATTGATGTGGATATAGAGTTTTGCATTTTGCTAAACCATGATACTAGTCTGTTGCCAAGCATTTGACAGGTTCCAGATGTGCTCTTTCTATCATATCTTCCATCCAGCATAATCAGAGTCTAAATATGATATTAGTTTAAATCCTCCATCATTTGAATACCAAATTCTTGCATTGATGGTGTTCTTCAGATATTTGATTATTCTTTTAGCTGCCAGTAGGTGAGATTCCTTTGGTTGAGCTTTGAATCTTGCACATACTCCTACTGCAAATGCTATATCGGGTGCTTGCAGTTAGATAAAGTAGAGATCCAATGATTCATCTATAAAGCTTCTGATCAACATCCTTTCCACTTTCATCTTTTCCAAGAATAACTCTTGCACACATTGGTGTATTTGATGTGCCACTAGTGTCCATGCCATATTTGTGTATCAAGTCTTTTGTATACTTGGGTTGATTGATAAAGATTACATCCTTCTTTTTCTTTATTTGTAGACCAAGAAAGTAATTTAATTCTCCCATCATGCTTATCTGAAATTTGCATTTCATCAAGTTTGCACATTTCTCACATAGCTTCTCATCTTCTGATCCAAAGATAATGTCACCAACATAGATTTGAATTAACACGGTGCTTGTTCCTTTCTCTAGATTGAAGAGAGTCTTATCAATAGTTCCTTTGTTGAATCCAATGTTGATCAAGAATTGTGATAGTGTCTCATACCAGGCTCTGGATGCCTATTTGAGTCCATAAAGTGCCTTTTTGAGCTTGTACACTTTATCATCTTTCCCTTTGAGTTGAAAACCAGGGGGTTGTTCCACATATATCTCTTATTCCAAAAGTCCATTTAAAACTGCACTCTTGACATCCCTTTGGTAAACTTTGAAGTTTTTGTGGGCTGGAAAAACTAGAAAGAGTCTAATTCCTTCCAATCTTGCTACTGGTGCAAAGGTTTCATCATAATCTATTCCTTCTGCTTGAGAGTAGCCTTTTGCAACTAGCCTTGCTTTGTTTCTGACAAATGTCCCATGTTCATCCATCTTGTTTCTGAACACCCATTTTGTTCTAATGATGTTAGCCATGTCTGGTCTGTCAACAAGTTCCCAGACCTCATTTCTCTCAAATTCATTTAGCTCTTCTTGCATAGCTGTAATCCAATCAGCATATTCAATTGCATCATCTATAGTTTTGGGTTCCACCTGTGATAGAAAACAAGTTAGCATATTCTCCAGTTGTCTTCTGGTTCCGACTCTTGTGTGAATGTCTCCAATGACTTGTTCTTCAGGATGGTCTCTTAGCCAGTTTAGGTCAGGTTGAAGTTGCTCTTGACTTGGTGCTTCCACAACTTCAGTTTGTGCATCAACTTCATGTTCTTGTGTTGGTGCCTCTTGTGTTGTGTTGACTGGTGCATCATCTTGATTGCCAAACGTGTGATTTAGAATAGTGGCTGGCACTATTGTATTCATATAGACATGTCTTTGTGAAGCTTCTTCTTCAAGTTCTTGTAGGCTTTCACCATTTGTATTTGGTTCATCAAAGACTATATGAATTGATTCTTCAATTACCAAGGTTCTTTTGTTGAGTACTCTGAAGGCTTTGCTTGTATCTGAGTATCCCATAAAGATTGCTTCATCAGCCTTTTCATAAAAAGTATGTAGCTAATTCCTGTTCAAAACAAAACATTTAGATCCAAACATATGTAAATGTGAGATGCTTGGTTTTCTTCCATTCCATATTTCATATGGAGTTTTTTCATGATGTTTGTTGATGATTGATCTGTTTTGAGTATAGCATGATGTGTTTGCTGCTTCAGCCCAAAACCTCTTTGGTAAGCAATCTTCTGCAATCATTGTTCTGACTGCTTCTTTGAGTGTCCTATTTCTTCTTTCTGCTACACCATTTTGTTGTGGAGTCCCTGCTGCTGATAGTTGATGTAGTACTCCATTTTCAGAGTAGGTTCTGATAATCTCATTTAGAAATTTTGTGCCTCTATCTGACCTTATCTTGATAGTCTTCAGTTCCTTTTCATTTTGAATTCTTCTTAGCAAATCTGGCAGCCTTTTGAGTGTCTCTCTTTTCTTGTTCATGAATATGGTGTTAGGTGTGATGCCCGAAAGACAATTTTATAATTGTTTTATTTAATAATTGAAGTGATATTATTATTCATATTTATTATTCTCATATTCACCGATGTGACAATAGTATTTATACTACAGAAAACCCTAAAGTATATATCGTTTATGTAATCACTTAACTTAGTGTATGGGATATACACGGAAGGATTGAGTTAGTGAAGATGTACTTAAAATACAATTAGCCCGTAGTGAAGTTAATCGAGAGTATCGGGTCTCTCCTTTAACGTGCTATTAATGCGCCCAGAACACAATAATGTGTGATTGTCTTATCCGGACTTTCGGTTAAGAGAACCTAGTAGGGCATTTATATATGATAGATATATCATATAGGGCTGGACCGATTTGATTAGAGTTCACGATATAATTCCGTAATCGAGAAGTCTTATCGAATCAATCAATGATCATATTTATGGATATATCTTAATCCTGAGGTGATCACAATCAACTGCTTGAATCAGTATGAGGTTTGACTTGACGGTTAATGATTACACTGAGTCTGTGATCTGAATTACCCCATCTTGGCATTGTACTGGATTGAGTGAGTAGTCTGTGTTATCACAGATACGGAATCCATTCCTTCCATTTATGGAAGTAGATAGACAGCTTCCTTATTTGTTAATCCTAGAAACTGATCGATCGTACGAGTTCATATTACACCGATTAGCTACCGAGTGAGTTGTATGAATTAATTGATCACTAGGGGTTAATGGTAAATAAGGATAAGAGGTTCTAAAAAGGGTTAACGGTAACTTCCCGATTTAGAATGGACGATATGGAGGATTAATCCATATGTAATGATTATATCAATGGACGCTTATTATCATTCTCGTGATGAGATAAATATAATCTCATAATCGGAGGAGTGCAGTCACGGGATTATGGTGGCATATTCCTGTGATTGATTTATCGAATATAATTATTCTGTTTGTAAGATAATTATTTATTTGATTTATCGGAGCCGCTGATTATTAGTCCATGGTCCCCGACGTGCCTCCAATATAGCATAGCTATTCTCGGACGTCGAATCCTGATAATATTAATTTAGTTCTTATTAGAATTTAATTAAACGACATGTGAATTAATTTTTTAGTGAACTATTAAATTAGTTGGGCTAAATAATTAAATATGTGAAAAAGACATTTTTCATAATCTTGGCAAAATTAGTGTTATGACCGAAATTAATATTGACTAGGTCAATAATGATAATTTCGGCCAAGGCATGTTTTTAGGAAACAAGAAATTGTTTTAAGACATGTGCACAAAATATTTATTGGATAAATATTTATGGTAAGAAATAAAGATAAATATTATTCTAGATTTGTTCTAGAATATTATGGGATTTTCTTTTATTTATTGGATTTATTTATTTGCAAAATAAAATCCTTGGAGGACAAGGATTACTCTCCTATATAAAGAGAGTTCTCACAAGCCTAAACACTACATTCTAAATCAGGAAGTTAGAATGTAGGTCAATAATGAAAAATGTTTTTTTCACATATTTAATTATTTAGCCCAACTAATTTAATAGTCCACTAAACAATTAATTCACATATCGGTTTAATAAAGTCCAACAAGAACTAAATTAATATTATTAGGATTCAACGTCCGAGAATAGCTATGCTATATTTGGAGGCACGTCGGGGACCATGGACTAATAATCAGCGGCTCCGATAAATCAAATAAATAATTATCTTACGAACAGAATAATTATATTCGATAAATCAATCACAGGAATATGCCACCATAATCCCGTGACTGCACTCCTCCGATTATGAGATTATATTTATCTCCTCACGAGAATGATAATAAGCGTCCATTGATATAATTATTACATATGGATTAATCCTTCATAGGCTGTTCATTCTAAATCAGGAAGTTACTGTTAACCCTTTTTAGAACCTCTTATCCTTATTTACCATTTACCCCTAGTGATCAATTTCATACAACTCACTGGTAGCTAATCAGTGTAATATGAACTCGCGCGATCGATCGGTTTCTAGGATTAACAAATAAGGGAACCTATGTCTATCTACTTCCATAAATTGAAGGAATGGATTCCGTATCCGTGATAACACGACTACTCACTCAATCCAATGATACAATGCCAAGATGAGGTAATTCGGACCACGGACTCGGTGTAATCCTTAACCGTCAAGTCAAACCTCATACCGATTCAAGCGGTTGACTCGTGATCACCTCGGGATTAAGATATATCCATAAATATGATCATCGATTGATTCGATAAGACTTCTCGATTACGGAATTATATCGTGAACTCTAATCAAATCGGTCCGATACCCCTATATGATATATCTATCATATATAAATGCCCCATTAGGTTCTTGTGGTGTAGTGCCCGAAAGACAATTTGTGTAATTGTTTTTAATAATGGATGACGAAATTTATCTCACCTTAGTTACTTGCTTTGTGCTTGTAAAGTAATACACTTCGCAAACCCTAAGTATATACGTATGTAACCACTTAACTCGGTGTATGGATTACACGTGAGGATTGAGTTAGTGGAGATATGCTTAAGCTGTTAGTCCGTGGTGAACTTAATCGAGTTTAGGGTCTCTTGATTAAAACACCAATAATGCGCCCGAACACCTTAGGGTGTGATAGTCTTATCCGGACTGTCGGTAAAGGGTACTACGTGGGGCATTTATATATGATGGCATTCATATAGGACCGGACCGATTTAATCGTATTTCTCGGTATAATTCCGTAATCGAGGAATCTTATTAAATCATTAGATGATCATATATGGATCAACCTTAATCCCGAGGTGATCACGGGGTCTTGCTTGTCCCGGGGTAGTGTTTGATGTGTTAGTTACGGTTCACTTAAATATGTGTTCCAAGCCACTTCTCATTGGCACTATCTCCGGATGAGTGAGTAGTTCGATTTTCACGGACATGGAATCCATTCCTTCTGCGGGAAGTAGAGAGATAGTCCCCTTATTTGTTAGCCCTAAGAAAATGATCGATGGGCCCGAGTTCATGTTAGACTAATTAGCTACTAGTCGGATATGTGAACTAATTGATCACTAGGGGGTTAATGGTAAATAAGGATAAGATATTCTGAGTCGGGTTCACGGAGACTTCCCACTCAGAATGGACAGTCTATGGAGGGTTAATCCGTATGTAGTGATTATATCAATGGACGCTTATTCACTCTATGGGTTGAGTATAAGTATACATCTATAATCGGTAGAGTTCAGTTTCGGGTTTATGGTGGCGTAATCCCGGAATTAATAATTAATGTACTTATTCTGTTCGATGAATAATTAATTATTGGAGCTACTGCTTGGTTATAGGTCCATGGTCCCCGATGTGGCTTCTGTAATTCGGACTAATAATCTTGTTATTTGGGCCTCAGTGATAATTAATTGGATGAGCTAATTAATTGATATGCATGGATATTATTTAGTTGGGCTAAATAATATAATACACATAAAAGACATTTTATGTGGGCTTAGTGACCCTACAAGTGGCGCCAATATTGATGATAATTAGAGAGAAATTAGTTTTCTTGGATAATTATTTGACATGTGATTTATCATTTATTTGTTAAATGATAATTCATGGAATATTAGATAATAATATGATTTATCCTAATTTGTTTGGGATAATCATTTTATTTATCTTTTATTTGGAATAAAGGATTAATGTAATAATTATCTCTTAATTATTTAATCCTTGGAGGACAAGGATTACTCTCCTATATAAAGAGAGTTCTCCCAAGCCTTATGCATTGGCAAATTTCGACCACCACATAAAAAGGAGAGGAAAAATTAGTTTTCTTGTCTTGGGTTTTAGAAGAAGAAAAACTCTAAGTTTTTCTTGGTGTTGCATATCAAGGAGGTTCGTGTAACAAGAAGGGTGTCCACCAACCGCCGTTTGGAGAACACATCGGAAGATCTTGGCTTCTCTTCCTACTATTGGTAACATGATCTTAACCCCCTTGTAGTAGTTTAAGTCCTTTAATTATGTATTGTGATGTATAAGTCGTGATCCATCCGCTGCGCGTAGATCTAACTCGTTTAGATCTAAGAATCTGCATCCTTCATGTGGTATCGGAGCCAGGTTCCACGATTTATATAGTCATAATCATAATTAAACGATTTAAAGGAGTGGAATTGCATGTAGGTAAATTTTATTTATTGTTTTATGCATTGATAATGATTAATTGCTATGGTTGAAGAGATGGATTGGGGGTTGGCACTGTTTACCCGTTAGATCTATTGTAAACTCATATAAACGATGAAAATTCGTTCATATGAGTATAGGAAATTATGTAATTTATTTTTATTGCAATTTTAATTTCCTGAAAGTAGATCTGTTTAGTAGCTGTTTAGTTTTTTCGTTTTTCCCGTTGATCGAGCCGTTGAAACGACGATCCCTCCGGTCAGAATCAAGATTAAAAGTTGAAGAACAATCCATCCAAATTTGGGGTCGATCGGAGTCCGTCTCAATATCCGTTCGTTGCAATGAAGTGGCTGCTGTAACAGAAAAACGCAGGATTCACAGAAACCCTAGCTGTGACTTCCTCGAATTTCTGGGAGAGTTTGGACCGTTGAAACGCAAATCCAACCGGTCAGATCGATAAATATGGAGTTTTTGACGTGGCATAAAAATTTCAGGTCGATCGAGATTCATCTCGATTCCCGATCGGCCTCGGGAAGTCTTTGAGGCGCTGCTGTAAAAGTCAGATCCAGCAGCAAGTTGGGCGGCTCACTGGAGAAAATTGACAACTCAAAACTCCGATCCAACCGTCCATATTGAAGCCCAAGGAGTGAGGAACAGATCTGGAAAGTTTCGTCGCAATCCGAGTTCGTTTGGTTTGCCGATCGTCGAAGATTTTGAACAGCTGCAGATTATGTTAGAAAGAAGTAAACCCTAGTTAGGGTTTTGGTTAATTTATTTTCTAATAGGTTAGATACGGGGGTGCCAACGGTCCATCTCGGTGTTTATTTTCCGCACTAGAATACATGTTTAGATTGTATGTGTAGAACCGGAAAATTGCCATGACATGCATCATATCATGAATTCCACTCCATATGCATACATGTAGAAATTAATTCGAGGAATTAGTTAGGCATGTATAAAACACGCAATTAGTTTTAATTAATTGTTTGATATTAATTAGAAACTAATTAGGGTAAAAACCGAGGAACACGGGTTTTTTCAATCGTCGAGGTTGGGTGATGGATTCTCGGTGAATCCCACTCTGCGAAAGCATAAGGAGTAAAATCCCGAAACCTCGTGGTTAAGGTGTTGGATTCTCGGTGAATTCCACCTTACCTAGACGAGATTACGTTTTTGTTCCGTAGTGTCTACGAGAAAGTTTGATGTTTAAGGATTGGATAGTCACGGGCAAACATGGTTCGAAAGTGGTTTAACCACGGTTGGGTGGTCAACAGAAGCTACGGCTCGATCGACTTCACCCTCCACGTGTGGCGTTTGCACGGGGGTCGGCAAGGCTGAGCCATCCAAAGAGCCACTACGGCTCAACGGAGCTCCCCTAGTTTTGACCCGTCCGACGGCCACATATGTTCCAACGAATAGGTCGGGTGGGCTAGCCCACGTAACCGACAACATTCGGGCCTATGATTTATTGTTCCTTAATGTAACATCAAGTCCAAAAACGTGATCAGTAAACCCACCACTTTTTCAAAATATTGAGTGGGAGCGGGAGAGGCGACAGCCGACCCCACGGCCTCTACTGTTGACACAAGCAACGTGAGAGAATGGTGACGCCTCGTGCCGGCCTGGGACCGGCCTCCCTAAGGAAGGCCTTCACCGCTATCAAAATTCAAGGCTTGGTCTCCGAAAGGATAGGATTTTGGGTACTCGTCGGGTCAGCGACCGACCCTAAGGCGGCACACTCGGGGTCTACCTAAAAATCTGAGACAATAGGTCACACTCATAAAGGGTATTTTTGGTAGTACCTTGGCTGAAAAAGGAAAGGTGATTGACGATCACAAATGAGATGTTCGATTCTCAATATGATCTTCAATATTAATCGAAACCTCTTTGACCTACCCTAAGGCGGCACTGAGGCATTAGATTAAATCCTTGGAACGGTAGAATAGACTATAAGTACTTAGTTTATGTTCCTAAAATTTATTAGTAGTGTATGATTTGGATTTATTTTTGTCAATTTTATTTACAAGCTTGTTATACATATCTCTCAGGGTGCTAGGCTAGTGTAAAATTGACTAGTAATGACTTCGTTAAAAAGTGGTTAGTAACTAGTACGTTGTACTTATTGATCTTACATGCGATTAATTTTTCGGAAGAGATATTTCTCTTGAGCCATCAAGACTTAAGTGACGTAAATAAGTATGTCACTGATGTCACTCGTGCGAACGAGAGACAACCGTAGTTAGTTTGAAAGATGATTGGGACGATAAAATTCTTCTAGTGAATTTTAATTGTGTAGTGTCTACACGAGAAATTTTCAAATAGAAAAATTGGAGAATCATAAATTAAAGTGTCGCTAGTTAGACGGTATTTGGAACCGATAAACTAGTGGGAGCTTTTATCTTATGTTTTTCTAATTAGAAAATTAGTCCCACTGGGTAACGCTTTCATTAGACATCCCACGGTTCACGAGTAGTGTCTACTCAAACGAACTGCTAGTTCAAGACTATTTCCTTTTAAGGAAAGTTAAGAATGGGAAAGAATGTCTATAAGTGTTAATCATCTTAACTAAAGTTTTGAGGCTAAACCGAAACATTAAGTAAAGAAAGTATAGGATAAGGAAAGTGATTTCGGATCACTAACCAATGAATCCTTAGCAACTTTCTTAACCGAGTAACTCGACTCGGGAGCTAAGTTCTTTGGAAGAACAACGAGAGCTTTGCATTAACGATTAATATAGTAACAATGGGCAGTAATTTCAGCTAAAATAGTGGGAGTGATATAAGGAAATGAATTTCGGATTCTATCCTTGAATATCACGAAAAAATTTATTTTTCTGTTTACAGATTCGTTGAAACAAATGGATTCACTTTCAACTCGATATATTGTTGCCTCATAGAAAGTGAATATGACATTTGTAGTACGAATCCGAGACTCGGACTTTTGTTTGATAAAGTCGAACCACTAAGAAATGCTTTGAAAAGGTATATGTAACACGTCTTAAACTATTATAGGAAAATGGTTTCCGTATTAAGATAAACGATTCTTCAAAATCTATTAATTAGTGCATATATCCTAGAGACAAGACCTAACGGCTGGCTAAGGGTGATTCCTATCTCCCAGTCTCGGAACACTGTCTCAAAGGAACAATGACTAAGCTTCCTTTCTATTAGGAAAGGGTAATAGATCTGAAGAAGTAACGTAGCTTGTTCACAATGACCTTCGGGGTCTAGTGAAAGATACAAGCTAATGGGAGCTTTTGAGTGGTGACATTTTGTCGATAACTACTCGAAACACGATTTAGTTTATCGAAAGAATACGAGGAGGAGTCTCGATTTTAACGAGAGAATAAAGTATTCCATGCTCGAAATAGGCTATCGCATAGTCTTGGGACGATGCTCGGCACCGCTCTAGTGGAATGATTCTCACCGAGGAAGAAACCATAGACTTGCCCTATATAGTTATTGATGTGCTACAATACACTGCTAAACTCGATTAAGATAATTGGTTGCAAAATAACGGTTAACATTATTATGTAAACCGAGAAGTCTACCTAGAAGATGCTAGTGAATTTATGGATAAGGAGTGAATTCGGTTCACATCGCTTCCATAAATGTAAGCATTTAGCACTTAATGCTTGAAGGTAGGATTTGGAGATTTTGCGTATACGTTCGATTGTGATTTGTTCGTGAAATATCTTAATGTGTCGAGTGAAGGTTGGTTATAAGATTCTTGAGATCGAAAGTGACGGTTGAATCTGTCACAAACCTTCTGATAGAATCTATAAGTAACAGCCTTAAACCTTGGAGTACGGTTACCCAAAGGTAGTTACTATCTGATTTAATCAGACCACGTCCAACATCGGTTGTTGGTGATTGCACTGATAAAAACTACTAGATCAGAATGTCAATCCACCTAAGACGCAGTGGGAGTATGGTTTAACCATTGACCCATTGTAGTTTTGTGGACTCTACAGTCTGCTGGGGTGATTGATAACCTATGGAACTTGGTAGGCTGTATAGGATTCTGATCATAGAGGTTGGTTTGAAAACCTTAACCCTGTGAATGGAGTTTTAGTACTCCGGTTACGTTCGACCTCTACTTGTAGAACCACCCGAGTGTCTCGGGCCCGGTGGGAGTAATTGGATCTACGCCGAAAAGAGTCGAATGAATAGGAAAGTTTAAACTTTTCGGCGCAAAGGCGAGTGGTATATGGGTGATTCACGACAAGTAGAGAGTTAACCGGACCTTGAACTCTCTCACCACTCAGTCTTGCAAGATTTCGTTAGAAAGCAGAAAATAGGGGTGATTCCCTGAGACTTTCTTGCCATAAAATGGAGTCTAGATTCATTCGGAACAGAAGGGTCTTGGTTGGAACAAATGGCAGGTTGACTGCCGGGAATTATGTCCTTTGTGGGAGAACCTCTCGGTCATTAAAAGTCACATGTTTTAAAATGTGGACTTGACCAGAATATTGATAAGTCTTTCGTAGACTGGATATCAATATTGGTAAAGTAGTAGTATTAGTGTTCATGAATGATAACAACGAAACGGTTGGAAACAACATGTATGTGCTATCGAAGTCGGCAACTGACAGGCCAAGATTCTCTGGATGAGAGAATTGGACTATATTCTAAGAATCTGATTCGGTCAGATTCACGAGAATGAGTCATTGGCTATCCCACCTATCTTATTGAATAAGATGATTATGCACATACGTATGCAACATTCATCGAGAGTAGTCCTACCCTACCTCTCAGGAATGATTCTCTAAATCTTCGGATAAAGAGAAAATGGGATAGAGTCTCTCTTGGATTATGAGATTATATTTATCTCCTCACGAGAATGATAATAAGCGTCCATTGATATAATCATTACATATAGATTAATCCTCCATAGACTGTTCATTCTAAATCGGGAAGTTACCGTTAACCCTTTTCAGAACCTCTTATCCTTATTTACCATTTACCCCCTAGTGATCAATTAATTCATACAACTCACTAGTAGCTAATCAGTGTAATATGAACTCGCGCGATCGATCGGTTTCTAGGATTAACAAATAAGGGAACTGTCTATCTACTTCCATAAATGGAAGGAATGGATTCACGTATCGTGATAACACGGACTACTCACTCAATCCGGTACAATGCCAAGATGGGTAATTCAGACCACAGACTCAGTGTAATCCTTAACCGTCAAGTCAAACCTCCTACTGATTCAAGCAGTTGACGTGATCACCTCAGGATTAAGATATATCCATAAATATGATCATCGATTGATTCGATAAGACTTCTCGATTACGGAATTATATCGTGAACTCTAATCAAATCGGTCCAGCCCTATATGATATATCTATCATATATAAATGCCCCATTAGGTTCTTGTTAGGTGTAGTGCCCGAAAGACAATTTGTGTAATTGTTTTTAATAATGGATGACAGAATTTATCTCACCTTAGTTACTTGCTTTGTGCTTGTAAAGTAATACACCGCTGCAAACCCTAAGTATATCTGTATGTAACCACTTAACTCAGTGTATTGATTACACGTGAGGATTGAGTTAGTGGAGATATGCTTAAATCTGTTAGTCCGTGGTGAACTTAATCAGAGTTTAGGGTCTCTTGATTAAAACACCAATAACGCGCCCAGAACACCTTAGGGTGTGATAGTCTTATCCGGACTGTCGGTAAAGGGTACCTACGTGGGGCATTTATATATGATGGAATTCATATAGAATTTGGACCGATTTAATCTGTATTTCTCGGTATAATTCCGTAATCGAGGAATCTTATTAAATCATTGGATGATCATATATGGATCAACCTTAATCTGAGGTGATCACGGGGTCTTGCTTGTCCCGGGGTAGTGTTTGATGTGTTAGTTACGGTTCACTTAAATATGTGTTCCAAGCCACTTCTCATTGGCACTATCTCCGGATGAGTGAGTAGTTCGATTTTCACGGACATGGAATCCATTCCTTCCCAACGGGAAGTAGAGAGACGGTCCCTTATTTGTTAGCCCTAAGAAAGTGATCGATCGGCCGAGTTCATATTTAGACTAATTAGCTACTAGTCGATATGTGAACTAATTGATCACTAGGGGTTAATGGTAAGTAAGGATAAGATATTCGAGTCGGGTTCACGGAGACTTCCCTCTCGAAATGGACGATCTATGGAGGGTTAATCCGTATGTAGTGATTATATCAATGGACGCTTATTCACTCTATGGGTTGAGTATAAGTATACATCTATAATCGGTAGAGTTCGATTTCGGGTTTATGGTGGCGTAATCCCGGATTTAATAATTAATGTACTTATTTTGTTCGATGAATAATTAATTATTGGAGCTACTGGTTATAGGTCCATGGTCCCCGATGTGGCTTCTGTAATTCGGACTAATAATCTTGTTATTTGGGCCTCAGTGATAATTAATTGGCTGGGCTAATTAATTGATATGCATGGATATTATTTAGTTGGGCTAAATAATATAATACACTTAAAAAACATTTTATGTGGGCTTAGTGACCCTACAAGTGGCGCCAATATTGATGATAATTAGAGAGAAATTAGTTTTCTTGGATAATTATTTGACATGTGATTTATCATTTATTTGTTAAATGATAATTCATGGAATATTAGATAATAATATTATTTATCCTAATTTGTTTGGGATAATCATTTTATTTATCTTTTATTTGGAATAAAGGATTAATGTAATAATTATCTCTTAATTATTTAATCCTTGGAGGACAAGGATTACTCTCCTATATAAAGAGAGTTCTCCCAAGCCTTAATACATTGGAAAATTTCGACCACCTTAGAAAAAAAGAGAGAAATAATTAGTTTTCTTGTCTTGGGTTTTAGAAGAAGAAAAACTCTAAGTTTTTCTTGGTGTTGCATATCAAGGAGGTTCGTGTAACAAGAAGGGTGTCCACCAACCGCCGTTTGGAGAACACATCGGAAGATCTTGGCTTCTCTTCCTACTATTGGTAACATGATCTTAACCCCCTTGTAGTAGTTTAAGTCCTTTAATTATGTATTGTGATGTATAAGTCGTGATCTATCCGCTGCGCGTAGATCTAACTCGTTTAGATCTAAGAATCTGCATCCTTCAGTTCTCTTAACCGAAAGTCCGGATAAGACAATCACACCTATTGTGTTCTGGGCGCATTAATAGCACGTTAAAGGAGAGACCTGATACTCTCTTCTAACTTCACTACGGGCTAATTGTATTTTAAGTACATCTTCACTAACTCAATCCTCCCGTGTATATCCCATACACTGAGTTAAGTGATTACATAAACGATATACTTTTGGGTTTTCTGTAGTGTAAATAATATTGTCACATCGGTGAATATGAGAATAATAAATATGAATAATAATATCATTTCATTTATTAAATAAAACAATTACAAAATTGTCTTTCGGGCATCACACCTAACATTCTTTCCACTTACACTTACTGGTGTAACTGGTCCAAACAGATCCATATGCAACAAATGTAAAATCTTGTTTTAGATTGATAGGGCTTTGACTTGAAGGAGCTTTTGATTTTCTTTCGTTTTTGACATGCATCACAGAGACTTTCCTTCTTGAATGTGATCTCTGGTAGGCCTTCAACTAACTTGTTCTTTGACAGTGTGTTGATGGTTTTGAAGTTGAGATGATTCAATCTTCTATGCCAAATCCAGCTGCTTAATTGTTTATTTTTGACAAGCAAACATGTTTCAGCCTTTGCAGTCTTCCAATCTACCACATACATGTTGTCTTCTCTTCTTCATGCAAGTACAATTGTGTTGGTTTGGTTGTGGATTACCTTGCATCCTTCCTTGTTAAAGTGAACATTGTAGCCTTTGTCACAGAATTGACTGATGCTTAACAGTTTGATATTTAGTCCTTTAACATAAGCCATATTTTGGATTTTCAAACTGTTTTTGAGCATTATGCCTTCCCCATTAATTTTGCCTGGGTTTTTTTTGCCTCCAAATGTTAATTTGGGTCCATCAAAAGCTTTAAAATTAGTCAACCATCCCTTGTCCCTATCATGTGTCTAGAACATCCACTGTCTATGTACCAGACATCCTACAAAACAAATTAAGTGTGTTTAGGTACCCAACACTGTTTGGGTCCATACCTGTTACCAGTCATGCCTCCTACTCCAAGTGTATATCCAAAGGATCTTCTTTTTGGATAATTGAAGTCATCAACTTCATATGTATAGGGCATGGCAGAATAACTCCTAATATTCCTTCTAGGGGTATTCTGATACTTTTCTCTACTTTTTGGTGCATTTGCATCCTTTTTCACTCTCCAATATGCAGGAGGAAACTTATTTTCATGTTGCTTCTTGTGTCCAGGAACATGCCTCGGTTGGTTTTTCATAAAAACCGTTGCCTTTAATTGGCTGGATTGATGATTTAGTCTGCTGTTTCACTACACTAGGTTTTGACTTCACCGGTGCAGGATGGGTGGTTGAAAATATGGTCTGTCCTTTTCTGAATTTTGGACCTGGCTTGGTCCTTGATTCAGAATTGTGTTGTCCATTGATTCTATTTTCATCCTGACTGTTGTAGCCAAGACCAGATCTGGATCCAAACCTTTTTGGGGGTTTGTAAGCTGGTGTATTAAGTGGTGCAGTGGTGATCTTGACTGGTAGGGATATTTTCTCAGCTGATCTTTTAACATCAAATGAGTGATCATCCGCTGCTTGTTGATCAGTTGAGTAAATTTCCTTACTAGTTTGTTCAGCTGTTATTTCATCCAGTTCTTTCTTCAATCTTTTATTTTCCCTTTTCAAATTCTCACATTCTTGTTCCAGAATTTCATGGTTTACTTGAATTTCTTCAAATTTACTCATGAGATTTTGAATTAGGTTTGCAGAATCTAAGGGGAGAATAGAAGATTGTGTTGTATCTTATGTGGATGCACTGGATGATGAGTATGAGCTAGATGTGTTAGTAATACCATCCGCAACGGAAGCGATTTAAGGATCTAGATCTATAAATTACACGTAATAAAATAACTAGATCTACATCTACAAGGGGGTTGTAGAACATACCTCTTGGATCTCAAAATCCAAATTGAAGAACGGCAATAGAAAGAACGAACAAGGTGTGAAGAGCACCACGATCTTCCGTACGTGTGATCCAAGCAACTCCCGGTGGAAGGAAATTCTCGACTCGAATCCTTCCGATATGCTACCCGGAAAAATCTCCAAGATTTTCCCTTAAATCTCCCCTTGGCCGAAAATTCTTTTCTCCTCTCCAAGAGGTGTATTTCGAATATTATTGTGTGTTGTAAGGCTTGGGAGAACTCTCTTTATATAGGAGAGTAAAACTTAGCCTCCAAGGATTTAATTTTGCAATTAAAATAAATCCATTAAATAAAAATAATCCCATAATATTCTAGAACAAATCTAGAATAATATTTATCTTTATTTCTTTCCATAAATATTTATCCAATAAATATTTTATGCACATGTCTTATTAATACACAAGAAAACAATTTCTTGCTCCATAAAATAGAGCATGGGGCGAAATTTCTAATATTGACCTAGTCAATATTAATTTTGCCATAACACAATAATTGGGCCAAGATTATGAAAAATGTCTTTTCCACATATTTAATTATTTAGCCCAACTAATTAAATAGTCCACTAAACAATTAATTCACATATCGTTTTAATAAAGTCCAACAAGAACTAAATTAATATTATCAGGATTCGACGTCCGAGAATAGCTATGCTATATTAGGAGGCACGTCGGGGACCATGGACTAATAATCAGCGGCTCCGATAAATCAAATAAATAATTATCTTACGAACGAGAATAATTATATTCGATAAATCAATCACGGTAATATGCCACCATAATCCCGTGATCGCACTCCTCCGATTATAAGATTATATTTATCTCCTCACGAGAATAATAATAAGCGTCCATTGATATAATCATTACATATGGATTAATCCTCCATAGATCGTTCATTCTAAATTGGGAAGTTACCGTTAACCCTTTCTAGAACCTCTTATCCTTATTTACCATTAACCCCCTACCGATCAATTAATTCATACAACTCACCGGTAGCTAATCGGTGTAATATGAACTCCATGGATCGATCGCCTTCTAGGACTAACAAATAAGGGAACTGTCTATCTACTTCCATAAATGGAAGGAATGGATTCCGTATCCGTGATAACACGGACTACTCACTCAATCCGGTACAATGCCAAGATGGGGTAATTCGGATCACGGACTCGGTGTAATCCTTAACCGTCAAGTCAAACTTCATACGATTCAAGCGGTTGACGTGATCACCTCGGGATTAAGATATATCCATAAATATGATCATCCATTGATTCGATAAGAATTCTCAATTACGGAATTATATCGTGAACTCTAATCAAATCGGTCCAAATACATATGATATATCTATCATATATAAATGCCCCATCGGGTTCTCTTAACCGAAAGTCCGGATAAGACAATCACACCTATTGTGTTCGGGCGCATTAATAGCACGTTAAAGGAGAGACCCGATACTCTCGATTAACTTCACTACGGGCTAATTGTATTTTAAGTACATCTTCACTAACTCAATCCTCCCGTGTATATACCATACACCGAGTTAAGTGATTACATAAACGATATACTTTAGGGTTTTACGTAGTGTAATTACTATTGTCACATCGGTGAATATGAGAATAATAAATATGAATAACAATATCATTTCATTTATTAAATAAAACAATTACAAAATTGTCTTTCGGGCATCACACCTAACAATCTCCCACTTGCACGAAAGCATGTGATTAATTGTTTTAGAGCACACCCTATTATTTAAAATACAACAAACTACATCTCCCACTTGCTCTAAAGCAATGGAGACCCATCCCGTATTCTAGTACCCATTAAGCATATCATAACCATTTCAGATTCCAAAGTACACTCCGAGTATGCCGTCGTAGGATGGGTCAGTGACTCGGGGAGTACCTACATCTAAATGTCATGGGTCTTAATGATTAGTCAGGTTGTCGGCTCGAGACGATCCGTAGAATCGAAACGTTACCAGTCCATGTAATCATGTGGTACTTTCCCAATATACTTTTGACCTCTAGTGATTTCGAAAATCCCTATAAGCTACCCCTTCATCGTTTGCACAATGATGTGGTATCGGCTTCCAAATCTAGAATCACTCCCAGATATGAAAAGGAAATCCTTAAGCTATATCGCCTCTCTAGCTACTACAAAAGCCGCTAATCACCCAACTAGTTAAAGTCGAGTTGGCGTTGCTGGATTCCTCCAGGCAATAGCTTCAACACAAGAGTAAACACTGAGCCCGAGATCGACTTAACGATCATCCTCAATCTGACTTAAAGTCAAAATCAGTGTATCACACATATCCAAGTTCACATATGAATATGACCGCATATTATTCCTCGTTCTCTTCAAGATACTAAAGGACATACTAAACTTGCTTTGTTAACCGCCGAATCTAAGATTCGATCAAAGTTGACGTTCAATAACCTGACCATCTCTTACTAGAAAGAGAATCTATCCCATTTCTCTTGATCTGAAGATTTAGAGAGTCATTCCGGAGGCATAGGGTAGAACTTCCTTGTTGAATGTTGCATACACAGATGCATCATCTTAACCAATAAGATGGATGGGAAACCGATGATCGATTCTAATGAATTCGACCGAGTCAAACTCTTAAGAATGTTGTCCAAATCTCTGTTGCGAGAGAATTGTGGTATTGTCGTATTCGACTTCGTATAACACACCCATGTTGATTACAACCGGTGCGGTGTTATCCTTCACAAACACTAATGTATGTATATATTCACTACCGTACTAAAATTGATATCCAGATCTACAAAAGACTTATCAATATTCTGGTCAAATCCACATATTGTAGAAATATATGACTTCCAATGACCGAGAGGTTTGCTTTTTTATCCACAAAAGGACATAAGCCTTGACAAATCATCCCGTCATAAGTTCATAAGGCAATACCCTTTTGTTCCGAATGAATCCGGACTCCGTTTGTTTGGCAAGAAAGTCTCGGGGAATCACCCCTATTTTCTCGCTTTTGAACGAAATCATGCAATACCGAACTCATTCTACTCTTTTCCGTGTAGATCCAATTACTCCCACCGGGCCTGAGACGCTCAGGTGGTTCTACAAGAGCATGAACAAAATTGGAGTACCGAACTCCATTCACAGGGTTATGGCTATTAAACCAACCTCTATTATCAGAATCCTATACTGCTCACAAAAGAGCCATAGGTCATCAATCGATCCTCAGACTACAAAGTCCGCAGAAACCCGTAATGGGTAATGGATAAAACATACTCCTAATACTTTCTGGGTGGATCGAAATTCTGATATAGTTTAGTAGTATTTAGTGTTATCACCAACAACCGATGTTGGATGTGGTCTGATTTTAATCAGTTAGTAACTACCTTGAGTAAACGTATTTCAAGGTTCAAGGTTTTACTGTTCATAGACTCTATCAGAAGGACGCAACATTATAACTGTCCCTTCCCGATTTCAAGAATCTTATAACAAACCTTTTTCTCAATGCTACAAGATATATAACGATTGGTCATTGACCGAACGTGTTCGCGAAATTCCCAGACCTACCTTCAAGCACCGTGTGCTAAATGCTTATATTTATGGAAGTGGGGTGAACCGAATCCACACCTTATCCGTAAATTCCAAAGCATATTCTATGTAGACTTCTCGGTCTTACATTTCAATGTAAACCGTTATTTTGCTTCCAATATCTTTATTGAGTTAAGCAAAGCATTGTAGCACATCTAAAACTATGTAAGGCAATTTAACGGTTTCTCACTTAGTGAGAAGATGTCACAATGAGGCGGTGAGCATCGATCTCTCGAGGACTATGAATGGCCTATTCCGAGTATAGAATACTCTATCTCTCGTTGAAAACAGAAACCTCAAAATATTTTGGATAAACTTTCCGGAGTGTTTGAATAGTTATCGGACAAGAAGTCACTACTCGGAAGCTCTACTAGCTCGTATCTTTCATCAGACCCCGAAGGTCGTCATAAACAAGCTATGTTACTTCTTTATAACCATTATCCTTTCCCGATTGAAACGAAACTTAGTCATTGAACCTTTGAGACAATATAACCAGACTGGGAGAAAGGAATCACCCTGAGCCGGTCTTCAGGTCTTGTCTTTTAGGGACTATGTGTTAGATGTAATATCGTCGGATCAATCATAGATTGACCCGATTACGCAGCGGAAGTATCGGATCTAGATCTAAACGAAAACAAAGAACATAAATTAAAGATCTAAATCTACAAGGGGGTTTAGGAGCCTACCTTTTATGGTGCTTAACTCCAAGAACAAAAAGCTCCTTGAACACGAGATTGAGCGACCACCGTCTTCCAACGTGTGTCTCCCGGCAACACACAAGTGGATGGTGTTTCCCGCCGCCGGACCTCCTTGATATGCTACCGGAATAATCCCGAAGATTATTCCAACTCGAAACCCGTAGAAAATAGCCGAAAATTCCAAGCTATTTTCTCCAATAAATGGCGTGAATTGTTGTGTCAAAAGGCTTGGGAGAACTCTCTTTATATAGGAGAGTAAAACTTAACCTCCAAGGATTAAATAATTAAGAGATAATTATTACATTAATCCTTTTTCCAAATAAAAGATAAATAAAATAATTATCCCAAACAAATTAGGATAAATCATATTATTATCTAATATTCCTTGAATTATCATTTAACAAATAAAAGATAAATCACACATTAAATAATTATCCAAGAAAACTAATTTCCCAATAATTAAATAATAATAAAACCATGCGCCACCTTTAATTGGAATAAAAGGTCACACGCACAATTTTCCTATTTGACCAATTTTGTCAAAAGGTCAACACACCAATTTGGGCCGAGTCCACAAAAATGTCTTTTCCGTGTATTTAATTATTTAGTCCAACTAAACAATTAATCCACATATCAAATTAAATAGCCCAATCCACTATTTAATTATAATTGAGGTGCAACGACGAGAAACCTATATGCTATATTAGGAGCCACGTCGGGGACCATGGACCCATATTCGGTAGCTACAATAAATTAGATAAAATTATTCGTCGACGTAATAATTATATCCAACCTATTAATTCCGGGATTACACCACCATAAACCCGAAATTGAACTCTATCGAATATAGATAACTTACACTCAATTTATGAGTCGAAATCGTCCACTGATATAATCATTACATACGGATAAATCCTCCATAGACTGTTCACTTCGATTCGGGATATTTCCGTAAACCCTTCTCGAAACATATTATCCTTATTTACCATTAACCCCCTAGTGATCAATTAGTTCATAACCAATATAATATGAACTGGGCCCATCGATCAGTTTCTAGGGTTAACAAATAAGGGAACTGTCTGTCTACTTCCCGAGGGAAGGAATGGATTCCATATCTGTGATAACACAGACCACTCACTCATTCCAGAATAGAGCCAACGAGAAGTGTTGGACCACATACTGCGAAGTGATCCTTACTAACACATCAAACTCTACCCTAGTCTAAGCAGTTGTCCGTGATCACCTCGGGATTCGATTAATCCATATATGATCATCTTGTGATTCGATAAGACTTCTCGATCACGGAATTATATCGAGAACTCAAATCAAATCGGTCCACCCTATATGATTATCATCATATATAAATGCCCCACTAGGTACCCTATTACCGACAGTCCGGATAAGATTGTCACACCGTAAAGTGTTCTGGGCGCATTATTAGCAAATTAATCTAGAGACCCGTACTCCGATTAATAAACGCTACGGACTAAGTTAATTTTAAGTACATCTCACTAACTCAATCCTCTTGTGTATAGCCATACACTGAGTTATGTGATTACACAAACGAGGTACTTAGGGTTTTCAGTAGTGTCTTAATTATAAGCATACATGCATATAATAAGATGAATTACTAATTCCGTCCTAAAACAATTATATAATTGTCTTTCGGGCACTACACCTTACAATCTCCCACTTGCACGAAAGGCAAGTGGATTAATTGTTTTAGAGCACACCCTTTATTTCTATATCTACAACATTCTCCCACTTGCTCAAAACAAGTGAGACGTATCCCTCAAATCTGTACCCTCCAAGCGCATCTTAGTAATTCATCCTTCCAAGCACGACCGGAGTGTGCCGCCGCAGGGTAGGTCAGTGACCCGGCGTGTACTCAGAATCCGAATACCATGTGACTTGGTACACTGATCAGGTAGGATATCGGCTTGAGTCAATCTTTGGGATCGAAACGTCGCCTTTCCATCTAATCCGGTGGTACGATTTTAATATGCCTTTGATTCAACACCGAGGACCAAATCGACTTAACGATCATCCTCAATCTGACCTATAGCCAGAATCAGTGTTATCACTTATATTCTAGTTTGCACCTGAATATACTAGCATATTATTCCTCATTCTCCCGAAGATACTTGAGGATTCACTAAACATCCCATTTCGTATTCATCCTCAGGTTTAGATAACCATTCCTGAGAGGTAGGGTAGACTACATCGTTGAATGTTGCATAATGCAAGAATATCTTAACCAGGTGAATGGGTGGGATTGCCAATGATCGATTCTCGCGGATTTGAGCGAATCAACTCCTTTAGAATGAATCCTGATGACATGTTAGACTCTGACTTCAGATAACACACCCATGTTGTTTCCAACTGTTTCAGTGTTACCATTCACAAACACTAGTCTACATACTACTTTACTAATATTGATACCCAGTCTACGAAAGACTTGTCAACATTCTGGTCAAGTCCACATATTAATATATATGACTTTGAAATGACCTAGAGGTTTGCTTTAATCCCCAAAGGATATAAGCTATGGCAGGCATCCTGCCAAAAGTTCTTTCTGAATAAATTAAGATACCGTTAGTCTCGCAAAAAAGGTCTTAGGGAATCACCCCTAATTTCTGCTTTGTAACGAATATGTTATTTGTTCTAAGCTAAAACCCTTCTGTTCTGAATGAATTCAGATTCCGTTGTTCGGCAAGGAAGTCTCAGGGAATCACCCCTATTTCCCGCTTTCTGACGAAATCAAGCAAGACTGAGTAGTAAGAGAGATCACGGTCTGGTTAACTCTCTACCTTTTAAGGAATCACCCCTAAATTACTCAGCTTTACTGTGAAAGTTAAACTTTCCTATTCATTCTACTCTTCTTCATGTAGTTCCAATTACTCCCACTGGGCCTGAGATGCTCAGGTGGTTCTACAAGAGTTTCAACAGAACTGGAGTATCAATCTCCATTCACAAGGTTATGGCTTTTAAACCAACCTCTATGATCAGGATCCTACATAGCCCACAAAGGACTATAGATCATCAATCTGCCCTATAGACCGTAAGGTCCTGCAATGGGTAATGGACAAACCATACTCCCACTGCGTTCGGGGTGGAGTGATATACTGATCTAGTTTAGTAGTTTTTATTAGTGTTATCACCAATCGCCGGTGTTGGATGTGGACCGAACAAATCGAGTAGTAACATCTTGAGTACAAATACTTCAAGATCTAAGGTTGTTATTTATAGACTCTATCAGACCGAGTTTGACAGTATAACCGTCATTTTCTGATTTTACGAGTTTTATAACCAACCTTTACTCAATGCATTAAGGTATTTCACGTCCTGAACGTGTACGCAAAATTTCCAGTCCTACCTTCAAGCACTCGGTGCTAAATGCCTCTATTTACGGAAGTGAGGTGAACCGAATTCATTCCTTATCCACAAATGCGTAGGCATCTTTTAGGTAGACTTCTCGGTTTTTCAATACAACCGTTATTTTGCAACCAATATCTTAAATGAGTTCGAAGAACGTATCGTAGCACATCAATAACTATGTAAGGCAAATTTGTGGTGTATCCCTTAGTGAAAACATTTCACTGGGAGGTAGGCCGAGCATCAGTCCCGAAGACTACGCAATAACCTATTTCTGAGTATGGAATACTCTATCTCTGGTGAAATCAGAGATTTCCTCCAAATATTTTTGATAAACTTACCGGAGTCTCGAATAGTAGTCAAACAAGATGTCACTACTTCAAAAGCTCCCACTAGCTTGTACCTTTCATATGACCCCGAAGGTTGTTATGAACAAGCTATGTTACTTCTTTAAATCTATTACCCTTTCCTGATTGAAAGGAAACTTAGTCATTGTTCCTTTGAGACAGTGTTCCTTTGACTGGGAGATAGGAATCACCCTAAGCCGTCTTCAGATCTTGTCTTTAGGGAATATGCACTAATTAATAGAATAGAAAGAAGCGTTTATCGAAATACGGAAACCATTTGCGTTTATATGTTTTAAGATGTGTTACTAATACCTTTTCAACAATGATTAGTGGTTCTGACTTTATCAAACAAAAGTCCGAGTCTTGGATTCGTGCTACGACTGTTACATTCATCGTCAATAAGACAAACAAATTATCCTATTGAAAATGAATACGTTCGTTCCAACGAATCCGAAAACGAAAAATGAATTTTCGTGATGCTCAAGAATTGAATCCGAGATTCATTTCCTTATATCACTCCCACTAGTCAATCTGAAAAAAACTGCCCGTTGTCTATTTTATTTATCGTTTAATGCAAAGCTACCTAGTTCTTCCAAAGAAATTTAGCTTTCAAGAAAATTGCTAGGATACATTGGACAATGATCCGAAATCACTTTCATTATCCTCTAATTTCCAATTTATTAATTTTCCGGTTTAGCCTTAAAACTACTTAGTCTAGATGACTAACACGTATAAACATTCTTTCCCATTCTTGACTTTCCTTAGATGGAAACAGTCTTGAACTAGCAGTTCGTGTGAGTAGACACTACTCTTGAACTGTGGGACGTTCAGTGTTACTTGCTTGGACTATCGATTTTTCTAATCGTTAAATCATAAGACCAAAGCTCCAACTAGTTTATCGGTTCCAAATACCGTCTAACTAGCAACACTTTGTATTTATGATTTTTCAAAGATCATAAAATCCCCAGAACTAAGCTCCCACTAGTTTATCAGTTCCAAATACTGTCTAACTAGTAACGCTTATTCTTGTTTTTCCAATGAATGGAGAAACTCTTGTGCATTCCATTACACATTTCTAATTATTCAGAAAAACAACAAATCATAAGACTAAGGCTCCCACTAGTTTATCGGTTCCAAATACCGTCTAACTAGCAACGCCTTATGTATATGATTTTCCAATTTTTCAATTAGAAATTTGATGTGTAATTACACTTTTAAAATTCACTAAATGAATTTTATCTGATAGTCCTAAGTCATCTTTTGTAAACTAAGTATGGTCGTCTCTCGTTCAACACGAGTGACACCCGTGACACACCTGTACTATGTCACTTAAGTTTTTAAAGGCTCAAGAGAAAAATTTCTTCCGAAAAGTTAAATGCATTTATTGATAATTACAACGTACTTGTTACATTCCACATTTTTATTGAAGTTCTATTACTAACAGTTTAGTAACCTAGAGGTTTAGTTGTAAATAAAATGACAGAAAGTTAAATTTAAAAATAAATTTTCACTACTAGATTTATATTTTAGGAATAATAAACTATAAAGTCTATCCTACCATTCCAAGGATTTAATCTCACACCTCGGTGCCGCCGCGGGTCGGTCAAAGAGGCGATGATTAAACGAGACAATCTCTCTCAATGATTAATCTTCGAGAATCAAACATCTCACGGGAATCGACATCCCGGACCTTAATCACTGATTACCTTCCTTTTCTAGCCTAGATATTTCGAAAATATCCATAAAGAGTGTGACCTACTATATCAGATCTCAAAGTACGCCCCGAGTATGCCGCCGCAGGGTCGGTCAGTGACTCAACGAGTACCCGAAATCCTATCCTTTCGGAAACAAAGCCTTGAATTTTGATAGGGGTGAACACCACCCGCTGGGGGCCGGAATCAAAGCGGCTCGAGGCGTCACCCTTCTCTCACGTGCTTGCATCTATAGTAGAGGCCGTGGGGTTGGCCGTCGCCTTCCCCGCTCCCACTCAATATTTTGAAAAAGTGGTGGGTTTACTAATTACGGTTGCGGTCTTGACAATAAGAAACAATAAATCGAAGTACTCCGAATAGGGTCGGTTATGTAAGCAAGCCTACGCCGTCTTATTCGTTGGAACATATGTGACAGTTCAGGCCAATCCGGCAGGAGAAGCCCCGTTTAGCCCGAAGGCTTATCGGCTATGCTAAGTCCTATCGAACTGGCGCCGTAACGTACATCACACGTGGAGGGGAGTCGATTGAGCCGAAGCTCGGTTGAACTCGCCCAACCATGGTTAGACCATTTCCGAACCCATGTACTAAGATTCTCCGATTTCTAAATTGTCACCCAAAGCGTAATCTCGTTTTAGTTTAAGGTGGGTTCACTGAGAAGCCATCACCGAAAAAGCTCAACGATTTATCCAAGTGGGATTCACCGAGAATCCATCACTAAAATCGTAAACGATTGACATAAACCCGGGTCCTCGGTTTTTATAATTAGCTACTTATTATTTAACTACCACATATTAAATTAATAAGCATTCATATACTAATTATTCGAGTTATACATGCCTAATTTATTCGAAATAAACTAGCTACATGTATGCATTGGAGTGGAATCATGAAGATGCAAGTCATGGCAATTTTCCGGTTTTAAGCACGTAATCTTGATCAAACACAAAATTATACCGAAAAATAAACACCGAGATGGACCGTTGGTACCCCCGACTAACTATTTTCTAAGGAAAAATAAAACTTAATCTATGTCTTCGAGTCTTGATCTTCAAATCTTGAACTCGAATCGCCGGATCACGAACCACGAACACCCGAGAGGAGAAAGGCTTTTTAATTAAATAAAACCAATTTATTATAATTATCAAAAAAAAACCTTTTTTTTTTTTTTTTTTTTTTGTTAATGCGGCTGATGAAACAAAAATTCCAGTTTTTTTTTTTTTTTTTTTTTTAATATGTCGGCTGTGAAAAAAATAATAAAGCAGCCGCATGAAAAAAAAAAACTTAGCAGCATGTTTTACCCTAGCCGCAAGCTAGGCTTTTGTTAAAAAAATCTTTTTGCAGCGGCAGAAAGCGCCGCTACAGGTGCTGCTGCAGCCTGTTTAAAGAAAAACAGAAGCTGTTGTGACGTTTTTAGCGCTGCTAAAGGTGCTGGACAGCTTTAAAAAACAAGGTTTTTAGCCGTTTCTCCTCGTTCATACCTTGGGTTTCGCCTTGATCTTCATCTTTTCTTCAAGATCTTCATCTTTTCGAGCCCGGAATAATAAAATTACAATAAAAGATGCTACTTTTACATAATTTTTGAAAATTGACATAAAAAAAATACAATTCCTATGCTCAATTGTTACTAAACAAAGGAGCTACAAAATAGATCTACGAGTAAACAGTACCAACCCAATCCATCTCTTCAACCACAACATTCACAAGCATACAACATGATAAATTTCGAATTTAAAAAAAAAAAACGAAATAAAACACCTAAAACATGCTTTTCCACTCCTAGATCTAAAACTCATATTCTTTGATCGTTAGATCAAAGGCTCTAATACCACTTGTTAGATGTAATATCGTCGGATCAATCATAGATTGACCCGATTACGCAGCGGAAGTATCGGATCTAGATCTAAACGAAAACAAAGAACATAAATTAAAGATCTAAATCTACAAGGGGGTTTAGGAGCCTACCTTTTATGGTGCTTAACTCCAAGAACAAAAAGCTCCTTGAACACGAGATTGAGCAGCCACCGTCTTCCAACGTGTGTCTCCCAGCAACACCAAGTGGATGGTGTTTCCCGCCGCCGGACCTCCTTGATATGCTACCGGAATAATCCCGAAGATTATTCCAACTCAAAACCCGAAGAAAATAGCCGAAAATTCCAAGCTATTTTCTCCAATAAATGCCGTGAATTGTTGTGTCAAAAGGCTTGGGAGAACTCTCTTTATATAGGAGAGTAAAACTTAACCTCCAAGGATTAAATAATTAAGAGATAATTATTACATTAATCCTTTTTCCAAATAAAAGATAAATAAAATAATTATACCAAACAAATTAGGATAAATCATATTATTATCTAATATTCCATGAATTATCATTTAACAAATAAAAGATAAATCACACATTAAATAATTATCCAAGAAAACTAATTTCCCAATAATTAAATAATAACAAAATTCATGCGCCACCTTTAATTGGAAATAAAAGGTCACGCACAATTTTTTCTATATTTGACCAAAAATTTTGTCAAAAGGTCAACACACCAATTTGGGCCGAGTCCATGAAAAATGTCTTTTCCGTGTATTTAATTATTTAGTCCAACTAAACAATTAATCCACATATCAATTAAATAGCCCAATCCACTATTTAATTATAATTGAGGTGCAACGACGAGAAACTTATATGCTATATTAGGAGCCACGTCGGGGACCATGGACCCATATTCAGTAGCTACAATAAATTAGATAAAATTATTCGTCAGACAGAATAATTATATCCAACCTATTAATTCCGGGATTACACCACCATAAACCCGAAATTGAACTCTATCGAATATAGATAACTTACACTCAATTTATGAGTCGAAATCGTCCACTGATATAATCATTACATACGGATAAATCCTCCATAGACTGTTCACTTCGATTCGGGATATTTCCGTAAACCCTTCTCGAAACATATTATCCTTATTTACCATTAACCCCCTAGTGATCAATTAGTTCATAACCAATATAATATGAACTGGGCCCATCGATCAGTTTCTAGGGTTAACAAATAAGGGAACTGTCTGTCTACTTCCCGAGGGAAGGAATGGATTCCATATCTGTGATAACACAGACCACTCACTCATTCCAGAATAGAGCCAACGAGAAGTGTTGGACCACATACTGTGAAGTGATCCTTACTAACACATCAAACTCTACCCTAGTCTAAGCAGTTGTCTGTGATCACCTCAGGATTCAGATTAATCCATATATGATCATCTTGTGATTCGATAAGACTTCTCGATCACGGAATTATATCGAGAACTCAAATCAAATCGGTCCAGCCCTATATGATTATCATCATATATAAATGCCCCACTAGGTACCCTATTACCGACAGTCCGGATAAGACTGTCACACCGTAAAGTGTTCTGGGCGCATTATTAGCAAATTAATCAGAGACCCGTACTCAGATTAATAAACGCTACGGACTAAGTTAATTTTAAGTACATCTCACTAACTCAATCCTCTTGTGTATAGCCATACACTGAGTTATGTGATTACACAAACGAGGTACTTAGGGTTTTCAGTAGTGTCTTAATTATAAGCATACATGCATATAATAAGATGAATTACTAATTCCGTCCTAAAACAATTATATAATTGTCTTTCGGGCACTACACCTTACACTATGCACTAACTATGGAATATGAAGAAGCGTTTATCTAAATATAGAAACCAATTGCTTTTAACAGTTCTTAATATGTGTTTTATATACATATTTCAGCAGTTCTAAGTGGTTTTGACTTTATCAAACAAAAGTCCGAGTCTTGGATTCGTACTACAAATGGTATATTCACTTTCTATACGACAAACAAATTATCGAATATAAGGTAAATCCATTCGTTCCAACGAATCTTAAACAGAAAATAATTTTTCCGCGATATCCAAGGATTGAATCCGAGATTCATTTCCATATATCACTCCCACTATTCTAGCTAAAATTAACTGCCCGTTGTTTACTCCTTTAATCGTTAAATGCACTTTGCTACCTTGTTACGCCAAAGAACTTAGCTCGAGAAAATCGCCAAGGATTCATAGGTTGGTGATCCAAAATCACCGTCCTTATCCTATGATTTTAATTAATTTTCGGTTCAAATTTTTTAAAGTTTTCTCGCTTTAGATGACTAACACTTTTAGACATATTCTCCCATTCTTGACTTTCCGTGAATGGAAACGAGTCTTGAACCAATGGTTCGTTTGAGTAGACACTACTCTTGAACCGTGGGATGTCTATTTCGAGTGTTACTCGTCGGTACTTCTCGGATTTTCTAATATACCAGAAAAAACAACAAATCATAACATTAAAGCTCCCACTAGTTTATCGGTTCCAAATACCGTCTAACGAGCATGCTTTATTTTTATGATTTTCTGATTTTTTTCGATAAGAAAATCTTTCGTACATAGTTCCAATGTTTCCAGGAAAACAACAAATCATAGAACTCCCACTAGTTCATCGATTCCAAATATCGTCCAACTAGAGACATTTCATGACTTTCCGGTTTTTCAATTAGAACGGTTACGTGTGTAGTCTGTTACACTTTTCTATTGTTCTAGAAAAACAACAAATCATAAAGCTCCCACTAGTTCATCGATTCCAAATATCGTCCAACTAGTAACACTTCATGATTTTCCAATTTTTCAATTAGAAAATTACTCGTGTAATTACTACACACTCAAAATTCACTAGAAGAATTTCAAAGTCCGAAATCACCTTTGATCAAACTAAGTTTGTCTTCCGTTTGACACGAATGACATTAGTGACATACCTGTATGTCACTCTGGTTTTTAAAAGGCTTAAGAGAAAATATATCTTCCGAAAATTAATTGCATTATCGATTAACTAGTTCAACGTCCTAGTTACTTTCCACTTTTTAACGAAGTCAATACTAGTCAATTATAAATTTTAAGCAATTTAGTAAGGGATATAATGCTGTAAATAAAATGACATATATTAATTCAAGTTTAACAATACTATATTATTTTATTTTAGGAATTGTAAACTATAAGTAAGTCTACTCTACCATTCCAAGGTTTTAACCTCGCATCTCAGTGCCGCCTTAGGGTAGGTCAAAGAGATGACGGTTAAATCAAGACAATCTCATCAATGAATAACTTGTGAGAATCGAACATCCCACGAGAATCGAATATCCCTTTATTCATTGACTACCTTCCTGTTTTAGCCTAGATATTATCAAAATATCCTTTATGAGTGTGACCTACTATATCGGATCTCTTAGGTACGCCCCGAGTGTGCCGTCTTAGGATAGGTCAGTGACCCGACGAGTACCCGGAAATCATATCCTTTCGGAGACCAAGCCATGAATGTTGATAGGAGTGAACACCATCCTTAGGGGGACGAAATCAAAGCGCCTCGAGGCGTCACCCTTCTCTCACTTACTTGTATCTATAGTAGAGGCCGTGGGGTTGCCTGTCGCCTTCCCCACTCCCACTCAATATTTTGGAAGTGGTTGTGGGTTAACTAACCACGTCTTTTTGATGTTAACATAAAAGCTCATCAAATCAAGGATTCCGAATGGTGTCGGTAACGTAGGCAAGCCTACCCGTCCTATTCGTTGGAACATATGTGACAGTCGGACGAAGTCGGGTCAAGAGAGCTCCATTGAGATAAGAAGGAATCACCCTCTCGCTCGCCGGTGTAGCTTAGTCTTGCCGGACCCCCGTGCATACATCACACTAGGAGGGTTAAGTCGGTCGAGCCTAGCTCGGTTGACCACCCAACCCGTAAGCGAACCGTTTTTATCCAAGATTTATTGTTCTTTTACCATCATTCAATCTCGTAGACACTACGAATTGAAAACGTGATCTCGTTTGGGCTTTAAGGCGGTTCACCGAGAACACACACCGAAAGGCTTAACGATTTCATAACCCGTCCTCGGATCTTTAATTAGTTACTAAATTAATTAATTACCACGTATTAATTAAATTTCAACTAATTACACGAGTTTGTATACATGCCTATTTTAATTACCAAAATTAAAATTCTACATGTATGCATGGAGTGGATTTATGATATGATGCATGTCATGGCAATTCCGATTTTATATCTATTTTATGACCAAACACATAAAAAATAAATTGCGGAAAATTTAAACACCGAGATGGATCGTTGATACCCCCGCCTAACCTATTCTCTAAGAAAAAGTAAAACAAATTCTAAGTTTTCAAATCTCGATCTTCGATCTTGATCTTGAAACTTCCGGATCTCGAACCTTCGATCTTGACACGAACCACGAACGACGAGGAGAGGAGGCCGTAATATACCAATATATTTAAAATATATCTATATTAATAAATTGTTTTTATTTTTTTTTTTTAAACATGTAACGGAAAACAAAAAAAAATATATATATATATATATACTGTTTTTTTTTTTCCCGGCTGAAAAAACAAATTTTTTTTTTTATAATAAAAAATCATTGCCTTATGGCAGTGACCTAATGTTCAAAAAAAAAGCTGCCGTGACCTAGCCGCATAGACGTGGGCGGTTCCGGTTCCAAATCCGGTTCGGACCCGCCGGTTCCCGGGTCCAACCCGCCGGTTCCACGGGTCCACGGGTCCACGGGTCCACGGGTCCACGGAACCGGCGGTTCCACGGTTCCTACCCGGTTTTAGGTTCCAACGGACCCGGCCCGGACCGGAACCGGCGGTTCAAGGAACCGGCCGAAAAACCGGCGGTTGAACCGGCCGGAACCGGCCCGGAGGACCCGGAACCGGCCCGGAGGACCCGGAACCGGCGGTTTTATATATATATATATATTTTTTTTTTTTTTTTTTTGAATTTTCGTTTTTTTTTTCCTTTTTTTTTTCTTTTCCCAACGGACATATATTCAAAATTTTTGATTTTATTTTATTTTATTTTAAAATATCACACACTCATCACACTATAAATACATATCCATTTCATCAATTTTTACCCACAATTCTTTTCTATCTCTCATATTCTAACTCACATATTATAATATTATCTACCATTATAATATATTTCGGATAGTGATTTGAAGTTGTTCGAATAAATTCGTTTACTTTATCACTTTCGAAATATATTATTTTGCAATGTCGATCATTGTGTCTCGCTTTTCATTTTTTTTTCCGAAAAGAAAATGTTACGATGAAACTACCGGGAAGTGAATCATTCAAAATTTAAGGTTGTTTGTAACGTTTGTGAAAAAACGTATCATTACGAGCGTGGAATCGGGCTTGGTTCTTATATGCGACATTTACGAATAAGGCATTCCGAGGAATATGAAAATTATATGGATGATGCGCGGATACGTCGAGACGGGTAGCCGGGTAGGATGTGACATGTAACAACGTCAACATGCACGTTATGAAAAATCGATGTAATATAAATGTTGAATGTTGCTTGTTGTAGTGTTTTGTTGTATTAATTTAGTTTTATCAATGTAACCGTTACGTAGAATAATCGGTATCCATCATTTATGTTTAATTTATCCATCATTTATTGTATTGTAATAAATTAATGTAATCGAAAATGGTCGTTATAATGAATGTTAAAAGTTAATCCATGTTATTTTTCTTTATTTTCTTAGCAATTGTTTTATTTAAATATTATACAAGCCGTGTGTTTTTTTTTTAAACATACTTATGAAATTAAATATTATATATAGTGTAATAACCAATTAGAATTTATTATTAATTTTAACGTAAGTTATACAAATTTTGTGAAAAACAATTGATTTTTTTGGAACCGGGATTGGAACCGTGATTGGAACCGTGATCGGAACCGTAATCGGAACCGTGATCTGAACCGTCTGACCCGGGAACCGTCGAGACCCGGACCCGGACCGGGGAACCGCCAAACCCGCCGGTTCCCGGGAACCGACGGAACCGGCTAGAAAATGGAACCGGCGGTTCCGGTTCCATTTTGGACCCGGAACCGGAGGGTCGTGCCATGGACCCGGAACCGGCCCGGAACCGGTCACGTCTATAGCCGCATGCATGCAACCAAATATTGTTGCCGCAAAACTTTGCTGAAAAAAAAACATTGCCAGAAAAAAATTTAAAACAATCGGCCTCCTCCCGTTTTTACCTTCTTGATGATCATCAACATCATGATCTTCAACACAACATCTTCGTCGACTCGAACCCGGATCAAAATTAAAAACAAAAGGTACTACCTTTTTACATAATTTTCGAATTCAACATAATTAAATTACAAATCCTATGCTCAATTGATATTAATCAAAAAGAGCTACAAAATAGATCTACGGGTAAACAATACCAACCTCAATCCAACTCTTCAACCACGACATTCATAACATAAAAAAATATGCATGCATCGGCCCCAAGAAAAAAAATTGGGACAAAAAATCTACATGTTTACCACTCCTAGATCTAATATTTTATACGTATAAATATAGATCACCTTGGCGACTGATACCACTGTTAGTAATATCATCCGCAACGGAAGCGATTTAAGGATCTAGATCTATAAATTACACGTAATAAAATAACTAGATCTACATCTACAAGGGGGTTGTAGAACATACCTCTTGGATCTCAAAATCCAAATTGAAGAACGGCAATAGAAAGAACGAACAAGGTGTGAAGAGCACCACGATCTTCCGTACGTGTGATCCAAGCAACTCCCGGTGGAAGGAAATTCTCGACTCGAATCCTTCCGATATGCTACCCGGAAAAATCTCCAAGATTTTCCCTTAAATCTCCCCTTGGCCGAAAATTCTTTTCTCCTCTCCAAGAGGTGTATTTCGAATATTATTGTGTGTTGTAAGGCTTGGGAGAACTCTCTTTATATAGGAGAGTAAAACTTAGCCTCCAAGGATTTTATTTTGCAATTAAAATAAATCCATTAAATAAAAATAATCCCATAATATTCTAGAACAAATCTAGAATAATATTTATCTTTATTTCTTTCCATAAATATTTATCCAATAAATATTTTATGCACATGTCTTATTAATACACAAGAAAACAATTTCTTGTTCCATAAAATAGAGCATGGGGCGAAATTTCTAATATTGACCTAGTCAATATTAATTTTGCCATAACACAATAATTGGGCCAAGATTATGAAAAATGTCTTTTCCACATATTTAATTATTTAGCCCAACTAATTAAATAGTCCACTAAACAATTAATTCACATATCGTTTTAATAAAGTCCAACAAGAACTAAATTAATATTATCAGGATTCGACGTCCGAGAATAGCTATGCTATATTAGGAGGCACGTCGGGGACCATGGACTAATAATCAGCGGCTCCGATAAATCAAATAAATAATTATCTTACGAACGAAATAATTATATTCGATAAATCAATCACGGGAATATGCCACCATAATCCCATGACCGCACTCCTCCGATTATAAGATTATATTTATCTCCTCACGAGAATAATAATAAGCGTCCATTGATATAATCATTACATATGGATTAATCCTCCATGTTCGTTCATTCTAAATTGGGAAGTTACCGTTAACCCTTTCTAGAACCTCTTATCCTTATTTACCATTAACCCCCTACTGATCAATTAATTCATACAACTCACTGGTAGCTAATCAGTGTAATATGAACTCCATGGATCGATCAGTTTCTAGGATTAACAAATAAGGGAACTGTCTATCTACTTCTATAAATGGAAGGAATGGATTCCGTATCTGTGATAACACAGACTACTCACTCAATCCAGTACAATGCCAAGATGGGGTAATTCAGACCACAGACTCAGTGTAATCCTTAACCGTCAAGTCAAACTTCATACTGATTCAAGCAGTTGACTGTGATCACCTCAGGATTAAGATATATCCATAAATATGATCATCCATTGATTCGATAAGAATTCTCAATTACGGAATTATATCGTGAACTCTAATCAAATCGGTCCTGCCCTATATGATATATCTATCATATATAAATGCCCCATTAGGTTCTCTTAACCGAAAGTCCGGATAAGACAATCACACCTATTGTGTTCTGGGCGCATTAATAGCACGTTAAAGGAGAGACCCGATACTCTCGATTAACTTCACTACGGGCTAATTGTATTTTAAGTACATCTTCACTAACTCAATCCTCCCGAGTATATACCATACACTGAGTTAAGTGATTACATAAACGATATACTTTAGGGTTTTCTGTAGTGTAATTACTATTGTCACATCGGTGAATATGAGAATAATAAATATGAATAACAATATCATTTCATTTATTAAATAAAACAATTACAAAATTGTCTTTTGGGCATCACACCTAACAAGATGTTACCTCAGTTTCATTATATTCTTTAGACATAAGGCATAAGTAAGCTTTTTCATTGTCTGAGCTGTCAGCTTTATCATCATCAGAATCATTTTCAGATGATTCTTCATTCTTTTCACTGCTGGTTTCAGCTTTGAGTGCCTTCTTGCTCTTTCTCTTTTCGGTTGTCTTGTACTTCTTCTTATCCTCATCTTTGTCTTTTTCTTCAGGACAATCAGCCTTGAAATGACCTTTCTTCTTACAGTTGAAGCATTTGTATTCATCATCATTTTTCTTCATGTCTTTGCTTGAAAGATTATTCTAGATTTGTTCTAGAATATTTCTAGGATTATCTTTTATTTAATAGGATTATTATAATTGATTTTGTATTAATTATTAAATCCTTGGAGGACAAGGATTACTCTCCTATATAAAGAGAGTTCTCCCAAGCCTAATACACACAACATAATTCGACTTCTATC
This sequence comes from Gentiana straminea, assembly GCA_036785695.1. NCBI lineage: Eukaryota > Viridiplantae > Streptophyta > Magnoliopsida > Gentianales > Gentianaceae > Gentiana > Gentiana straminea. The sequence continues at coordinate 1,883,928 of JAVUPR010000375.1, read as the reverse complement.
TCTTAGAGAGAAGAAGGGAAAATTCGGCCAAGGGGAATAAGAGGGAGAATCTTGGAGGTTTTCCGGGTAGCATATCGGGGGGGATTCGAGACGAGGATTTCCTTCCATCGGGAGTTGCTCGGATCACACGTGCGGAAGATCGTGGTGCTCTTCACACTATCCTTTGATCTTCATATTGCGGTTCTTCTACTTGGATTTTGAGATCCAAGAGGTATGTTCTACAACCCCCTTGTAGAGTAGATCTAGTTATTTTATTACGTGTAAATTATAGATCTAGATCCTTAAATCGCTTCCGTTGCGGATGGTATAACTAACATTGGCATGTATGAATTGTGCATTAATTTGGCTTTTTTCAGGCTTAGGTGTATATCTGGAGAGGCCAGGTACACGCCTGGTTCGAAACAGTGAGCAAATAGGATTCTGGGGGGCTTCGGGCACATGCTTAAAAGTAGGTACACGCCTGTTTGGGAAAGTGAGCAATAGGATTTTGGGAGGTTTCATGTGTATACCTGAAAGACTAGGTACACACCTATTTAGAATAGTGAGCAAATAAGATTCTGGGAGGTTTCATGCGCATACCCGAAAGAGTAGTACACGTCTAGTTTGGAACAATGAGTAGGTAGGATTCTCGGAGGTTTCATGCGCATACCTGGAGAAAGCAGGTATACGCTTGGACTCAGACATAATTTTTTTGAGATTTCAGGTGAATACGCGAAAGAGTAGGTTGACAATATGACCAGTTTTCTTGACAATATTGTTTTGCTTATAGTTTGAAGCTAGGACCTTTCTAATGAATTTATAAGACAAATGAAATAGATTGATGATAATATTGAAATTATCACGGTGGTATTTACGGGGGTGTTTTATGGTGGATATCTGGCTGTTATTTGTGATTTTTCCGGTGGTGCACGGAGGTGATGAAGAATGTGTGTTGGTCGGACTGAAAGCTATAAATGGCGAGCATGTTAGTCGAAAAATTGGCCGAGTGTATTTGCTTTGTGTAATATTCAACCTCCCAAATGATTTACATGGTGCCACTATATATAGGCGGTTTGCTAATGACAATAAGCAAAGTATGACAAGACATAACAAAGTATGACGTGACATAATTAAACTAGGCAGCTATCGATGCGGACTGATGAAGGGAGGACCCAACACTTGGCCATCCTGTTGAGTTTGAGAATGTGTCTGTCTTGTAACTGTTATGTGTAAAACATGTTCGCCTAATGTAGCGGGCTTGGTCCGAGCAGGCGGACTTATGATATGAGGGGCGGACTGGCCAGCCCTAGTTCCTTCGGGTTGCGCTTGGTAGATGGCGGGTTGATGGCTTATTGACTGATTTTAGGCCTCGGTCCGGCTTATGTCGGTGCAGAATTATTGGGCCAAGGATCCTATCCGGTATCAGGCCTCCGTATAGGCCCAACTATGGATCGGCTCTTTTGCGGGTTTGACGTATCAATGATCCCCTACTCATTGACTTGTTCATTTGTGCAACATGGAAGGCATGGAGTAAAGTTGTCCGCAGCTTGATATACCTTTACCAAGATGACATACTGTGGAGTGGCTTGTTGTATCAGCGTTTGGCTCGTGAGCGCAGTCCTGATGCCGTTATTGGGAACGATCAGTCTTAGGTGCCACGCTATTAAGCGGATGGTCTTAGGTGCCGCGCTATGATGCGGATGGTCTTAGGCAGCTTTTATGTCATAAAATGAATTGCTGCGAGGGGCACACCATGAAGCGGTCGGGATTAAAGGTGAGGCCGTGCTCTGAAGCAGACGGACCCAGGTTCCACGCTATGAAGCAGACGGGCTTGAAGATGCCGCGCTATTAAGCAGACGGACTTGTTGTTGGTAAGGAGAAGTCCCGTGATGAGGGTGAGCTGATCTTGTCGGATATAACAGCTAGGTGCAGTATACGAGGGGTTGCCTCAATTCCGTAGCATATGTGACGGCTGAGTCAGAAGGTCGCGTGCTCTGATTGGCTGGGGCATTCTAATAGCTGTCATGCATTAAATGCATTTCAATTTTGAATTTCAAACTGACGCATCTCAAATTTTGAAACGTCGTTCCCGCTCACTTTATTGACAAATTTCAACTTCACATTTCTGGAAATATTCCGTATGATGTTACCGAGAACGACACAACAATTAAGCAATTAAAGGTTATGATCCCACCGATGATTCCTGCTTCTTGGTTTCGGTCACTTTTGATGCTTGCAAGGTTCCCAGATGTGGAGATGTACCTTCTGCTGCTGGTGGACATGACGCATTTACCGACATCAAAGAAACATAGGCTAACTTCATCACTCCCCATTAACTTTTATCGAACAATTGGCGGATTTCAACACAACATTTTCTTTTGATTGCTCAATAGCAGAACCTTCATCTGAATTTCCTTCTTCATTGCAATCTGCAATGTTCTTCTTGATTGGAGTGTCTAACATAGTGTTGTAGGAATCCCTAAAATCATCAGACCTGATATTGTTATCGTGTTTGTTGTTGATAGACTTTAATGAGGATTTTATCAAACACTTGACAGATTTCAACTTCACACTTTCCTTTGACTTTTTCTAACAAGAAATTCATCCAAGTTGTTTTATTTTGTTTTTCAATTTTCCTCGCATGAATTTCAGCTCATGTTGTTCCTTCCATCCCAAAAATAAATGTGGTGTGGTAAAGCCCATAAGAAGGTTTACGCTTATACTTCTCAACCGAGCTGATGTTGTTGTAAACTTCTAACGGGCCTTTCGTCGAACACCTGGTGTGTATGAACCGTTCAGCCACGAAATGCTTCATCTACCACCACAAAAATCTGTGGTGATCCAATTGACGCCACCAACACTCGGCTTCATCTACAACTGTATATGATGCTATTTTGCATTTGAATCTTTCCGTTGGTTGTGTCTCTTCAAATTAATCCTCAATTTCATCAATCCAATCCCAAAGATCTACAATGAATGGAGAGCCACCATAGGTGGTTAGAATCGATCTGAAAAAGCGCTTGTACTCTACTTCAAAATCTCGATTCCGGTAGTGAAACCCAGCGCCGATGTCAACCATAGATACACAAGGAACATCTCGCCGAACTTGGTTGCACTCACGCTGATGGTGGTGTCTCAGTCCCGTCACAACTCGATCAGTTTCTACCCTAAAGAAACACTATTTCGATTAAGCCGTGATGGAGTATCCCATAGGATCTTCAAATCCCGAACACCATAGTGGATCCGTCTATCTTCCCAACTCGTTTTAGTCATCAACAAGCAAAGGGAAAACTTATGCTCTGATTACTAAATGATGTAAAAATCTACAATAAACAAATAAAACGAGATAATTCAAGCTCAAAGATAATTTTATTCTCAAAGCGAAAAAATTCAATGTTTCATTAGTACATTATTATTAGCAACTAACTAACTTAAGCAATTTATAAGATATAAAGCTCATTTAAGTAATTAAAAGCCCAAATGACAATAAAACCTGCTATATCAAATTATCCGGAATGTGATTGTTGATGAGAGTCAACTTTACTATGCTCCAGTGCATATTTTAACGCCCAATCATGACATTTTTGGCTCATTCCGGGTAGTTTTAGACCATATATAGGGTAAAAACCACATTGCACATCCACTATGAGGCAAACCATCACATAGATGGAAAACCTCACCATTTTACGATGTTTTTAGCCCTTTTTGAGCCCTAGTTATCTTGTGGAGCTACGCGCGGTATGTGTTTGGATGTTGTAATGCAAGATACAGGTGGCTCTAGAACCCGGATGTTGAGGCATGAGGCTTAGAGAGGCATAACCGAAGCTCAGGAATGGAAACGGATCAAATATAGTTGGTGTTTTCGCCTTACATTCACTTTATCTGAAATTTGGGAAATGTCATGAAAGTTGTAGATATATGAATGAGCTTTCCAACTCAACTTGAATCACTCAAATCGGAGCTCTACATGCAAAGATATTGACATATTATTGAAGATGTTGTTAGGAAATCACTAGTTTAACGCAGCGGAATTTAAAATTTGATTTCCTTTTACTAGATCGTTCTTTGTTTAATGCAATAAACACGTTAAGTAGTTTGACGGTTATACCTTGATGATCTATAAGATCGTCTCTTTGACCGTCAACGGAGAGTAGTTCAGTGCGCAAGCCGTCCACGCGTCCGGCCTCTATCGCTAATCCACATGAACCTTTTGCCGGAATCCTCCTTGGATTGCTATTGGAAAAACTCCGGTTGCTAGACCAGCCTTTTTCCTCCCTCACAAACTCACTATAGGTTGCTCTCTATTTTACACAAGAACTATGAGCTCTTGCAATTGTGTTGTGCAAAAGAGCTTGACACCCACCTCTTATTTATAGCTAGATGTGGCGCCCCATATGTGTGTAGGAGAAGAAAACTTTTTCCCAATAAAATAAGGAAAATCTTCTAGAATGATTTATCTCTTTTATTATAATTAATTTTGCCAATATATTATATTGAATATAATTATCTTATTACCATAAATCTATTTTTCCAAAATCAATTAATATCTTATATTAATATTATGGTAATCTTATTAATTAAAGTGCACAATCCAAGTGTATCTTATACACTTAAAAGTGGCGCCCCAATAGTCAAAAGATTGACTACCGGAATATTCTTTAATTAATATAATTTATATATAATTAATATCTTGTATTTTATTTATTCATAATAAATAAATACCACCATATTAATTTACCACTATAACCTTTATAGTCTAGAGACAAACTTTCCTTATTTGGTTATCAACTATAACCGCATTTTAATCCGACTTGAAGTTCATATGTGTCTGACCCGATAGGCTTCCGAATATGTTGGCCGTAGACACAAAGTGCAAATTACTAAAATGCCCTTCATACCTAACGGTCATGGGATAGCGTCTAGAAACACACCGTGACCCCCAATCATCGGAGAGTCAAAAGCAATGACTACTACCTTTCATTTGAAGCAGTTACCGTGCAACTTACAATCCTATCGCTGTAATAATACCCATACGATCGTATCTCAAGTGTCAATACATTAACGATCGTATCTTATAATCTGGATATCACGCTCTCTCGGAATAACACATTTACTCCCACTTTGCAAAGATTCTCGAGAGCTAGACATTCCTTATAAGAAGGCCATTTCGGATATTCGATCCCAATCATAGGATACGCGATTCCCGGATGACCAATCATGTATACTCCGCATGCTTCAATATCATACCCAATCACTACCGCACGATCGCCCCGTGGTTAGGAGAAATCTCAATAGTGTCAAAGCATGACAATCCACACCGTGATGCCATGAAGACTCCGGTCAAAAGGATAATTACACAACCGCCACATAGTGTGACACTTAATGTAAGTGGGTCAGTCTAACGTACGCATTCTCTAATACACGTCCACGTACAGTCCAAGTGTCTCTACACTTCGATAGACGAGATCTATCCCTATCTTCTAAAAGATAGAAGACATCCAATACGTGCTAGTCTGATTACACTGTCAATGTCCCATTTGATAATATGTAAGACTAGAGACATTTAAGTACCAATCTTGTTATAGTGATTAGAGATCTCATCAACCATAATCACTATCATGGTTTCTCTATCACAAATTGATACTAGGGACGTTACTATATATGTACAACAAATAACATGAAGATAAACAATATATAATAACATAAGTGCTTTTATTAATCATAATAAAGTTATACATGAACTAAATAGACTGTAAATGACCCGACCCGGTCGGATCTGGTCCAACCCGATTGGGTTTAGGACACCTTTCCAACAGATGTATCAGTGCTGAGAGTTCCAGGACTCAGTGTGGGCACACCAGATGCAGTGCAAGCGCACTAGAGAAGCAGAAAGGCCAGTTTTGGTACAGAGCTTTCAGTGCGGGCGCACCAGAGAGGCAGAAGGTCCAGTTTTGGTACAGAGAGCCAGTGCGGACGCACGAGATCTTAGTGTGGACACACTGGGCTGTTTTTCTGCACATTTTGGAAACATATAAATACCGTTTTGCACACACTTCTCCAAACTCTTACACACATACTCTTAGATTTTCCTACTCCTTTTTAGGTCAAAATTTTCCCCTTTAATACCTAGATTAATCTGTACTCCTCCTTTCCATAGATTGAGCTAATACAACCTTACATTTTAGCTCAATCAAATTAGATTTTACATTTTGGCTTCTCTTCTTCATCTTTGGATATGAGTGTTGAAGATACTTGATGTAAAGACGAATTTCTGCGATTTTGGTCATCAATATAGTTTCCTTTCTTGTTTTATGGCTTTAATTCTCTTTTTGATTGTTATTTCTTGTTTTATTATGAGCAGCTAAACATTTCATAGCTAGGTAATGTGAAGATTGAAGAAATCACCCTCTAATTGATGAAATTGGGAATGAGTAGTGCTTAATTGTTGTTATATCGAAGAATTCATGTCTTAAAACTTGTTCTTAATGCTTGAATCAGATTGTACACCTAGTTCATGAACACACACCACTTTTATAAATGTATGTTGCGAAAGAGTGTGGGAAAAGGGGTTTATCATTTCTTATAATCAACTAAGTTGTTTAGATTGATTAAGGAGTGGGGTTCATTCGGTTGTGAAATTGAGCAACTCTAGTGCATTAAAATCTTATTTCGGTCAGTTAAATCCTTAAAGGCGGACTGTTGAACCGGGCAAAGGGTGTTTGATTGTTGCATGGTGTCTTACACTAGCTTAGGAGTTTGCACCCCTAAATGAGTCGATATGATCATTGCGTTGGTTGGTTGGTTGGTTAAGCTCGTTCCCGAGATAGTAGATCAGAGGGGTGAGAGTATTCAATTGGATTATGTCTTGGCTATGCTTATCTCATATAAGTACCTTTCGATTAATTGTCGTCGTAGTATAATTGATAACGTGAACAACCTTTGATTAACCTGAACTAAGTTGAAAAACGACTTCGATACTCGATTGATTCCTCGAGAGATACGACATTGCTCACATCTATAGTACTTCCGACCCGATACTCTGCCGGTTAAGGTTGATCGTTACTATTTTGCTGTGATTATTGCTGTGAGCTAACCCAAGCTTGCCATGTGGATTCCAATAATCTCAACCCTCTATTTTTTTTTCATTTTTTTTTCATCTCTTACGAACTAACAACTCATTACCCATTGACATATTTTTCTACTGGTTGTTGGTACATCACACACACACACACACACACACACACACACATATATATATATATATATATATATATGTTGTATATTTGGTAATCTGTTTTTACAACCGTTGCATCATAAAACAACTTTATTTGGCATATATTACAATATAATTGTTGTGTAAATGTTGTGTCAAATGACATATATTAGAGTTTTTTTTTAACTTCTCTCACACACGATAAAAGTTTGTTATGTAAAGAGAATAAGAATAATAGATTCTAATGAATCTCGTTTAGTACAACATTTCTACGTCCGTTGCATCTGAAAACAAATTTAATTATTTGAATGAAGTAATCCTCTTTTTCATATATATTTTTCCTAACAATACATGACATCAACATGAAAAACGATACAATTCAAAACGATTTCAGTCAAAATTCATTTTTCAAATAAATATTAACAAAAAAATTATGTTCAAATAATATATTTTTATATCATTGGTCATTATGAGATTTAAATTAATAAAATCCAAATCCAAGGCGAGCTTCTTTTCATACCTTCACTTGGTCTTGAAGGTTGGTACCTATGATGCACCGACACTTCATTCTAGTCGCCGTGCACCGTGTCCGACACAAGACACGACACACTCCGACACGCTCCGACACCGTGTCCGACACGTGTCGACTGATTAAATTAATATTATTTCAAAATAAAATATCCGACACGCTTCCGACACACTGTCGACAATCCCCAACACGGCATCGACACTCCTAAACCCAATTTTTTAATTTTTTTTCTTTATTTAAGTTTCTTCGATTTAAACGTTAAAATACACGATTTTCATTTCTATAATAATTAAATAAATAATACGATGTTTCAAGTTTATATGTTTTTTGTTGATAAACAATAATTTTTACAATTTATAATATTTTGAAAGTCGGTCATAATTTCTTTTGGCACCGTATAAATGTCGAATATCTATTCTAGATATTCATAGAGTTTATGTAATACCTATCTTATTTTGTCTAGTTTTTTAGATGTTTACGATTTTTTTTTTTGATAAATTAAATTTTATTTACATTACATATATATATATAACGTGTCGGCGGCGTGTCGTGTCTCTAAATTTCAGAATTAACCGTATCGCTATATTCATATCGTGTCTGTGTGCGTGTCTGTGTCTGTACAAGGTAGGTTGGTACACTCGAGGATCTCATCCCCAAATTATCCTTCCGAATAAATGAAAGAAATATATTCCCGTGAAAAATGAATTCAAAAACTTGCAGACATGTCCTCCACTCCAGGCTCCAGGCTCCAGGCTCCCCACCAATTCAATTCAAATTTATGCAGATGGGTTTAGTTCTCTGCTCTCTGCTCCTTCAACAAGGGACTCGTGAGGAAGAGCTAAAACCATGGCTGTCTCAATGGATTTCACGAGTTTCCTTTCAGACCCCCGCCACCAGTACCTTCTTCAAATACCCCTTGTATCCTTTCCCCAAGATTCATTGCTTATTCATTCACTTCAATGGCGTCAAAAATACTTGAGCTTTTGTTTCTGAGCTTTTTCTTGTTGTGCTCCCTTAATATTAATGCTCAGAATCATCTTGAAACCTACATTGTCCAACTCCATCCCCATGCCACAAGCAAGTCTTCTTTCAGTTCTAAACTTCATTGGCACTTATCATACATTGAGAATGCTATTTCATCGGAAGAAGAATCGTCTTCTCGGCTTTTATACTCTTATAGTTCTGCTATGGAAGGTTTTGCAGCTAGCTTGTCAAATGTTGAGCTCGATAACTTACGGCGGCGGCACGCACCTGACGTGCTCGCTATAAGGCCTGACACAAGACTTGAATTGCTTACTACCTACTCTTACAGATTCTTAGGACTCAGTCCCATATCGAGTGATGGTGCTTGGCATAAATCCCAGTTTGGTCGAGGCACGATAGTTGGAGTTCTTGACACTGGGATTTGGCCAGAGAGTCCAAGTTTTGATGATCATGGGATGCCCCCTGTGCCTCGAAAATGGAGAGGAAAATGCCAAGAGGGACAGACCTTCAACTCCTCGATGTGTAATAGGAAGATCATTGGTGCAAGATTCTTTAGTAAAGGCCACAATGTAGCTTCAATGCAATCTTCAACTAATAGGGCAACAGAATATGCTTCGCCAAGGGACGGTCATGGCCATGGAACACATACGGCATCCACTGCAGCTGGATCACCGGTTCTAATGGCTAACGTTCTTGGTAATGGGGCTGGAGAAGCAAGAGGGATGGCACCCGGGGCACATGTAGCAATGTATAAAGTATGTTGGTTTAATGGTTGTTATAGCTCTGATATTCTTGCAGCTATGGACTTGGCAATTAGAGATGGAGTAGATGTACTCTCCCTTTCACTTGGGGGCTTTCCTACACCACTTTATGATGACACCATTGCGATTGGAAGCTTTCGAGCCGTTGAGCACGGCGTAACAGTTGTTTGTGCAGCTGGAAACAATGGCCCAACTTTAAGCTCAGTAGCCAATGAAGCACCTTGGATTATCACTGTGGGTGCTAGTACACTTGACAGGAGATTTCCTGCAATTGTTCAAATGGGTAATGGGAAGTTCCTCTACGGGGAATCCATGTATCCTGGTAAACAAGTTCCGAATGGTCAAAGAAACTTGGAACTCGTTTACCTCAATGATGGCGGGCAAAACGGAAGTGAATTTTGTCTTGATGGGTCGCTCCCAACAACGAAAGTTCGAGGTAAAATCGTTGTCTGTGATCGAGGTGTGAATGGAAGAGCTGAGAAAGGTGAGATTGTGAAAAAGGCTGGAGGTGCTGGAATGATCTTAGCAAATACCGCGATAAATTTAGAGGAAGATTCCGTCGATGCCCATGTCCTCCCAGCTACATTGATTGGTTTTGTTGAATCAATTCAATTAAAAAACTACATAAACTCTTCCAAGAATCCTACAGCTCAGATCATATTCGGAGGAACGACATTGGGAAAAGGCAGAGCTCCTGCAGTAGCGCAATTTTCGTCGAGAGGACCTAGTTATGTCGATCCTTCAATCCTCAAACCCGACCTTGTTGCTCCAGGAGTTAACATCATTGCAGCTTGGCCACAAAATCTGGGCCCCACCGCGCTTCCAGAAGATACTAGAAGAGTTAACTTCAATGTAATGTCCGGAACTTCCATGGCTTGTCCTCATGTCAGCGGAATTTCAGCACTCATTCATTCTGCTCACCGCAACTGGACACCAGCAGCAATTAAATCTGCTCTTATGACAACTGCAGACATAACCGATCATCTCGGAAAACCCATAATGGACGGAGATCAACCTGCCGGGATTTTCGCACTTGGAGCAGGACACGTGAATCCCCAAAAAGCCATGAATCCTGGATTAGTATACGACATTCAGCCAACTGACTACATTACTCATCTATGCAGTCATGGATACACAAGATCACAGGTTTTCAGCATCACACACCTCAATGTCAGCTGCCACGATGTTATACGAAAGAACGTGGGATTTACGCTCAACTACCCTTCGATATCTGTAATATTTAGACCAAATATGACCAGAAAGATCATCAGAAGGCGAGTAACGAATGTGGGTAGGCCTAATTCCATCTATTCAGTTGATGTAATGGCACCTGAAGGGGTCAAGTTGAAGATTAAACCAAGACGACTAGTATTTAACCAGGAAAACCAAAGCTTGACTTACCAAGTTTGGTTTATGTCATCAAGAAAACAAGCAGGAAAAGACATGATGACAAATGGTCAAGGTAGTTTGACATGGGTTGACAGTGAAGAGAATTCAAGCAGAGTGAGAAGTCCTATTTCAGTAACATGGGCATCAAAGTGAAGTTATGGCTTCATTCTTGTTTCTCCCTATAAAAGGCCTTTACTTCTAGTAAGAAGAGTTCATTCATGAGAACTTGTTGTTCGATTGGAGAGTATTCTTAAGAGATTATATTTCATTCATTATGATTTATGAGTGTTTACTCACTCTCTTTCTCTGATACATATAATCCTCCCTAACGTCATTAGACACCAACATGGAAAACAGAAATGAAAGAGAAAAGAAAATGTTCTCTAACTAAATTATGACATCAGAGTGACGTCATCCCAACGGCCCCCAACAAAATGCCACCTATGCTAACAATCTAAATGAGTGATTGTAGTGGCTCTTTTTTCTACCCAATTTGTTCCCCGTCCAAAAAATAGATAGGCTTAAATAAAAAAAATACGGGTAATGGCTCACTTTTTCATCCCACCAAAAAAAACTCGTCTATACCACTCTCGATAAAAAGACAACCACATAGATGGCCCTCTCTCCCTCTCTCCTCGAAACACCACAAATATCCACCAATTTTTTTTGTTCTTTCCGTCTTCCGTCAAATTTTCTCTTCTCTCACAGCCTCTTGTGCGAATTCATGTTGTTTTCTTTAATTTTTCTTTTATTGGGTTGATTGCGGAGAAGATTTCTTGCTCGGTTGTTTCCAGCGTACACAAGACGCTGTGGACACAAGAAATTTCCTTTGTTGCTGCGGACAATCAGTTCGATAGACATTATAAATCGGTATGCAATTCATGAAATTGTCAGTTGAATCTTTGTAGAAAAAAATTCTTTTCGTTTTAAGGTTTCCTTAAATTGAAAGGGTTATGATTTCTTCCCGATTCACAACAATTTAGGTCTTCTTTCTTAAATCTGATTCATTTAATGATGTGAATCTACAACTCTTTTGTATTTTTATGCATCGATTCTCTATTAATTTTGGTTTGGAGTTTAGGCATTAATTGATATTTCTTCTTCAAAAGTGAAAGTGATACTGTTTGCTCTAAGGTCTCTACAAAATAGAATCATCATGGAATCAATTTAGACTAGTCTAAGTTTCTTACAGGTAGAATTTTATTGTACCTGTTTTGATTTGTGTAAAAGAGGTAGTGTATGTTTGGTAACATTGATTTTTTTGAAAGACTTGGACTATTTTTAGACGTTTTTAGTGGCAATTACATTAAACTTGAAAGACTTGGCTTGGACTATTATTTGACCAATTCATATTACACTAAGTTTGTGGTGTTCCTTTGGTTTCAAACATTTTAGTTGAAAAAAAGTAAGTGTTAGATTCTACTGATAAATTGGTTTTCTCTTTCATAGATTTCAATCTTGTTATTTGGAGAAATGTTGAATTGCTTATACTGTTTCTTTTGCCTTATAAAGCTGTAATTCCTTTTTGGTTGATTCTTGTCATTAGAGTTTATGTATATATATATATTCCTCATCATTTTGTGAAGAGGAAAGACATCATTGAATTCGCTTAAGGAGTATGTATGAGCGACTAGGAAGGATCGAGATTGTACAGTCCTGCTTATAATAAACTTCAACTACTAGAAGTACATTGCAATTGTTTGAATGTATGGACTTAGTGTGTTTTGGCATTACAAAATCTGTTTACAATATATATATATATATATATATATATATATATATATATATATATATATATATATATATATATATATATATATATATATATATATATATTGGTGTAATTTAAGTTGTTTTGTTTGGGTATAATTTACCGGTTGGTGTTGGATTTCTATATAATTGTCTTCGCAGAACCTGTAAATGATAGGATGAAAAGCTTCTCTAGAAGGATATATAATTCCCAGAACATATATATCGTCTTCTTGTCTACTTTAATTATTAGATAAAGTGTGATTATTGCCAACAATTCTTTATAATGGCCGGGTTGATTAGTTCTCGTTCTATTATGAGATAAAGTGTGATTAAGTTATTTTTATTATGATTTATTTTCCTTTTAGTTTGATGCATTCTATAGATATAGGTAATATCTTATTTTAACTTAATTTGAAAGAAATGATAAAGCTTTAAATTATGAAACAACTACTTTAAACTAACTACCTAATGTTTATTAATAAAAACCAAATACACCATTTATTTACAAAAGGCCATTACACGTGGAAAAACACACACCATCTATTTCTTCCACATATTTTACACTTTCCATCAATTTCATGGGCCCCATGACCCATTTAGATGACAATATTTGCAAGAGCCTCTACAATCACTCTAAGGTTCACTGGGCCGGCCCATCAGTGAGGCCTGTGAGACCCGGGTCTTATCCCAACGGTGCCGGAAGACGCAACGGTACATATTTCGTTAAAAGAAAAAAAAATCGTGAAAATTCAATCCGATCCAACCTAATATAATATGTTAATTTTTTTTTATAAAGGCCCAATTTTTGTTTACTCCAATTGATAAAGGTTACGATAAAAAAATTTACTTGACCCAAAAAAAATAGATATACAAACAAGTTTTTTTTTGTTTTATCTATATTATTAAGTTATTATATATATGTATGTTATATATATATAAAAAAAAAAATCACACACAAAATAAATAAAACAAACTTATTATATATATATCTACAGTGAGTTGTTTAAATCAAACCCGAGAACACTCAAAGTTTTTCGGATAATGTTGTCAAACTTATGAATTTTCGTCTGCATAGTTATGCTTTTTATAGGTTGCAAGTACGCCATAAACGAATGGAGGTACTCTTTGCACGAAAAGGTAGGGTTGTCACTGTTCACCGGATGAAATCATGCAACCCTTACACGAAAGGGTAAGTACATATCAGTTCGAAAATGCATGTATCTGAAAATGCATATCTCTTTATGAACTGATGCGTGCGCATGGTTTAGGTTTCGGGGGCGTTGCCCCCGAACCCCATGAGTTGGCGCTACCCCCTCGACCCCTGCGAAGGGACGCTGCCCCCTCGACCCATCGCGACCAGACCGGGCAGGTCGAACCACGTTTCGTTGCGATAACATTAATTCGTACAGCAACTCATATGCAAACGATAACCAAAATATTTATTTATGAAAAAATATCTAACAATAAGTATGTTTTTAAAAAAAAAAACAATTTCAACTAAAAGACCCAATTCGGAGACTTGATTTTAAACCCAATAAAAACAAGGGCCGGCCGTGAAGGTTCAGTACCACCCCAACTTTAGCCATCAATTTAGACTAATTCAGTTGTGAAAGACCTTGTCCCTGTGGGTCACAATAGTTTTAAAAATGCCATGCAGCTAGATTATATACAAATATGTTCTTATTACATTTATTTCAATAAGTATAACTACATCGATATGTCCTAATACATGTATTGTGATAAATCAATTACAATTTTATCAGAACACAAAATTTAAAATAAATAAAAATAAATTAAGCATGTGCGATAGTAAGAGAAAATTGTTTTTAGGTGCAAAATGAATTTCAAAGAAAAATAAATAAATTTTCTTCCATTTTCAGTCCAATCCGTAGATATTTTGAGAATTTTCTATGAAAGTCCACAAATTCGTAGATAATATCTTTGAATTTCTCTAAAATTTTCTCTAAAATTGTTTGCGATTTGTCTTCACCAGTATTCCAAAGGCAAAAAAAACTTAAAATTTAAAATTAAAAAAAAAAAACTCGAAATCCTACGGGTGTTTTACCTTGATCAAGTGTATGTGTGAAGACCTCCATTAATCAACCACTATTTATTTTTTCACTCCCAATGGCCTCTCCCCTTCAATATAACTCCACTCCCAAATGTCATTTTCTTTCAAACAGATTAATGAATGATTGCCTTCGTTTATGTTCACAAGCATGGGATTTGAAACAGTCTCCCTTGATTTATGACTGCCGGGGAAGAGGGAAGAGGGAAGAGGGAAGGGAGGGAACTGGGGTTTGGAAACGAAGAGACGAATGGTAAACGACGTGGTTTCATAGTTTTGGTTAACAGAGAAGTTCATAGGAACTAATTTCACATGAATTTGTCAGGACCCTAACTATCTTGATAAAAACAATGGTTTGAGGGCCGTACAAGCCGAAAACTAAAGTGAGTGCCGTACAACCCGAAAACTAAAGTTTTTGCTGATCATAATGTCGGAGATGGTTGCGCAATCTCGCCGGCGACGCCGTGAACCCGAACTTGCAATGGAGCGTGCGATCGGAAGATGCCAAAACAACAACGTTTCCCGGTAACGGAGCCAACTGATATCGTCGGAAATATCAGGTTTGCAGTAACAGTGATATAAAGTGGATATACGGCTGATTATAGGTGATTTCTTGAGTGAGAAGTGGTGTACTTCATGTAAGGTGTAGTGCCCGAAAGACAATTATCTAATTGTTTTAGGACAGAATAAATAATTCATCTTAATTATATGCAGTTATGCTTATATTAAGACACTACTGAAAACCCTAAGTACCTCGTTTATGTAATCACATAACTCAGTGTATGGCTATACACAAGAGGATTGAGTTAGTGAGATGTACTTAAAATTAACTTAGTCCGTAGCGTTTATTAATCGAGTATGGGTCTCATGATTAATTTGCTATTAATGCGCCCGTAACACTTTACGGTGTGACGGTCTTATCCGGACCGTCGGTAATAGGGTACCTAGTGGGGCATTTATATATGATGATAATCATATAGGGGTGGACCGATTTGATTTGAGTTCTCGATATAATTCCGTGATCGAGAAGTCTTATCGAATCACAAGATGATCATATATGGATTAATCGAATCTGAGGTGATCACGAGACAACCGCTTAGACTAGGGTAGAGTTTGATGTGTTAGTAAGGATCACTTCGCGATGTGGTCCAACACTTCTCGTTGGCTCTATTCGGAATGAGTGAGTGGTCCGTGTTATCACGAATATGGAATCCATTCCTTCCCTCGGGAAGTAGACGAGACGATTCCTTATTTGTTGACCCTAAACCGATCGATGGGCCCGAGTTCATATTATATTGGTTATGAACTAATTGATCACTAGGGGGTTAATGTTAAATAAGGATAATATGTTTCGAGAAGGGTTTACGGAAATATCCCGAATCGAAGTGAACGATGCATGGAGGATTTATCCGTATGTAATGATTATATCGGTGGACGATTTCGACTCATAAATTGAGTGTAAGTTATCTATATTCGATAGAGTTCAATTTCGGGTTTATGGTGGTGTAATCCCGGAATTAATAGGTTGGATATAATTATTCGTCGACGAATAATTTTATCTAATTTATTGTAGCTACGAATATGGGTCCATGGTCCCCGACGTGGCTCCCGAAATAGCATAATTGGATTTCTCGTCGTTGCACCTCAATTATAATTAAATAGTGGATTGGGCTATTTAATTGATATGTGGATTAATTGTTTAGTTGGACTAAATAATTAAATACACGGAAAAGACATTTTTCGTGGTTCGGCCCGAATTGGTGTGTTGACCTAATTTTTGGTCAAATATAGAAAAAAGGTGCGTGACCTTATTTTGAGAGAAAGGTGCGCATGAATTTTGTGATATTATTTAATTATTAGGAAATTAGTTTTCTTGGATAATTATTTGACGTGTGATTTATCTTTTATTTGTTAAATGATAATTCATGGAATATTAGATAATAATATGATTTATCCTAATTTGTTTGGGATAATTATTTTATTTATCTTTTATTGGAAAAAGGATTAATGTAATAATTATCTCTTAATTATTTAATCCTTGGAGGTTAAGTTTTACTCTCCTATATAAAGAGAGTTCTTCCAAGCCTTTTGACACACAACAATTCACGCCATTTATTGGAGAAAATAGCTTGGAATTTTCGGCTATTTTCTTCGGGTTTCGAGTTGGAATAATCTTCGGGATTATTCCGGTAGCATATCAAGGAGGTCCGGCGGCGGGAAACACCATCCACTTGGTGTTGCTGGGAGACACACGTTGGAAGACGGTGGCTGCTCAATCACGTGTTCAAGGAGCCTTTTGATCTTGGAGTTAAGCACCATAAAAAGGTAGGCTCCTAAACCCCCTTGTAGATTTAGATCTTAAATTTATGTTCTTTGTTTTCGTTTAGATCTAGATCTGATGCATTCCGCTGCGTAATCGGGTCAATCCATGATTGATCCGACGATATTACATCTAACAAGTGGTATCAGAGCCTTTGATCTAACGATCAAAGAATATGAGTTTTAGATCTAGGAGTGGAAAATCATGTTTTAGGTGTTTTATTTCGTTTTTTTTGTAAATTCGAAATTTATCATGTTGTATGCTTGTGAATGTTGTGGTTGAA
This sequence comes from Gentiana straminea, assembly GCA_036785695.1. Classification (NCBI taxonomy): domain Eukaryota; kingdom Viridiplantae; phylum Streptophyta; class Magnoliopsida; order Gentianales; family Gentianaceae; genus Gentiana; species Gentiana straminea. The sequence continues at coordinate 1,866,650 of JAVUPR010000375.1, read as the reverse complement.
GAGATGGATTGGGTTGGTACTGTTTACCCGTAGATCTATTTTGTAGCTCCTTTGTTTAGTAACAATTGAGCATAGGAATTGTATTTTTTTTATGTCAATTTTCAAAAATTATGTAAAAGTAGCATCTTTTATTGTAATTTTATTATTCCGGGCTCGAAAAGATGAAGATCTTGAAGAAAAGATGAAGATCAAGGCGAAACCCAAGGTATGAACGAGGAGAAACGGTTTAAATTTTTTTAAAAAAAAAGCTGCTACAGGACTTTCTGCGACGCTGAAAAGCGTCGCTATAAGTCCTGTTTATAAAATTGCATGCGGCTAGGGTATAAAGCTTGCGGCTGTGTCACAAAAATTTTTTGTAACCTAATTTTTTTATATATAACAGGCTGCTGTATGGAAAAAAAAAAAAAAAAAAAAAAAATCATTTTTCTGTTTTTTTTTTTTTTTTTTTTGTAACAGCCGAAAGAAAAAAAAAAGTTTTTTTTTTGGCAGCCGCATGTAATAACACAAAAAAAAAAAAAAGTTTTTGATTAATTATAATAAATTGGTTTTATTTAATTAAAAAAAGGCCTTTCTCCTCTCGGGTGTTCGTGGTTCGTGATCCGGCGGTTCGAGTTCAAGATTTGAAGATCAAGACTCGAAGACATAGATTAAGTTTTATTTTTCCTTAAAAAATAGTTAGTCGGGGGTACCAACGGTCCATCTCGGTGTTTACTTTTCGGTATAATTTTGTGTTTGATCAAGATTACGTGCTTAAAACCGGAAAATTGTCATGACTTGCATCTTCATGATTCCACTCCAATGCATACACGTAGTTTTTTAATTTCGAATTAAAATAGACGTGTATAACTCGAATAATTAGTATGAACGCTTATTAATTTAATATGTGGTAGTTAAATAATAAGTAGCTAATTATAAAAACCGAGGACCCGGGTTTATGTCAATCGTTTACGATTTTAGTGATGGATTCTCGGTGAATCCCACTTGGATAAATCGTTGAGCTTTTTCGGTGATGACTTCTCAGTGAACCCACCTTAAACAAAAACGAGATTACGCTTTGGGTGACAACTTAGAAATCGGAGAATCTTAGTACATGGGTTCGGAAATGGTCTAACCATGGTTGGGCGAGTTCAACCGAGCTTCGGCTCAATCGACTCCCCTCCACGTGTGATGTACGTTACGGCGGTTCGACGGGACTTAGCATAGCCGATAAGCCTTCGGGCTAAACGGGGCTTCTCTTGCCGGATTGGCCTGAACTGTCACATATGTTCCAACGAATAAGACGGCGTAGGCTTGCCTACATAACCGACCCTATTCGGAGTACTTCGATTTATTCTTTCTTATTGTCAAGACCGCAACCGTAATTAGTAAACCCACCACTTTTTCAAAATATTGAGTGGGAGCGGGGAAGGCGACACCAACCCCACGGCCTCTACTATAGATGCAAGCACGTGAGAGAAGGGTGACGCCTCGAGCCGCTTTGATTCCGGCCCCTCGCGGGTGGTGTTCACCCCTATCAAAATTCAAGGCTTGGTTTCCGAAAGGATAGGATTTCGGGTACTCGTTGAGTCACCGACCGACCACCGCGGCGGCATACTCGGGGCGTACTTTGAGATCCGATATAGTAGGTCACACTCTTTATGGATATTTTCGAAATATCTAGGCTAGAAAAGGAAGGTAATCAGTGATTAAGGTCCGGGATGTCTGATTCCCGTGAGATGTTTGATTCTCGAAGATTAATCATTGAGAGAGATTGTCTCGGTTTAATCATCGCCTCTTTCACCGACCGGCGGCACCGAGGTGTGAGATTAAATCCTTGGAATGGTAGGATAGACTTTATAGTTTATTATTCCTAAAATATAAATCTAGTAGTGAAAATTTATTTTTGAATTTAACTTTCTGTCATTTTATTTACAACTAAACCTCTAGGTTACTAAACTGTTAGTAATAGGACTTCAATAAAAATGTGGAAAGTAACAAGTACGTTGTAATTATCAATAAATGCAGTTAACTTTTCGGAAGAAATTTTTCTCTTGAGCCTTTAAAACTTAAGTGACATAGTACAGGTGTGTCACGGGTGTCACTCGTGTTGAACGAGAGACGACCATACTTAGTTTACAAAAGATGACATAGGACTATCAGATAAAATTCATTTAGTGAATTTTAAAAGTGTAATTACACATCAAATTTCTAATTGAAAAATTGGAAAATCATATACATAAGGCGTTGCTAGTTAGACGGTATTTGGAACCGATAAACTAGTGGGAGCCTTAGTCTTATGATTTGTTGTTTTTCTGAATAATTAGAAATGTGTAATGGAATGCACAAGAGTTTCTCCATTCATTGGAAAAACAAGAATACGCGTTACTAGTTAGACAGTATTTGGAACTGATAAACTAGTGGGAGCTTAGTTCTGCGGATTTTCTGATCTTTGAAAAATCATAAATACAAAGTGTTGCTAGTTAGACGGTATTTGGAACCGATAAACTAGTCGGAGCTTTGGTCTTATAATTTGACGATTAGAAAAACCGATAGTCCAAGCAAGTAACACTGAACGTACCACAGTTCAAGAGTAGTGTCTACTCACACGAACTGCTAGTTCAAGACTGTTTCCATCTAAGGAAAGTCGAGAATGGGAAAGAATGTTTATACGTGTTAGTCATCTAAACTAAGTAGTTTTAAGGCTAAACCGGAAAATTAATTGGAAATTAGGAGATAAGGAAAGTGATTTCGGATCAAATGACCAATGCATCTGATGATACGAGAATACACACCTCCACGTGGAATTATCTGATTGGTCCATCTGGCGTTTGAATAAGTCTGGGCCGGCTATCGGCATCGGGTCGATACTAGACGTACCAGTGAAGACCACAGCTCGAGTGGGATTCACCAAGTGTCTGAACTCGAGCGCCCACGTCGGCCGTCTTCGAGTCGATCTCAGATACGTTAGCCAGTGCTCCTGGGTCCACATCCCACAGGTTACTTGGGAAAGGAGGCAAGGCCCATTTAAGGGTATTTATGACAATAACTCCACCGCCCTTAGTTCTGGGGCGAGAAGAAGGACATGTGCCTATAAATACATAGCTCCGGGAACTACGTAAGGCTTGATTCCCGGACTTTCACACAGATACGTAGGCAATCCAAGATATATTCTTGGACTCGGCCGTAATACACCAAAAACACCATCTTTTGTTCATATTTAGCCATCTCGATCTCTTACAAACTCATCCTTAGATTACACGTGGCCTCGGTTCACCGGTGGTGCGTTATTTAGCATCGTCATTTGGCGCTAGAAGGAGGGCCTTCTACCGGTGAGTTGGTAAAGAGATTGCAATGGTGCCGCCGACAAGGAAGAAACCGACGAACAGCAAGAACATGCAGATCGAAGAGCACACGGATATAGATCCAGCAGGGGTTCCCTCACAGATTCAAGAAGTCCCCACTGGATCTAGACCCGTAGTTGCAGATCCTCCCAGTGCCTCGCTTCCCCACAACAAGACATGGCGGACCACTTGGCATCTTTGGATGAGGACGCATTGAAGAGGGTGGTAGCCTCGGCATTTATAGGTAAGGGAATCTGCAATCCCCCTGTTGAACACCAGTTAGACCCACCAGGTCGTAAGGAGATTGATAATGCTAAGGGAAAGAGGCCTGTTGGGGTTGAAGAGGAGTGTGAGGAAGGCGCGATTGAAATCAGCGTGACTAACGCCCGCAAACATCCCGAGCAAGAAAAGCTTCAGCGGCAGGTCGAGGATAGCATCCGAAACGAGTTCAACCGCATTGTGGGGAAAGATCAACCCACCGAATGGCTTGAGTCGCCATTTAGTCCCGAGATCGAAATATATACGATGCCCGAATCCTTTAAGCCGCCAAAGATGGAGCCCTATGACGGTACTACGGACCCAGAGGACCATCTATATCGATACATATCTTTGATGAGGTTGAGAAACGCCAATGACGCCATGAAGTGTCGAGCTTTTGATACGTTGCTCACAGGTCGAGCTCGGGAGTGGTTTCACAAGCTACGTCCCGGATCGATCTCTAGCTTTCTACAGTTGGGACAAAAATTCCGAGACGCTTTCATTGGGAACAAGAAGTTCCATCTTAGTGCTACCCACCTTATGAACATCAAGCAGGAAAAAGGGGAATCTACTATCGACTTCATGAGACGTTTCAACCTTGAAGCCATGAAAGTGCATAATGCCAGTGATGCGCTGCAAGTTAATGCCTTTGTGGGAGGTCTGCGGAATATGAAGCTGTATGATAAGCTATCCAAGAAAATGCCGAATGATATGGATGAATGTGTGAACATAGTCCATAGATTCGCCAAGGTGAAGAGGCAGTGCGTCTGCACACCATTTCACTTGGCCTCAGCTCGAGGAACGACTCCCGAAGCCAAAACAAGGGTCAGCCTAGGGGTCGGAATGAAGAAAGCAAGTCCAACGTCTTTGATCGACTGACAGCTCCGGTATCGGATCGGTTGGGAAAGAAAGGAAATTTAAAAGACCGAGACTTTATCCCCCTCAACCGATCTCGGGGAGAGGTATTGGCAATCATGATCAAGAAGAATATCGCTAGGACACCTAAGCCGATGTCTAAAGATCCGGAGAAAAGGAAAAATACTCACAAGTATTGTGACTATCATAGAGATGTGGGGCACGACACGGAGGAATGCTTTGATTTGAAGAGGGATATCGACGCTTTGTATCCAAGAGGGTCGATTGGATGAAGTCGTTGACGAGTCGAAAAAGACGAGCCGAAGGGCCGCCGGGAGTACAAGAGAAAAAGCTACAACGGAAAGAAAGATCGGTCTCCACGTCGAGATAATCGGAATCGGCGGGAAAGGTCATCGACCCAACCTACGAGACAATCGCGGAGATGACCGTCAAGAAATTCGAACCGAGATCCTCATCGAGATAATCGTGCCGGATATGACGTTAACACAATCGTGGCGAGCATGAGTCGGATCGACCTCGATCAAGTCGGCACTCGTCTGACAGGACGAGAGAGTCAAAAAAGATCAGGTTGACAACGGAAGTAGGTTACGGACCCAAGGACGATGTTCCGAGTTCCCACAGTCATAGCGAGGGATTGGTGATCGAGGCAGTAATAAGCAGAGGTCGAGTAAAAAGAGTTTGTGTCGACAAAGGTGGAAGCGCCGTTAATATCCTTTATTATTCGCGTTTAGGGCCATGAGGTTGAAAGATGAAGATATCATTCCGTTATCTACCCCTCTTTTTGGATTCACAGGGCGGGCCATCCACCCCGTCGGGTCGATCGGTTGTTAACGACGGTCGGAGACGGAGAAAAGGGGCGGACGATGGAAATGACCTATGTCGTAGTTAAGGCCCCTTCAGGGTACAATGCGATATTAGGTCGACCGGCTTTATATGATCTCAGAGCTATTATCTCGACTTTCCACAACAGCATGAAGTTTCCCACCGGTACGGTACCCATGAGGTCAAGGGAGACGTTGAAGTAGCCCGGAATTGTAGTTTGGTTACGATCAAAGGAAAAGGAGTTGGGCAAGTGCTAGTTGAGGAGTTGATACCTGAGGAAGAGGAAGATCGAAGCTGGGTTTCTGCCGACCCGACCGAGGAAGTTCGAGTTTGGAAGGAGGAAGAAGGTCAAGGGGTCCAGATCGGGAAGTGGATGCCACACCCCGACATGAGAGCCTTGGTCGACCTCCTAGTTGAGTTTCGAGACGTTTTTGCGTGGAAGGCAGATGACATGCCTGGCCTATCGGCGGATATAGCTATGCACCAGCTTAACGTCGATTCCAAAAAGAGGCCAATACGGCAAAAGAAGAGAAATCTTGCACCTGATAGAAAAGAGGCAGTGAAGAAGGAAGTCGACAAGTTGCTCGCTGCGGGGATCGTAAAAGAGGTATTTTATCCGGATTGGTTGGCCAACCCGAGTGTTAGTTAAGAAGCCGGATCGGAGCCGGCGAATGTGTGTCGACTTTACGGATCTTAACAAGGCATGTCCCAAGGATTCTTACCCGCTACCGAAGATCGACCGGTTAGTCGACTCGACACTTTGGGCTTCGAGGTATTCGGGTTCCTCGATGCGTACGGGGGTTATTATCGGATCTTTATGGACCCACGGACTCGGAAAAAACCGCTTTTATCACGAGTTTGGCACGTTTTGCTTTGTTACGATGCCGTTTGGGCTTAAGAATGCGGGGGCTACTTATCAACGGGCCGTCAACAAAATTTTCAAGAGGCGAGATAGGTCGAAATATGGAGGTTTATGTGGATGATTTATTGATCAAGAGCAAGTCCTTGGGACAGTTTCTTGTCGATGTGAGAGAAGTTTTCGAAGTATTGCGAGCAGCAAAAATGAAACTCAACCCAAAGAAATGCACATTCGGAGTTCGATCAGGGAAATTTCTAGGGTACATGATATCGAGAGATGGGATCAGAGCTAACCCAGATAAAATCGAGGCTCTCAAAAGCATGCCCACACCTCGGAATGTCAAAGAGGTGCAAAGGTTGACAGGTCGGATGGCGGCTCTCAACCGTTTTCTGTCGATATCGGCGCAGAGAGCTCTACCTTTCTTCAAGATTCGAAAAAGCTAGTCCGTTCCGATGGGACGGGGAGTGTCGAAGGCGTTTGACGATTTGAAAGAATATTTATCGATTTGCCAACGCCGTCCTCACCTCGAGATGGAGAGAAGCTCTTGGTTTATCTAGCGATCGCGAGGAAGCGGTAAGCGCCGTCTTAGTTCGAGAAGGAGACCAGGGACAAATCCCAGGCTATTTTGTCAGCAAAGCCCTACATGGTGCAGAGGTCAGATATACTCCTGCGGAGAAGTTAGCGCTGAGTTTAGTTCATGCGTCGAGGAAGTTGAAGCCATACTTCCAAGCACATCCTATTGCTGTGGTTACTGACCAACCGTTAAAACAAATTTTGGCAAAGCCCGAGACATCGGGTCGATTAACCAAGTGGGTTGTCGAGCTAGCGGAATACGACATAGAGTTTCTACCTCGAACAGCCATCAAGGGTCAAGCTCTGGCTGACTTCTTAGCAGAAGGGTTGTCGATTCGGTTAGAGCAAGGAAAACAGTCATCAGAGGAGCAGTGGACACTCCACGTCGATGGTGCCTCGAGTAAAGAGGGGGCTGGAGCTGGTTTACTGCTAGTTAGTCCGAAAGGGGAAGAATTTCCGTATGCACTTCGGTTCGAGTTCAAGGCTACGAACAACGAAGCCGAATATGAGGCCTTAATCACAGGTTTAAAGCTAGCATCGAAGTTGGGAGTCGAGAATCTTCTGGTATACAGCGACTCTCAACTCGTGGTAAATCACGTGCGGGGAGAGTATGAAGCTAAGGAAGAATCAATGAAAAGCTATCTAAAGGTTGTTCAGGGGTTAATGACGAAATTCAAGACAATCCTAGTCGAACAGGTACCTCGGAGTGAGAACAAGCGAGCCGATGCGTTGTCTAAGCTCGCGTCGAATTTCAAATCAAAGAGGAAAGTTCGGTTGAGATGCTAGCGGAACGGAGCTATAACGAGGTCGACGTGCAGCCCGTGGTTCAAGGATCGACCTGGATGGACCCTATAGCACTATTCTTGAAAGATGGAATGCTCCCCACCGATAAATCTCGGCCGGGAAAATCCGACTTCAAGCCTCCAGGGTACGCTCTTTTCGATTATGTGCTTTATCGAAAATCATTTGTAACCCCTTGGATGCGATGTGCATCGGAAGAAGAGGGGCTTATCTCGCTCGAAGAGATACACCGAGGGTCTGTGGTAATCATTGCGGAGCTCGAATGTTGGCAAGGAAGTGCAACCGGCGGGATATTTCGGCCGTCAATGCAAAAAGATGCGAGTCGATTGGTAATGAGTTGCAGAGCCTGCCAGGTACACGACGTGGTAACTCATCAGCAAGCACGAGAAATGAATGCCATCGAGTCTGTATGGCCGTTCGATGAATGGGGAGTCGATATAGTCGGACCTCTACCTCGAGCTCCGGGGAATTTCAAATATGTCGTCGTTGCGGTTGATTATTTTACTAAATGGGTCGAGGCCAAAGCTCTTACTGACATCAGGGCCCAGACCATCAAAAAATTTCTGTGGTAGAATATTTTGTGTAGGTTCGGAATTCCGAAGTATCTGGTCTCGGACAACGGGACTCAGTTTCTTGATGATAGAGTGCAGAATTGGTTGAAAGAATTCAGGATCGAGCACGAACGACGTCGGTGGCCCGACCTCGGTCCCAATGGACGGGTCGAGCGGACAAACAAAGCGAGATCAAGTTTGGATTGAAGAAGCGATTGGAAGATGAAGGCCGAGATTGGGCGCTCGGTTACCCGGATATTATGGTCATATCGCACAAGACCCAACTCGAACCCAAGAAACTCCTTTTGCCATGGCCTATGGATGTGAAGCCGTGATACTGCAGAGATCGGACTAGCATCGCCTCGGGTTTTAGCTTATAATGTCGAAACTAATGCTCGCCGATCTAAGAGAAGAAAAAGACAATGTCGAAGAGAAGAGGGAAATGGCGGCGTATCGGATGGCCGGTTATAAAAGAAAGATTGCTCGCATTACAACGCAAGGGTGAAATACAAATACTTCCAAGTAGGAGACCTCGTATTGAGAAAAAATGAAGCCGGCAAAGGGACCCAATAGGCAAGCTCGAGCCGAATTGGGAAGGTCCGTATAAAATCTTGAAAGTGCATCCTAAGGGGTCATATCGGTTGGGTGTCGGATGGAAGCACGGTGCCTCGAACTTGGCATGCCACCAACCTCGAAAGTATTATTTTTAAATTATTACTTATTTTCATGACTTTTGCGCTCTACCTTCATCGGTTGTAACAGTCGATATGACATTGTATTGCGATTCCTTTTATAAAGCATGCTTTCTTTTCCTTTTTAATTACGCTACATGTGCAAGACCGTATGAAAAAGCAAAAGGGGGCAAATGAAAAAGCGCAACAATCGACCGAGACATCAATTCTCCGACCCGAACAACTCGGCACTGTATGGTGAAAAAAGCCAAGTCATTGACAATGCTTAAGTCACCTCGACACGATTAAGGTAAGAAGGAAATAGTGAATAAAGCCAAGTCACCGACAATGCTTATATCACTCCCGACATGCCGCAAGCCACGATGCTAAGCGGTCGGCGGATCCCACAATGGATCCTTAACTCGGCTCGATCATAAGCACCACGATGTGCCCGATCAAAAGCGAGAATAGTCGAATCGAGCTCCGACCAAAAAGCCAAGTCAAGCCAACAAGGCAACACAATGCTAGGTCGACTCATACTCAAGTGTACCGGGAGTCATGAACTCCTACTACACTTCGAGGGGCCGACGAGGGGAATTAAGTCCGAAGGACTACACCCCATAAGGCAACATTTTCAAGGGAATTAAGTTCAAAAGGACTACACCCTAAACAAACAATCAACAAGAAACAAAAGACATTCAGTGAAAAGCATAGTGATGATTCAAATTCAAAGATCAAAATGCAAATTAAAATGTCAAGTCTATGGGATCGAAATGACCAAATACAAGTTTAGACAAATAAAAACGTAAATGTTATTACAACCGGATCGAATAAGAAAAGTTCAATAAAAAGGCGACAAGGGAAGAGCATCGAGGCGGAAGGCGAAAGGCCGGTTTGAAGTCGAAGCATTGGGATCGACTGTTCATCCAACTCGGCGTCCCCTTCACCGGCTCCCTCCGGGGGCCGGGACCACGTACTTGTTATAGAGAGACACGCCGGCCTTGAAATCGGTGATGTATCGGCCATATCCGGGAATGGACTCGGGTCATATAAATAGGCTTTGCCGATGCTCTTGACCTCGAAGTCAGGGACGACCATCTTGACTTCGTCCAGTGCGTTCGAGAACCCCCCCTTCATGGCCTGACTCATCAGAAGCGCCAGGTCGTTATCAAACTCGTCAGACGTCAGGAAATCCTTCTTAGCTGCTTCCAAGCGGGTCGTGAAGCTATCGACCTCGAGCTGAAGATCGTCTCGAGCCTTGGTAGAGGCAGCCAGCTCAGCTCTGGTTTGATCCAGCTCCGACTTTACCGCCGCCAGCTCAGCATCTCTAGCAGACAGGTCTTCTCGTGCCTTAGACAGATCCGACTCCAGTTTCAGGCGTCTATCGTCCAACTTATTGGCTTTAGCTTTCAGCTTCTCGAGATCCGATGTCAGCTTAGCAATTGTCTCCTTCTGCTCCTCTAAAGCTGCCGAGGGAGACTCGATTCTATTTAACGCCACTTTCGCGGCCGGACGAGTCGCAAAAAAGGGAAACATTGTTAACTTCGAAGTCGACAAAACCTTGAAGATACAAGGAAATAAAAGAAGACTCACAACTCGTTGACTCTTCATGATAAGGTCGTGTAGCTCCTCTGGAGTCATGCCCTCCATCTCTGCTACGTTCATCCCGGGAATCGCCTCAGTAGAATTTGGTGGAGCAAGGTTACGGGTCTCCTTCCCGACCCCATGTCTCACCTCGGATGTTTTATGGCGTTTTCTCGAGACGAAGTCACCTTCGGTCGCTCTACCACATTAGCCTCGTCGGTGACTCCTTAAGATCTCGGATGTCGGAGCAGGAGTAGAAGAACGAGTCGTACCCCTTTGTCCGCCGGATGTACCCGAGGAAGGCTTCTTCGACTTGATGCCAGCCATTTCCCGGATTGTGCGAGGATCTACCTTTTTAGGGTCGGGCATCTTTCCAACTCGTCTCTAGCCTTGCAAAGTGTTCCACTTGCGAACAAGAGATAGGTCGACGTTAAAACGAATTAAAAATCTAGATAATACAAATACAACAAGTTCAACAGAACGAATCAGTCGCCTACGCAAAACTCGAACGTCCTCATCGAGTTCCAGATAAGCGCCTGGACCTGCCGTCTCGATGTCAGCAAACGGATATAGAGAATGTAGGTTCCGAGTCGCAACATCGGGATGAGCGCACTCGATGGTCACACACTCGCTGGGAACATCCGATTTGAGCCGGTCATGCCATTTTTGCGGCCTTTGGAACCAAGTATGTATGTCGATATCAATCAAACCATGTCGAATAAAGAAAAAGTTGGGTTTCCAGTCGCCATGAGACGAGATCACCTTCCTCACGAACTCCGATGCCAGAGGACGCTTCTGAAATGTATACCATCCCACGTCCTGCAAACTCGCCAAGGCAAAGTACTGACGGAATAGTCGAACCGAGAATTCAACCTTGGCGATTCGACACGCCGCCGCGAAACCCATTACGCTCCCGATCCCATTGGGAGCGAGCCGGGTGATGCGGATCTTGTAGTGTTGAAGGACGGCGATTAGACACGGGTCGAAGGGGAATCTTAATCCCTCTCTCAATTGCGCCTCGTATATGGCACGGAACCCAAGGGGAGGGTCGCATGCGAACCGGTATCGATCGTGTGACACTTTAATTTGGTCAGACGAGTAGGGGATTCCATATCTCAAACGGATCGCCTTGGCTTTCTCTTGCGTTAGATTTGACACACATCCATACGGTCCCTGGCCCTGCATTCTGGTTTTGCGCTTGGCAACAGGTCGAGAAGATCCAACGGGTCGAGGAGATGTCTCCTGCTCTCCCTCCTCTTCCTCTTCTCCGGCTGCTCTCTCACCGGAAGCGGTTGGATTCTCAGAAATTGTTTCCTCCGTCGAGTCTACCTCAGTTTCAACAATCTCCTCTCTATTTTGGGAGTCACTATCGCTGCTAGACATGGGCTTAAGGAGAAGATGCAAGAAATAAAAATAAGAAGGAGAATTTAAGTGAATTTAGGGCTTACTTGAACTTTCGGCTAAGAAACTGAAACTCGCTGAAGATTATAATGACGAATGAGAAACGTCAAGGTCTTGGACTCCTTTTATGCGTGTGAATCTTGCAAATGATTTGAAAGGGTGGAGATTGTGGGTAGTTATAGAATACATAACGCGAGAATCAAGGGTAGTGGACCGCCTAAAACGCTTCGTTTCCTGCACCCATTAATGCTAGTACAGTATGACGTCATCCTACGACAGCCTAGATCGGGTAGATAGGACAGCTGCGTTCCCGCCTAAAGAAGACCACGTATCGAGAGAGTTATTTAAATTTTCAGATCCGATCTCGGCACTCGAGATGAGCTTCACTCCGATCCGGGGGCTTATGATGATACGAGAATACACACCTCCACGTGGATTTATCGATTGGTCCATCTGGCGTTTGAATAAGTCTGGGCCGGCTATCGGCATCGGGTCGATACTAGACGTACCAGTGAAGACCACAGCTCGAGTGGGATTCACCAAGTGTCTGAACTCGAGCGCCCACGTCGGCCGTCTTCGAGTCGATCTCAGATACGTTAGCCAGTGCTCCTGGGTCCACATCCCACAGGTTACTTGGGAAAGGAGGCAAGGCCCATTTAAGGGTATTTATGACAATAACTCCAGCCGCCCTTAGTTCTAGGGCAGAAGAAGGACATGTGCCTATAAATACATAGCTCCGGGAACTACGTAAGGCTTGATTCCTGGACTTTCACACAGGATACGTAGGCAATCCAAGATATATTCTTGGACTCAGCCGTAATACACCAAAAACACCATCTTTTGTTCATATTTAGCCATCTCGATCTCTTACAGCTCATCCTTAGATTACACGTGGCCTCAGTTCACTGGTGGTGCGTTATTTAGCATCGTCAGCATCCTTAAATTTTCTCAAAAGCTAAGTTCTTTGGAAGAACTAGGTAGCTTTGCATTAAACGATAAATAAAATAGACAACGGGCAGTTATTTCAGATAGACTAGTGGGAGTGATACAAGGAAATGAATCTTGGATTCAATTCTTGAGTATCACAGAAAATTAATTTTCTATTTTCGGATTCGTTGGAACGAGCGTATTCATTTTCAATAGGGTAATTTGTTTGTCATTCGTAGCGCGAATCCAAGACTCGTACTTTTGTTTGATAAAGTCAGAACCACTAAGCATTGCTGAAAAGGTATTAGTAACGCATCTTAAAACTATATAAACGCAAATGGTTTCCGTATTTAGATAAACACTTATTTATATACTATTAATTAGTGCATATTCCCCAACGATAAGATCTGCAGACTGGCTTAGGGTGATTCCTATCTCCCAGTCAAAGGAACCCTGTCTCAAAGGAACAATGCCTAAGTTTCCTTTCAATCGGGAAAGGGTAATAGATTCAAAGAAGTTACATAGCTTGTTCATATTGACCTTCGGGGTCGTATGAAAAGTACAAGCTAGTGGGAGTTTTTTCAAGTAGTGACATTTGGTCTGACAACTACTCGAAACTCCAATAAGTTTATCCAAAATATTTGGAGGAAATCTCTGATTTCACCAGAGATAGAGTATTCCATACTCAGAAATAGGCTATCGCGTAGTCTTCGGGACTGATGCTCGGCTCCGCTCCCGGTGGAATGTTTTCACTAAGGGATACACCATAAATTTGCCTTAAATAGTTATTGATGTGCTACGATACGCCGCTCGAACTCATTTAAGATATTGGTTGCAAAATAACGGTTGTATTGAAAAACCGAGAAGTCTACCTAAAAGATGCCTACGCATTTGTGGATAAGGAGTGAATTCGGTTCACCCCACTTCCGTAAATAGAGGCATTTAGCACCGAGTGCTTGAAGGTAGGACCGGAAATTTTGCGTACACGTTCGGACGTGAAATATCTTAATGCATTGAGTAAAGGTTGGTTATGAAACTCGGAAAATCGAGAAATGACGGTTATACTTGTCTAACTCGGTCGATAGAGTCTATAAATAACAACCTTGGATCTTGAAGTATATGTACTCAAGATGTTACTAATCGATTTGTTCACTCCACATCCAACACCGGCAGTTGGTGACAACACTAATAAAAACTACTAAACTAGATCAGTATATCGATCCACCCAAAATGCAGTGGGAGTATGGTTTGTCCATTACCCATTGCAGGACCTTACGGTCTATAGGGCAGATTGATGACCTATAATCCTTTGTGGGCTGTGTAGGATCCTGATCATAGAGGTTGGTTAAAAGCCATAACCCTGTGAATGGAGTATGATACTCCAATTCTGTTGAGACTCTTGTAGAACCACCTGAGTATCTCAGTCCCAGTGGGAGTAATTGGAACTACACGGAGAAGAGTCGAATGAATAGGAAAGTTTAACTTTCAATAGCAAAGCGAGTAATTTAGGGGTGATTCCCTAAAAGGTAGAGAGTTAACCGACCGTGATCTCTCTTATCACTCGCCTTGCTTGATTTCGTCGAGAGCGGGAAATGAGGGTGATTCCCTAAGACTTTCTTGCCGAACAACGGAATCTGAATTCATTCAGAACAGAAGGGTTTTCGCTAAGAACAAATGGCGGATTCGTTACAAAGCAGAAAATAGGGGTGATTCCCTCAGACCTTTTTGCGAGACTAACGGTATCTTAATTTATTCAGAAAGAACCTTTGGCAGGATGCCTGCCATAGCTTATATCCTTTGGGGATTAAAGCAAACCTCCAGGTCATTTCAAAGTCATATATTTTAATATGTGGACTTGACCAGAATGTTGATAAGTCTTTCGTAGACTGGGCATCAATATTAGTAAAGTAGTATGTAGATTAGTGTTTGTGAATGGTAACACTGAAACAGTTGGAAACAACATGGGTGTGTTATCTGAAGTCAAAGTCTGACATGCCATCGGGATTCATTCTAAAGGAGTTGATTCGCTCAAATCCGCAAGAATCGATCATTGGCAATCCCATCCATTCACCTGGTTAAGATATTCTTGCATTTATGCAACATTCAACGATGTAGTCTACCCTACCTCTCAGGAATGGTTGTCTAAACCTGAGGATGAATACGAAATAAGATGTTTAGTGAATCCTCAAGTCTCTTCGGGAGAATGAGGAATAATATGCTAGTATATTCAGGTGCAAACTAGAATATAAGTGATGACACTTATTCTGACTTTAGGTCAGATGAAGGAAGATCGTTAAGTCGATCTAGTCCTCAGTGTTGAATCAAAGACATATTGAAATCGTACCACCAGATTAGATGGAAAGGCGACGTCTTGATCCCAAAGATTGACTCAAGCCGATATCCTACCTAATCAGTGTACCAAGTCACATGGTATTCGGATTCTGAGTACACGCCGGGTCACTGACCTACCCTGCGGCGGCACACTCCGGTCGTGCTTGGAAGGATGAATTACTATGATGCGCTTGGAGGGTACAGATTTGAGGGATACGTCTCACTTGTTTTGAGCAAGTGGGAGAATGTTGTAGATATAGATATAAAGGGTGTGCTCTAAAACAATTAATCCACTTGCCTTTCGTTCAAGTGGGAGATTGTAAGGTGTAGTGCCCGAAAGACAATTATCTAATTGTTTTAGGACAGAATAAATAATTCATCTTAATTATATGCAGTTATGCTTATATTAAGACACTACTGAAAACCCTAAGTACCTCGTTTATGTAATCACATAACTCAGTGTATGGCTATACACAAGAGGATTGAGTTAATGAGATGTACTTAAAATTAACTTAGTCCGTAGCGTTTATTAATCTGAGTATGGGTCTCATGATTAATTTGCTATTAATGCGCCCAGAACACTTTACGGTGTGACAGCCTTATCCGGACCGTGTCGGTAATAGGGTACCTAGTGGGGCATTTATATATGATGATAATCATATAGGGCGGACCGATTTGATTTGAGTTCTCGATATAATTCCGTGATCGAGAAGTCTTATCGAATCACAAGATGATCATATATGGATTAATCGAATCCCGAGGTGATCACGGACAAACCGCTTAGACTAGGGTAGAGTTTGATGTGTTAGTAAGGATCACTTCGCGGATGTGGTCCAACACTTCTCGTTGGCTCTATTCCGGAATGAGTGAGTGGTCCGTGTTATCACGATATGGAATCCATTCCTTCCCTCGGGAAGTAGACGACGAGTTCCCTTATTTGTTGACCCTAGAAACGATCGATGGGCCCGCTCATATTATATTGGTTATGAACTAATTGATCACTAGGGGGTTAATGTTAAATAAGGATAATATGTTTCGAGAAGGGTTTACGGAAATATCCCGAATCGAAGTGAACGATCATGGAGGATTTATCCGTATGTAATGATTATATCAGTGGACGATTTCGACTCATAAATTGAGTGTAAGTTATCTATATTCGATAGAGTTCAATTTCGGGTTTATGGTGGTGTAATCCCGGAATTAATAGGTTGGATATAATTATTCTGTCTGACGAATAATTTTATCTAATTTATTGTAGCTACTGAATATGGGTCCATGGTCCCCGACGTGGCTCCCGAAATAGCATAATTGGATTTCTCGTCGTTGCACCTCAATTATAATTAAATAGTGGATTGGGCTATTTAATTGATATGTGGATTAATTGTTTAGTTGGATTAAATAATTAAATACACGGAAAAGACATTTTTCGTGGACTCGGCCCGAATTGGTGTGTTGACCTAATTTTTGGTCAAATATAGAAAAAAAGGTGCGTGACCTTATTTTGAGAGAAAGGTGCGCATGAATTTTGTGATATTATTTAATTATTAGGAAATTAGTTTTCTTGGATAATTATTTGACATGTGATTTATCTTTTATTTGTTAAATGATAATTCATGGAATATTAGATAATAATATGATTTATCCTAATTTGTTTGGGATAATTATTTTATTTATCTTTTATTGGAAAAAGGATTAATGTAATAATTATCTCTTAATTATTTAATCCTTGGAGGTTAAGTTTTACTCTCCTATATAAAGAGAGTTCTTCCTAGCCTTTTGACATACAATAAACACGCCATTATTCATAAGAATATAGCTTGGAATTTTCGGCTATAGTTCTTTGGGTTTCGAGTTGGAATAATCTTCGGGATTATTCCGGTAGCATATCAAGGAGGTCCGGCGGCGGGAAACACCATCCACTTGGTGTTGCTGGGAGACACACGTTGGAAGACGGTGGCTGCTCAATCACGTGTTCAAGGAGCCTTTTGATCTTGGAGTTAAGCACCATAAAAAGGTAGGCTCCTAAACCCCCTTGTAGATTTAGATCTTAAATTTATGTTCTTTGTTTTCGTTTAGATCTAGATCTGATGCATTCCGCTGCGTAATCGGGTCAATCCATGATTGATCCGACGATATTACATCTAACACTTCATGATCCACGGTGGTCGAACTTGTGTTATGAATAAGATAATGAGTGAGTCGACAAATTGACAAAGTAGTTTTGTCTATATTATTTTTCAGATCCCTTTCTATTACAATATGACCCAATATATACAGGCAAGTGTTAAGACGGTTTAGCTAAAACATGACAAGACATTAAAAGAGTATAATTAAGTATAATTATTCATAAGTCGGCAATACAGCTGTCAATGAGGGGTGGCGGAGTGCGGACTCGTTTCTTCCTTTGTCTTGTTGTCATCAGTTTCGAGCTGATTGGCCTGATAGTATGGGTGATATCCAAGATGTCCGATGTGTCGGAGTATGGATGAACATCGGCGTTCGTCTAGTCCGACTTACTTGATGCAGACTGGATGTAGATTAGCTAGATGGAGGCCCAAGATCTGTTGTTGGACCTAAGATCAGGCCCAATTTTGATGCTCGGGTTGTAATCCGGACCGGGTATATGACATGTCTTCATCTGTAACTTTTTCACCACACGGCTTCAGATGTGATGTAATTTTAAACATGGCTGAATTATATTCTGTGACAAATTCAAAATCCTGCAGTCGCAAGTGGAGCCATTCATACCTGACTTTTGGTAAAAGAACCAGTTTCAAATGATCGAACCTTTTTTTCAAATGGTTTCATGATTCATATGGATCTTTCACCGTTAAATATTCATGTTTCAACCCCTCGTCAATATGATATTATATGATGATGGAGAAAAATCATGGCATTTGCACGGCCTTGGTTTGACTCAGTATTATTCACGACAATTATTTTACCAAGCACCATTCATTCGAAGTGCATTTCAACATCCATGGCCCATGATAAATAATTTTTCTCCGATATGTTTAAAGGTACAAACTCTTGTTTGGTGATATTAGTCATTAAGAAAAAAACAGAATTGAGCAAAAATAATTTTTTTACCTAAACCACGGAAGAAACGCCAGCAATGGAATACTCCGCCGGTAGAGCTTCATGCTGATAACGTGTAATAAAATAACTAAGTAAACAAAATGGAACCAAGCAAGTAGTATCAACTCTACAATAATGCAATAAAGTACAAATGAGGAGTAGTATTCTCTTATTTCAACTCATATATCAAGTACAAATGAGGAGGAGGCCTTTATCCCTTCTATATTAATAAGAAGAGGATTTTGGTATGTTGGTGACATTTGTCATTTTTTTTTACTGTTCATGGCTCACTCCAAAATAAATTTTTTTTTTAAATTTTTACTGTTCATGGCCTAGTCCAGAATTTTTTTTTTTTTTTTTTTTTGAGAAGAAGGGTTTGAGTTAAATTGTTCCATTTTAGAGGACTCAATTATATCACCTTTTAATGTGCGAATATATGTAGTAAATGTATGACTATTTTCAAAATATAAGGTCACGACTTGTTGCCGACACGATCTTTGTATCATACCAAAAAAATTGTGTTGACGTTTACATGAAATCTTATAAATTTCTTAAAATACATTAATTTCATAAAAAAAAACATATCGGTTGTACACGGCGATATGACTATTTTCAAGATATAAAGCCACGACATATTTGGTTTGACGATTAAATGAAATATTAAAATTCTTGAAATGAATTTTTTTTTTGTTAAAAAACATATCGTTTATATAAAATATTAAATATCCTGAAAAAAAATTATTTTGGCCACAAATATTGTTAAACTGGCTATATTGTATTGTTGATTTAATTTCTATGGAAATTCGAATTATGTCTTTTACCATGGCCGTTAAAATTAGCCTAGATCTGAGAATACAAAAAAGAGTTCAGTAGTGTCGAAAGGTGTCGATTTTGTGTCGTGGAGTATTGACAGTGTGTTAGTTTTAATTAAATTTTAATTAATATTCATTTCATCAACCGACACTTGTTGGATATAGCGTCGGGGTGTATCGGAGCGTGTCGTGTTGTGTTTTTGATAGAACACGTGTTGTTGTAGATAATGTCGAAGATAGCTTCATTTTTTCAGTTAAAATAGATTTAAGAAGAAATTGAAAAAAAAAAATCAGTAGTGTCGAAAAGTATCCATATGATGTCGGGAGGTGTCAAAGATGTGTCGGATATTCATTTCATCAGCCGACACGTACCGGACATGTCATCGTAATGTATCAGTGTTAATTAAATACAAACTGGGGCAACGCTCGTGCGGAGCACGGTTGTTTATTTTCCTAGTATACAAGATATAGAAAGGATGTCATAAAGGTAAAGAAGTAATAAATCAATTGTAACTTATGTTATAAAGGTAAAAAAGTAATGAGTCAATTGTAACTTATATTCCATTACTTGTACATTAACTAAGATAAATTGTGAAGACATCCAAAATTAATATTTACATAATAATTTTATAAATATAATTAATTAAAAAACTATTTAACATAGTTTGATTAACTTGCGACCTACTTTTCTCTACAAAAAAAAAAAACTTGCGACCTACTCGATTACTAATATTGAAACTCGAGATTGGCTTGATTAACTATTCAAGTAGTTTGATTCGAGCTCGAACTCAATGAAAAACGAATCGAACTAAATTATTCCGGAGTTTTTTACCGCCATTTTGGGATACTATTCATCATGATTTGTTACTAGCAACGCGCGATTTTTTCACCGGCATACCGCTCCCAAGGGCTGTTGGTGCTACCTTTATTACTCTTATCCCGAAGTTAGACTCTCCTGGCTCCTTCTCTGACTTCAAGCCAATATCTTTGAGTATTTTTTTAAACAAAATCTTCTCGAAGATCCTTACAATAAGACTTCAGCCATTCCTGCACCTCATCATTTCTGATGAGCAATCAGCGTTCATTAAAGGTAAGGATATTTCTAACAATATTCTATTAGTGCAGGAGATGATGCAACACTTACATAAAAAAGTCCTAGGGCACAATATGATTTTCAAATTGGATATTATTAAGGCTTTTGTTGGAAATATTATTTATGTTTTGATGATGATTCGTCACGAAATTAGACAAATCACTTACAACCCATGATGATGAAGTCGTAACTAACTGTTATAGTGCATAATAAAAGAAGAAGCAAGAAATGGTCTAGAGACAAATGTATAAGTTCTATCTAGAGCCTGAACTTTGTATAGGTTGTTTCAGACAAGCATTGTAATAGAATAGGAACTAGGCGAACAGCTGGGTCACAACAAGGAAACTGAGTTATAACAAGAAAACTGAATATGCACTTGAAGAACTGAGGGTTCAAACTCAGTTATGCTGAAACTGAAGAAGATAAGTTCGCTGAGGGACACAGACTCAGTTGGCTTATCTAGAAGACTGAAGAACTGAGGGACACAGACTCAGTTGTTGAAGATTGAAGAATTGAGGTGGCAAACTCAGTTAGAAGCTGATTAAGTCATGACTATAAGTCAGGATTCAGGCAAGTCAGTGGTGACCTGAAACCGAGTTATAGATCATATAAAACCGAATAATCTTAAGGACAAAAATTATCGCTTACCCGGAAAAGAAGAAATCGAGCGGTGTACTCGACTTAGTGAATTAAAGTCGATATTAAGTAAACAAGGTACTCGCTTTTGAAGAAGAGTAGAAAACGAGTTAAGGCCTTGATTGAATTCAAGCTATCAATACGACAAAAGATCGTACATATGAACGTTGGCTAAATGACAAGTGTAACGGCTACAAGAGCTAGTAATCGTCACATCACCCCTATAAATATACAAGAAAATCACTTGAAGTAAGTGAGAGGAGGATCAGAAAAAGAGCTTTACAAGCATACATTCAAGATCCAAATCCAGATCCATAAAAAATCAGATTATATTTATCCAGATAAAGGGGAGCCAACGACACTGCCTTGAAAACTTCAAAGGAAGATCCAGTAACCCATCAAGGGGGAATGAAGGCATCTTGGAGCTACAAAGTCAGATCCAAAAAAAAAAATCAAACAGATCACTGAATTAATCCTTGATTAATTCTAAACCTAACCTTTGTGAAAAAGGGTTGGCTGTGCATAGTTTGAAGAGAGCAATTCTACCTTTCTTCATATGGTGTTGCTACAAGAGATTGGTGCGTCTGCGGACCGTGTGTGAGTGGTGAGCCGGTGAAGGAGCAATTCCACCTCCGAAAGATCGGTGTGCGAGTGAAGGGAGCAATCTCACCTTTCTTCATTTTGTGTAGACGGTGAAACTAGGGTGTCGTGAAGGACTCGTCATAGTCTTTGGAATTTTGTAACGGTTATCTCATTTTTCTAGTGATACCTCCTACGCCACGGGAGAAGGGGAGACGTACGGGATTACACCACCCGGAACTTCCATAAACAAATCTTGTGTTGATTTACTTTATGCATCCGTGTTTGTTTTATTTATTGCATTATCTCTCGGCAAACAACTAGACACCGAGTCAGCACTTAACTGTTACATAGAAGGTCTAGTTTTCTAATTACACACCTGTTGCACTAAAGGCTAGTTTTATCCGCTGCCAATTAACGAGACTAAATATAAGTCAGTAATAACTTATATTCAGTTAAGCTAACTGAACTCCGCACAAGTTAAAGGGACATGAACTGAAGATCAGCTCAAGTTTCAGAGAAACTCAGTTCCTGGGACTTTTCCAGTTTAGGATCAGTTTTTGGTGACAAGTTTATTCACCCCCCCCCCCCCCTCTAAACTTGTGTTAGCCTTTCCAAGGGACCAACAGCTTTTGATAGGGTTGCTTGGCCTTTTTTGGTAAAACTCCTTTTAGCGTTTGGCTTTTCATCCTCTTTTGTTCTCTTGGTTATGAATAATTTGCAAAGTTGTTGGTCTTCTGTCTTGGTGAATGGAACACCTACTGGATTCTTCAAATCATCTAGGGGATAAAACAGGGTGATCCATTATCTCCTTATTTATTTATTATGCTGACAGAGGCATTTACTCGTGGCCTGAAAAACCTTTTCACACAATCAGGTATGAATTATTACTCTCTACCAGGAAATTTTCCCGTGGCCTGCATACTTACCTATTTTTTGTAGAGGCTTTCAAAGCAACATTCGCAATATCATGCAGTTTATACAACGTTATGAGGTTGCCACCGGTCAATGTGTTAATTTAAATAAAAGTTTCTTTGTCATATCTAAGCACTGTCCTCCTCAGGCTGTTCGATGACTTGCATCTCTGTCAGGAATAAGGAAGTCGACTTTACCTTTCACTTATTTGGCCTGCCCGGTTTTTTTCTGGTAGGGCCTGGAGAAGTTATTTTGATTACCTCATAGATAAAATTCATAGGAAGTTGGAAGGGTGGCAAGCTAAGACCCTGTCTATGGGAGGTAGATTAATTCTCATAAAGCATGTGTTGTCTTCTATTCCGATACACACATTGGTTGCTATGCATGTACCCTTTTCTGTCATAAATCATATGCATCAAATTTTCTCAAACTTTCTATAGGGAAGAAAAACATAGCACAAAAAGAGGATTTGGAGAAGCTGGGTTGACATTTGTGGGCCAACACATGAAAATGGTCTAGGAATTCGTAATGTAAAACATATCCAAATGGCGTTTGCATGCAAATTATGGTGGAAGCTTAGGAATAAAATTGGGATTTGGGGTAGGTTATTTTCTGATCTACCAGCCTATAAAAAGTTATATGCTTGGAAGATGATGTCCAAAGTGCAAAATTATGTTGACGAGAATATGCACATCAGGCTCTTTAATAACAAAGAAACTTGGATTTGGGAACCTACATCATATGGAATCTTCAAGATAACTTCCGCTTATAATATTATAAGAACCAAGCACGATAATTATTATGAGCTGGGAGAAATTTGGAAACCTTCTATTCCTGTTAAAATCTCAATTTTCATGTGGAGATTTCTTAATAATCTTCTCCCACGAGATCATATCTGTGTCTTAGGGCAATCAGTGACTTACCGGGAATCCTTCCTCAAGCAGGGCTTATTCTATCACCCTCGGTTCACTCCCTCTTTCCTGTCACCTTCGAAACACTCCTAGTAGTGCACTCGCTCCCTTTGGGCTTAAAGAAGAGTTCCCTCCTTCTACGCTTCCCGCCGCTCTCATTGCTGCTTGAAGTCAAGTCTGTTAAGTGGAATCCAAAAAATGGAAAGTAAGTAGTCCGGAGACTCTAAAGAAACTGGGAGTGTGTGGTCCTTTTAAATGTCTTTTATGTTCGAGTGAAGACACGAGAACACTCTTTTTACCATTGTACCTTTGTAAGGAAGGTCTGGGATACTTTGCAAATGGAGTTGCGGTACCACCCTATCTGTAACGACTTTGTCAATTATCTTTGGAGATGGTGGAAACTTAATAGGGAAGGGGCAGTTACAGAAGCTTGTAAGCATGTTCCAGTCTTTGTTCTTTGGGAGCTTTGGAAATGCCGTAATAGACTCATGTATGATGATATTAGCACTCTCATTCTAACCATCGTCAATAATATCAAGTATAATATTGTCACGGCTCTGAGATGGAAACCTCTTTACAGGCAAGACGCTGACGATGATTGCCTAGTTCGTAACAATTTCATATCCTGCTTTAGAAGTCAAAAAATAAAAAGGTCATTCCTGTTAACTGGGTAAAACCTCCTTAATTATGGATACTTTAAGCTTAACTCAGATGGTTCTTCGGTTGGTAACCCTGGCTCTTCTGGTGGGTCTTTTCTTATCGGAGATGCAGATGGTTGTTTGTTGCATGCTGCTAGCGTATATTATGGCGTTTCAACTAGCCTAGTAGCTGAAGCAAGGGCTTTGAGCGACGGAATCACATTTTGCATCAATAATAACATCTCTCCTTTAATTATTGAGACTGATTCCCAACTCATTGTAAAGATGATTTCAGGCGACTATGTGATACCATGGAAGGTGGCTGATGAGATTCACAACATTCAGAGTTTTATTAATCAGCATGGTTATTCAATCACTCATATTTATCGTGAGGCGAACAAGGTCGCTGATTTCCTTGCAAAACATGCCTCCATGCATTCAAGTTATCTGCAATATGGACAACACGATGCATTACCTCACTATCTTAATTATTTGCTTCATGGAGATCAACTGGGGTTGCCTACTATTCGGCTTGTACATTAAAGACGTAACACTCTAGAAGCACCCTTCATTTATCAACATTAAGGGTGCAAATCAGGTTGTCAATAAGGCTTCTTATTTTTTCCAAAACATTTTTAGGATGGCCTTTGCTTCCTCTTTTTCATCTTTCGCAGAAACTCTCCATAACATATTGATCATGCGGGCAACTTCGTACAAGTCATGGCGTGGATCTTGGGATGCACCCTTCAATTTTTCGAAGGGTTCAAACCAGGTGCTATTTTTCAATTCCATTTTTTGGATACTGATTTGCTTGGAGCTGATGATTTTTGTTACTTTTTCCGCTTAAATCGAGACGTTGTTGACACCATGGAAGATTCCACTAGCTAGTTAATTCCGAAGGACATGAGTAACAAGATTCACAATCGTATTATGGTTGAAGATGTTGAAGATCAAAACAAGGATTCTAAAGACTTGCTCGTGCGAATTTTACTTTGTTGTATTTGCTTCAATACTATTCCACATTGTAATTTATCTTTGGGGTTTTATATTTTGGAAGCATAAGGTGTTGTATTTTTTCCTATGAGCAGGATTTTCTCACACAGGGTTTGTCACTCATAGAAATTTAAAGACAAGACTACGTTTCGTCGAACGTCTTTTGATATAAAGAGAGGGCCATGATACGAAATTGTATAAATCTTTTAACGCCATATTAATAAAAGCTTTTATTTATTTAGATTAGATTATAAAAATAAAAATAAAAAAAAATAAAAAAAAACCTAGTGCCCACTCACCATTTACATGACACGGAAGTACCACCCCAAAAAAAAATAATAAAAAAAAGGAAGAAGAACAGATTTAGAGGAAGTCCGATGGTCTTGAACCGTCAAGTTTTGTACGACTCTTTCTTTTCCCCGTAAATGCTTCCTCTATAATTCGCCGTTTGTTGCCTGCCCGATTTATTGTCACCTGGCACTCCACATTCTTGAGCTTTAGGTTTGGTATCACTTGTGAATTCTGCAAACACCATGTTGGTATTTCATTTCCCCAATTTTAGTTCTCACCAGATCTTGTTAAGTTAAACTATCACATTTCTGATGAGGGTTTTATTCCACTGGATTTTTCTTTTCAATTTTGAGAATATATGTTCTTCATGGAACATTAGTCCCATGACGCATTTCCTGTTTCCGAGTTCTTCATGGAATGTTTTTAGCCCTTGTGCTAATATTGTGTTAGTCAAACGTGTTTGAATTTTGAACTATATGCTATGGTGAGAAACAAAAGCCTAACATTTGGCTAGCACAATAGCGCCCAAAAAGCTTAGCTTTACCCTGTGATTACTAAAGCAAATGTTTTTCCATTTTGGTCAAAATATCCTCTCCCTCCCTTGCTAATTAAAGTTAATTAACAAGATAACATACTGCACTTGTTCTTACTCTGATTATCTTATGTTTGAGACCACAATCTCATGAATCATGATGTTTCTGTGTCACAGCCCAGCTTGCTTATATGATAAAGGAAAACAAAGGAGAACGAGTTAACTATATATGGAAGGAGAGGGAGGGGGAGGGGGAGGGGGAGCAGGGTTAAAATTCAAATGTCAAAATCTCATTGAGAATGGCTAAGAATAGCTTCGTTTCATTTTAGATTTAGGAAGTTTTGCATTCTTTTCGCAATGACCATGTATATTCAATTGCTTCCATTCCTTTTGGAAGGATCATGTATAAGAAACTCCTCTGTTGCTTCCGTTCCTTTTGTAATTATCATATATTTGCAATGTGCAATTTTGAAACATGTGTTCATTCTGGATGTCTGACACCACTTCAATTCATTCTGGATGATTACAGTGCTCGTCAGCATTTTGGATAGTCTGTGTTGATTTGGTTGAGTAAGCAATGCCTCCGAATCCCCGAGTTGCTCAAGCCTTCCAGGCCATGAAGAGTGTTGGATTTACAGAAGATGAAGTAAAACCTGCATTGAAAAGTCTCTTGAAGTTATATGACAAAAATTGGGAACTTATTGAAATGGATAATTATAGAGTCCTGGTGGATGCCATTTTTGAGAATGAAGAATCTGAGGTGCGTTTGTCGTGATTGGTTAACATTTCTGAGGTGTACCACACTAGAATCGACCTAGTGAAAGTTGATAGTAGAGCCAATAACCAACTTTCCGGAGTCGATTAGGAATCGAGCTTGGGAAAGTCGATTCTTAGGCTTTAGAATTGACTTTCACAATATTGATTCAATTGAGTAAAAAATGTGTGGTGCGCTCATATCCGGTAGAACGGTTAATGTGGTGTGCAAATAATAGACCTTTTTTTAACTTTTAATTTACCCATTGCAGCAACTGAAAGCAGCATTGCATTCCGGGAAAAGTTTGAAAGAACATGTTAACTTTCTTAGTGAGAATGTCAACATATTTAGACAAGAGACTCCTCATGACATATTGGTCAAATCGGGTCAAGACAACGAGCCTCCAATACCCGCACACCGAGCCATTTTACGTTCAAAATCTCAAATTCTCAAGGATATGTTAATGGATTCATCATCAGATTCATGTAAAGCTCCATCAACACCAAATGAAACGCTGACATTTGCCGAGTTAAAACATGACGAGCTGAAGATTCTGCTCGATTTTATCTACAGTGGCGGGTTTGAATACGAAGCGAAATATATGGAGCATGCATCATCTTTGTTAGTGGCTGCTGAAAAGTATGATATTCCATCTTTGAAGGATTATTACGAGGCGGTAATGGTTGCAAATTTGAATGAATCAAATGTTGTAAGATTCCTTGAGATTTCTGAGATTTCAGGAAATACCAAGGTGAAGGACGCGGCAATGGATTTTATTGAAAGGAATAATTTTGTGATTTATCGGTCAAAGTTTAAAGATTTCACGACGAAGTATCCTCTGTTGTCTTTGGACATTACAAGGGCCTGTGTAATGCAAGAAAAGTTAAAACAACGACGTCTCTCCGTTCCTGAAAAATAGTAGTTCGTTATTTTACAGTGTTTGCAGTATGAGTTGGTGGTTCATGACCTCTTTAGAGCAGAATATGTATTGAAAAGTAAAACCTGAAAGATTTGATTTACAATTGAATTTTTTTTTTAGTTACTTCTTACAGTAATCTTGTTCTTAAAACTTAGTTGAGTTCAATAGCCTTGCTCTTATCCTGGATGACCATACTAATATTTAAGGAATACAAATTTAGAAAATTTCATTTTAGATTCTATCTGTAATGGAACAACAAATCGTGCTCCCTCTTCGGGAGCGTGCGTCCCGGCATTAGTTGGTTCTGCAGAGCGCGGAGCTTCCGGAAAGGGTAAGTCAACCACGGTGAGAAATCCTTTCTTTCTTGCCCACTCAGGAGTCTGGAACCTGGGGTTGCTTCGAAAAATCCTTCTTTATCGTCCACTCAGGGGTCTGGAACCTGGGGTTGCTTCGAAAAATCCTTTGTTTGTGGTGCATCTAGGGCGCGGACACACCTGTATGTGTGGATATCGGGCAGGGATAATCATTCCGGTCGTGGGAGAGGTGGCGACCATTCTCAAGAATAAAAATATTGAACTGAGGGAAGGAAGTCCTATGAGCCGAGGCGGGAAGGGCCTTGATCTTTGACCCCGTTACAGATAAGTATAAGCAACGTACCTGCATAAGTATAAGTATAAATGGTGGATAGAAATTGCAAAGTATAGGCATATAAGCATAAGTATAAAGGGTGGATAACAAATGCAATGCGTTTTGCAAATCTAGTAAATAAATTGCAAGTCAAGTGAATAGATCTAAACACATAATGGTGGATAGAAACTGCAATGATTTCCTCTCTTTTCTGGCCGGTGGATCAGCATCAAATTCTAAAACAAACCTTTAGTTTGGAAAATGCTCCTGATAAAAGAGTTTGTTCTTTCTCCAACAATGGGCAGTTCATCTCCAAAGCTGCTTATGATCACTACCTTACCTCTTACAAATTCACCAATCACTCTTCTTCTAATTCGAGTCTCAATTCCAAATTTTGGAAGATGATCGATCTGGGCGTTATCTCTGCCAGGAAAGATAAAAAAAATTCTCTAGAAAAGCCTAAAACAAATTCTTCCTATCTCCGATATTCTCTCTAGGCGTTTTAAGTTTATAACAGTCCGTGTACTGCTTGCGGTGAGGAGAAAGAATCTGTGGATCATCTTTTGATCTCTTGTCTCTTTGCCAAGGAGGTGTGGAAGCTTGCTGGAATCAGACGATGGTCGGACTAGTTTAGAATAATCAAGGTCGTTCACGTTTTGACTATACTAAAACTATATTAAAACTAAAGATAATAAGGAAGAAAGACATAGCCAAATCATGATCCAATTGAATACTTTCGCCCTTCCAATCGATTATATCGGGAATAAGTTTAACCAACCAACCAACCAACCTAATGATCATATCGACTCATTCACGGATGCAAACTCCTAAGCTAGTGTAAGACTCCATGCAACAATCAAACACCATTTGTCCGGTTCAACAGTCCGTCTTTAAGGATTTAACTGACCGAAACAAGATTAACGCGCTAGAGTTGCTCGATTTCTTAACCAATGAACCTCACTCCCTAATCAATCTAAACAACTCAGTTGATTATAAGAAATGATTTTAAAACCCCTTTTGCACGCCCTCATTCGCAACATACACAAACCATAGACTTGATGGTAACAACTATCCGTTATGGTCAAGGTCTATGAAAATGTACATTTCCGGACAAAGTAAGATGGGATACTTGTCCGGAACTAAACCCGCACCCGCTTGAAACCGACCCCGGTTTTGAAGCATGGGACACAACAAATAATCAACTCATGACCATCCTCACGAGGTCAATGACAAAAGAGATAAGTGAAAACTTTATGATGTATGATACGCCAAAGAAATGCGGGATAATGCCGTAGATCTTTACTCCAAGAAGGATAATACATCGAGGTATATGAACTAGAAGCTCAAATTCAAACTTGCAGGGCAAGGGGATATGTCTCGTAACTCAATATTTCAATCAACTATCTAAGGCTTGGCAACACTTAGATATGTTAGAAACTCACTCATGGAATGATGTCAAGGATGCTTTGCTCTTTATAAAGACATCATAGAAAAGAAGAGAGTATTCGGGTTCCTCACCGGATCGAATCCTACTCTTGATGATGTTAGGGGAAGAATTCTTGCCACCAAACCTCTTCCAAATCTCAAATCCATGTTTGCCGAGGTCAAACATGAAGAAAGTAGGAGAAAAGTCATGCTTCGAAATCCACTACCGACAACCCTACGAAGGTGCTTTGCCTTATCGACCGTCGGGAAGGCCGCCGAGGTTGCCGAGACATACAAGAAGCCTGCGAGAAAAGCGGAAAACGTTACGTGATCACCGCAAACGCACAAATCACACCAAGGACAACCGCCGGAAGCTCCATGGCAAGCCTAACTCCTCAAAAACCTCAAAACCTATCGGGGAAAGTCAAGGCGGACACATTAGTGAGGAGGAGAATGAAAACCGGATGAATGCTCGGTTTGTGCATTCAAAGCCTTCCCGAATCAACAAAAGGAAGGTAGTCACTCTACCGATGTTGCTACTCATACTCATACGGGTAAATTCTACTCTTCCCTTAGCAATGAAACATGGATTGTTGATTCTGGGGCATCCTCCCATATGATTTGGTAATAAAAACCTTATAACCAACTATATGCCTTGTCACCAAATTCATAACATTAAAGCTGGCGATGGATCTATCTCTCGTGCAAAAGGTGTTGGAAATGTTAAACTCACTAATAAGATATGCCTACGGATGTCCTATTTGTTCCAAACTTAGACCGCAATCTTATATCCGTCGGTAGACTCACTAAAGATTTGAATTGACTTTGTTGTTTTTAAGGAAAATCAGTGCACATTCCAGGATCCTACTTCACAGGAAGTGATTGGGAAGGCTAAACCTTGCGCTGGATTGTTTCTGGTCAACCCCGTGAAGACGAAGAAAGGCGAAGACCGAATCGCCTCGGCCTCGCTCCCAGACTTTAGACAATATCATGTTATGGCATTATAGATTAGGACATCCAAGTTTTGGTTACTTGAAATCTTTAACTCCTGAATTGTTTAAAGGATGTAATCTGAATGACCTTCAATGTGATATTTGTCAATTTGCTAAACTTACAAAATCTGTGTATGCTAAGTTACCTCATTTGCATTCCTCACCCTTCACCTTAATACACAGTGATGTGTGGGGACCCTCTAGGGTGAAAAGTATAACAGGGAAAAGGTGGTTTGTCACCTTTATTGATGATCATACCAGGAACACTTGGGTTTTTTTAATGAAAGACAAATCTGAAGTTGGTCATATCTTTCAAGAATTTTATCATATGGTCTCCACTCAATTTGATACTAAGGTCAAGATCTTAAAGACTGATAATGCTCTAGAATACTATGAGTCTAATCTCAGTACCTTCTTGACGATAGAGGAATTGTTCATATCGGTAGTTGTGTGGAAACACCTCGGCGAGAATGGGGTTGCTTTGAGAGAAAGAACAGTGCACTGCCGGAAATGGCCGGATCAATCATGTTCACCACACATGTTCCTAAATACATGTGGGGTGAAGCTATACTTGACCGCAACTTATTTACTCAACGGACTTCCCAAAGCGAGTGTTAGGTTTCAAAACTCCACTCCAAACCCTACCGACCACACACTCCTGCCATCATCTTGTTTCCCGATTGCCTCCAAAGATCTTTGGTTGTCTTGTGTTTGTGTATATCCATGCTCAACACAGAAGTAAACTTGATCCTAAAGCTCACAAGTGCATTTTCCTAGGTTATGCAAAGGACAAAAAAGGTTACAAGTGTTATTCCCCTACTGAAAAGAAATTTTACAATTCTATGGATGTAAAATTCTTTGAAAGGACCCTTATTACAGCAAACCTACTGAGCCATTCACTGATGGAAACCTGATTGAAATTGACCTAAACCCCTTCCCTCAGCAAACTCTTAACCCTCAGCAACCTACTGATCCTCAGCAGACTGAACTTCAGTACCCTACCGACTCTCTACCCTAATACTTCTCGGCAACCTCCCCGAACAAGAGTCTACCGACCCCGAGCCTGTTGAACCGGAACCTCGGCGGCCTGCGAACCGAGTCTCTGGACCTCGGCTTATTGACTCTCGGCGGTCTGTCGAAGTGGATGACGACCTATTGCTCTAAGGAAAGGGAAAAGATCATGCACCGATCATTCTATTCATTCTTATTTATCTTATGATCGGTTGTCTTCTCGTCTTTGCCATGTTTACACAGGACCTGACTCTCACTCTATCCCTAGAAATATTCAGGAGGCTCTTCAAAATGATAAGTGGAAGGCCTGTTGTTAAAACAGAGATGACTCCCCTCCTGGATAATCATACTTGGGATCTCACAACTCTTCCAAAAGGCAAAAAGACAGTCAGCTGCAAATGGTTATTCACTATCAAATACACTGCTGATGGCACTATTGACAAGTACAAAGCCAGATTGGTAGCCAGGGGATTCACACAAACTTATGGCATTGACTATAAAGAAACTTTTGCACCAGTGGCAAAGCTCAACACTGTCAGGGTACTAATTTCTCTAGCTGTCCAACTTGACTGGCCTCTTCATCAATTGGACATCAAAAATGCTTTTCTAAATGGGGACCTTACTGAGGAGGTTTATATGACTATACCTCCCGGTTTTATCAATCCTCATACTCAAGGCAAGGTGTGCAAGGCGAGGAAATCTCTATATGGCTCAAGAAGCAATCACCAAGGGCATGGTTTGGAAAATTAACAACCGTGGTCAAAGGCTATTTGGATATCACCAATGCAATTCTGATCACACTATGTTCATCAAGACAACCAACCAGAAGAGGTCTATTCTTATTGTCTATGTGGATGATATCATCCTTACTGGAGATGACCCTGCTGAGATCCAACACTTGAAAGAATTGCTGGCAAAGGTATTTCAGGTTAAAGACTTGGGTTTACTTAAGTATTTTCTTGGCATGGAAGTAGCTAGAAACATCAAAGGAATCTCAGTCTCCCAAAGGAAATATGTACTTGGACTCGCTAAAGGAAAGCGGCATCTTTGGGGTGCAAACTCCGCTCGTATCCCAGTAGACCCCATCATACCCTCGCTACATGGTGACATTGCTTTGTAAGAACGGAACAATATCAAAGACTTGTAGGGAAACTCATCTACCTATCCCATACAAGACCGGATATTGCATATGGTGTCAGTCTGGTTAGCCAGTTCATGCATTGCCCTACTGAGCAACATTGGGATGCAGTGAATAGAATACTGCGGTATTTGAAGTCCACTCCTGGCCAAGGGTTACACTTCACCAAGTCTGCTGATAGATCCATCAAGGTCTATACTGATGCTGATTGGGCTGGATGCCACATAGATAGAAGGTCTACCACAGGCTATTGTTCCTATGTATGGGGCAATCTTGTTACTTGGAGGAGCAAGAAACAACCTCGTACCGTGTCTAGAAGCGGTCTTTTGAAGCCGAACTCGGGGCACTTGTTTTAGGCATTTGTGAAGCTCTTTGGCTCAAAAGAGTACTTACCGAACTTCAAAGAACCTATTCGGCAACCTATCACACTCTGTTGTGATAATAACTCAAAGACTATGCATGGCAGAGGATCCGATCCATCATGACAAAACAAAAAACACATTCTCAAACTCTCTTCACATACGTTTATAAAAGTGGTGTGTGTTCATGAACTAGGTGTACATGCTAATTCAAGTATAAGAATAAGTTTTAAGACGTGAATTTGTCGATATAACAACAATTAAGCACTACATATTCCCAATTTCATCCATTAGAGGGTAATTTTTCCAATCTTCACATGACTTAACTATGAAATGTTTAGCTACTCATGATTAAACAAGAAATAACAATCAAAGGAAGTATTAAAGCCATAAAATTGTTAGGTGTAGTGCCCGAAAGACAATTATGTAATTGTTTTAGGACAGAATTAATAATTCATCTTATTATATGCCTGTGTGCTTATAATTAAGACACTACTGAAAACCCTAAGTACCTCGTTTATGTAATCACATAACTCAATCTATGGCTATACACAAGAGGATTGAGTTAGTGAGATGTACTTAAAATTAACTTAGTCCGTAGCGTTTATTAATCTGAGTACGGGTCTCTAGATTAATTTGCTATTAATGCACCCAGAACACTTTACGGTGTGACAGTCTTATCCGGACTGTCGGTAATAGGGTACCTAGTGGGGCATTTATATATGATGATAATCATATAGGGCTGGACCGATTTGATTTGAGTTCTCGATATAATTCCGTGATCGAGAAGTCTTATCGAATCACAAGAGGATCATATATGGATTAACCTCAATCCTGAGGTGATCACAGTCGACTGCTTAGACTAGGGTAGAGTTTGATGTGTTAGTAAGGATCACTTCGAAGTATGTGGTCCAACACTTCTCGTTGGCTCTATTCTGGGATGAGTGAGTAGTCTGTGCTATCACAGATATGGAATCCATTCCTTCCCTCGGGAAGTAGACAGACAGTTCCCTTATTTGTTGACCCTAGAAACTGATCGATCGGCCGAGTTCATATTATATTGGATATGAACTAATTGATCACTAGGGGGTTAATGGTAAATAAGGATAATATGTTTCGAGAAGGTTTTACGGAAATATCCCGAATCGAAGTGAACAGTCTATGGAGGATTTATCCGTATGTAATGATTATATCAGTGGACGCTTTCGACTCATAAATTGAGTGTAAGTTATCTATATTCGATAGAGTTCAGTTTCGGGTTTATGTAATCCCGGAATTAATAGGTTGGATATAATTATTCTGTCTGATGAATAATTTTATTCGATTTATTGTAGCTACTGAATATGTGTCCATAGTCCCCGACGTGGCTCCTAATATAGCATATAGGTTTTCTCGTCGCTTCACCTCAATTATAATTAAATAGTTGGATTGGACTATTTAATTGATATGTGGATTAATTGTTTAGTTGGACTAGATAATTAAATACACGTAAAAGACATTTTTCGTGGACTCGGCCCAAATTAGTGTGTTGACCTTTTGACCTAATTGGTCAAATATAGAAATATGCGCATGACTTATTTAACTAAGGGTTGGGGCGCTATTTGCATTAATAAATTATGAAGGAATTGGTTTTCTTGGATAATTATTTAATGTGTGATTTATCTTTTATTTGTTAAATTATAATTCATGGAATATTAGATAATAATATGATTTATCCTAATTTGTTTGGGATAATTATTTTATTTATCTTTTATTTGGAAAAAAGATTAATGTAATAATTATCTCTTAATTATTAAATCTTTGGAGGACAATGATTACTCTCCTGTATAAAGAGAGTTCTTCCTAGCCTTTTGACATACAATAAACACGCCATTATTCATAAGAATATAGCTTGGAATTTTCGGCTAGAGTTCTTTGGGTTTCGAGTTGGGATAATCTTCGGGATTATTCCGGTAGCATATCAAGGAGGTCCGGCGGCGGGAAACACCATCCACTTGGTGTTGCTGGGAGACACATGTTGGAAGGCTGTGGCTTCTCGATACACGTGTTCTTGGAGATCTATCGTTCTTGGAGTTAAGCACCATAAAAAGGTAGGCTCCTAAACCCCCTTGTAGATTTAGATCTTTAATTTATGTTCTTTGTTTTCGTTTAGATCTAGATCTGATGCATTCCGTTGCGTAATCGGGTCAATCTATGATTGATCCGACGATATTACATCTAACAAATGGTATCAGAGCCTTTGATCTAACGATCAAAGTATATGAATTTTAGATCTTGGAGTGAAAAAACATGTTTTAGGTGTTTTTATTTCGTTTTTTTTGGTAAAAAATCGAAATCTATTCATGCTGTATGCTTGTGAATGTTGTGGTTGAAGAGATGGATTGGGTTGGTACTGTTTACCCGTAGATCTATTTTGTAGCTCCTTTGTTTAGTAACAATTGAGCATAGGAATTGTATTTTTTATGTCAATTTTTGAAAATTCCATGTAAAAGTAGCATTTTTTTTTTGTAATTTTGTAAATCCGGGCTCGAAAAGATGAAGATCTTGCTGGAAAATTGAAGATCAAGGCGAAACCCAATGTATGAACGAGGAGAAACGGTTAAAAACTTTTTTTTAAAACTGCTACAGGACTTTCTGTGACACTAAAAAGCGTCGCTATAAGTCCTGTTTAATAAAACTAGCATGCGGCTAGGGTTTTTTTTATGCGGCTGTATGAAACTTTTTTTGACCAAATTTTTTTTTATAACATACTGCCGTTTGGCAGATAATTAAAAAATATATATATATATTTGGGAAATAATTTAAAATAGCCGAATGAAAAAAAAAAGAGTTTTTATTTATCAAATAAATTGGATTTATTTAATTAAAAAGCATTTTCTCCTCTCGGGTGTTCGTGGTTCGTGATCCGGCGGTTCGAGTTCAAGATTCGAAGATCAAGACTCGAAGACATAGTATAAGTTTTACTTTTCCTTAGAAAATAGTTAGTCGGGGGTACCAACGGTCCATCTCGGTGTTTACTTTTCGGTATAATTTTGTGTTTGATCAAGATTACATGCTTATAACCGGAAAATTGCCATGACTTGCATCTTCATGATTCCACTCCAATGCATACATGTAGCTAGTTTATTTCGAATAAATTAGGCATGTATAACTCGAATAATTAGTATGAATGCTTATTAATTTAATATGTGGTAGTTAAATAATAAGTAGCTAATTATAAAAACCGAGGACCCGGGTTTTTGTCAATCGTTACGATTTTAGTGATGGATTTTCGGTGAATCCCACTTGGATAAATTGTTGAGCTTTTCGGTGATGGCTTCTTAGTGAACCCACCTTAAACAGAAACGAGATTACGCTTTTGGTGACAATTTAGAAATCGGAGAATCTTAGTACATGGGTTCGGAAATGGTCTAACGTAACAATTTACGTTACAGCAGTTCGACAGGACTTAGCATAGCCGATAAGCCTTCGGGCTAAACGGGGCTTCTCTTGCCGGATTGGCCTGAACTGTCACATATGTTCCAACGAATAAGACGGCGTAGGCTTACCTACATAACCGACCCTGTTCGGAGTACTTTGATTTATTGTTTCTTGTTGTCAAGGCCAAAACCGTAATTAGTAAACCCACCACTTTTTCAAAATATTGAGTGGGAGCGGGGAAGGCGACAGCCAACCCCACGGCCTCTACTATAGATGCAAGCACGTGAGAGAAGGGTGACGCCTCGTGCCGCTTTGATTCCGGCCCCCTAAGGATGGTGTTCACCCCAATCAAAATTCAAGGCTTGGTCTCCGAAAGGATAGGATTTCGGGTACTCGTTGGGTCACTGTCCGACCCTAAAGGCGGCATACTCGGGGCGTACTTTGAGGTCTGATATAGTAGGTCCCACTCATTATGGATATTTTCGAAATATCTAGGCTAGAAAAAGGAAGGTAATCAATGATAAAGAGCCGGGATGTCTGATTCCCGTGAGATGTTCGATTCTAGAAGCTTTATCATTGAGAGAGATTGTCTCAGTTTAACCATCATTGTGCTGATACCGACCCTAAAGGCGGCGGTACGATGCTAGGTTAAATCCTTGGAATGGTAGGATAAACTTTTTATAGTTTATAATTCCTAAAATAAAAATCTAGTAGTGAAAAATTTATTTTTGAATTTAACTTTCCGTCAAGTTTATTTACAAGTTTAATCTCTAGGTTACTAAACTGTTAGTAATAAGACTTCATTAAAAATGTGGAAAGTAACAAGTACGTTGTAATTATCAAACAATGCAGTTAATTTTTCAGAAAAGATTTATTCTCTTAAGCCTTTAAAAACTTAAGTGATATAGTATAGGTATGTCACAGGTGTCACTCGTGTTGAACGAGAGACGACCATACTTAGTTTACAAAAGATGACATAGGACTATCATATAAAATTCATTTAGTGAATTTTAAAAGTGTAATTACACAACGAATTTCTAAATTGAAAAATTGGAAAATCATATACATAAGGCGTAGCTAGTTAGACGGTATTTGGAACCGATAAACTAGTGGGAGCCTTAGCCTTATGATTTGTTGTTTTTCTGAATCATTAGAAATGTGTAATGGAATGCACAAGAGTTTTTCCATTCATTGGAAAAACAAGAATAAAGCGTTACTAGTTAGACAGTATTTGGAACTGATAAACTAGTGGGAGCTTAGTTCTGGAGATTTTATAATCTTTGAAACATCATGAACACAGCATTGCTAGTTAGACAGTATTTGGAATTGATAAACTAGTGGGAGCTTAATTCTAGGTGATGTTCTAATCTTTGAAAAATCATAAATACAAAGTGTTGCTAGTTAGACGGTATTTGGAACCGATAAACTAGTGGGAGCTTTGGTCTTATGATTTGACGATTAGAAAAATCGATAGTCCAAGCAAATAACACTGAACATCCCACAGTTCAAGAGTAGTGTCTACTCAAACGAACTGCTAGTTCAAGACTGTTTCCATTTAAGGAAAGTCGAGAATGGGAAAGAACGTTTATACGTGTTAGTTGTCTAAACTAAATAGTTTTAAGGCTAAACCGGAAAATTAATAAATTGGAAATTAGAGGATAAGGAAAGTGATTTCGGATCACCGACCAATGCATCCTTAGTAATTTTCTCGAAAGCTAATGTTCTTTGGAAGAACTAAGTAGCTTTGCATTAAACGATAAATAAAATAGACAACAGGCAGTTATTTTTGATAGACTAGTGGGATTGATATAAGGAAATGAATCTCGGATTCAATTCATGAGTATCACAGAAAATTCATTTTCTGTTTTCGGATTCGTTGGAACGAACGTATTCATTTTCAATAGGATAATTTGTTTGTCTTATTGACGATAAATATAACATTCGTAGCACGAATCCAAGACTTGGACTTTTGTTTGATAAAGTCAGAACCACTAAGAAATGCTGAATAGGTATATGTAACACATCTTAAACAATATAAACGCAAATGGTTTCCGTATTTAGATAAACACTTCTTTATATACTATTAATTAGTGCATATTCCCTAATGAAAAGATCTGAAGACTGGCTTAGGGTGATTCCTATCTCCCAGTCACAGGAGCACTGTCTCAAAGGAACAATGACTAAGTTTCCTTTCAATCGGGAAAGGGTAATAGATTTAAAGAAGTTACATAGCCTGTCCATATCGACCTTCGGGGTCATATGAAAGATACAAGCTAGTAGGAGCTTCTGAGTAGTGACATATTATCTGATAACTACTCGAAACTCCGGTAAGTTTATCTACAATATTTGGAGGAAATCTCTGATTTCACCAGAGATAGAGTATTCCATACTCAAAAATAGGCTATTGCGTAGTCTTCGGGATTGATGCTTGGCTGGCCTCCCAGTGAAATGTTTTCACTAAGGGATACACCATAAATTTGCCTTAAATAGTTATTGATGTGCTACGATACGCTGCTGAACTCATTGGTTGCAAAATAACGGTTGTAATGAAAAACCGAGAAGTCTACCTAAAAGATGCCCATGCATTTGTGGATAAGGAGTGAATTCGGTTCACCCCACTTCCGTAAATAGAGGCATTTAGCATTTAGTGCCTGAAGGTAGGACTGGAAATTTTGCGTACACGTTCATGTCGTGAAATATCTTAATGCATTGAGTAAAGGTTGGTTATAAAACTCGTAAAATCAGAGAATAACGGTTATACTGTCAAACTCGGCCTAATAGAGTCTATAAATAACAACCTTAGATCTTGACGTATTTGTACTCAAGATGTTACTAACTGATTTGTTCAGTCCACATCCAACATCGGGAGTTGGTGATAACACTAATAAAAACTACTAAACTAGATCTATATATCACTCCACCCCGAACGTAGTGGGAGTATGGTTTGTCCATTACCCATTGCAGGACCTTATGGTCTATAGGGTAGATTGATGACCTATAGTCCTTCGTGGACTGTATAGGATCCTGATCATAGAGGTTGGTTTAAAAGCCATAACCCTGTGAATGGAGTTTGATACTCCAGTTCTGTAGAAACTCTTGTAGAACCACCTGAGCATCTCAAGCCTAGTGGGAGTAATTGGAACTACATGAAGAAGAGTAGAATGAATAGGAAAGTTTAACTTTCACAGTAAAGCTGAGTAATTTAGGGGTGATTCCCTAATAGGTAGAGAGTTAACTAGACCATGATCTCTCTTACCACTCAGTCTTGCTTGATTTCGTCAGAAAGCGGAAATAGGGGTGATTCCCTAAGACTTCCTTGCCGAACAACGGAATCTGAATTCATTCAGAACAGAAGGGTTTTAGCTAAGAACAAATAACGGATTTGTTACAAAGCAGAAAATAGGGGTGATTCCCTAAAACCTTTTTGCGAGACTAACGGTATCTTAATTTATTCAGAAAGAACCTTTGGCAGGATGTCTGCCATAGCTTATATCCTTTGAGGATTAAAGCAAACCTCTAGGTCATTTCAAAGTCATATATTTTAATATGTGGACTTGACCAGAATGTTGATAAGTCTTTTACAGACTGGGAATCAACATTAGTAAAGTAGTATGTAGATTAGTGTTTATGAATGGTAACACTGAAACAGTTGGAAACGACATGGGTGTGTTATCTGAAGTCAGAGTCTGACATGCCATCGGGATTCATTCTAAAGAATTTGATTCGCTCAAATTCTTGAGAATCGATCATTGGCAATCCCATCCATTCACCTGGTTAAGATATTCTTGCATTTATGCAACATTCAACGATGTAGTCTACCCTACCTCTCAGGAATGGTTATCTAAACCTGACGATGAATACCATATGGGATGTTTAGTGAATCCTCAAGTATCTTCGGGAGAATGAGGAATAATATGCTAGTATATTCAGGTGCAAACTAGAATATAAGTGATGACACTGATTCTGACTTTAGGTCAGATGAAGGATGATCGTTGAGTCGATTTCGTCCTTAGTATTGAATCAAAGGCATATTGATATCGTACCACCGGATTAGATGGAAAGGTGACGTTTCGATCCCAAAGATTGACTCCAGCCGCCAACCTACCTGATCAGTGTACCAAGTCACATGGTATTCGGATTCTAAGTACGCGCCGGGTCACTGACCTACCCTGCGGCGGCACACTCCGGTCGTGCTTGAAAGGATGAATTACTAAGATGCGCTTGGAGGGTACAGATTTGAGGGATACGTCTCACTTGTTTTGAGCAAGTGGGAGAATGTTGTAGATATAGATAAATGAGGGTGTGCTCTATAACAATTAATCCACTAGCCTTTCGTGCAAGTGGGAGATTGTTAGGTGTAGTGCCCGAAAGACAATTATGTAATTGTTTTAGGACAGAATTAATAATTCATCTTATTATATGCCTGTGTGCTTATAATTAAGACACTATTGAAAACCCTAAGTACCTTGTTTATGTAATCACATAACTCAGTGTATGGCTATACACAAGAGGATTGAGTTAGTGAGACGTACTTAAAATTAACTTAGTCCGTAGCGTTTATTAATCTGAGTACGGGTCTCTAGATTAATTTGCTATTAATGCGCCCAGAACACTTTACGGTGTGACAGTCTTTATCCGGACTGTCGGTAATAGGGTACCTAGTGGGGCATTTATATATGATGATAATCATATAGGGCTGGACCGATTTGATTTGAGTTCTCGATATAATTCCGTGATCGAGAAGTCTTATCGAATCACAAGATGATCATACATGGATTAATCTCAATCCTGAGGTGATCACAGTCGACTGCTTAGACTAGGGTAGAGTTTGATGTGTTAGTAAGGATCACTTCGAAGTATGTGATCCAACACTTCTCGTTGGCTCTATTCTGGGATGAGTGAGTAGTCTGTGCTATCACAGATATTGGATATGAACTAATTGATCACTAGGGGGTTAATGGTAAATAATGATAATATGTTTCGAGAAGGGTTTACGGAAATATCTCGAATCGAAGTGAACAGTCTATGGAGGATTTATCCGTATGTAATGATTATATCAGTGGACGCTTTCGACTCATAAATTGAGTGTAAGTTATCTATATTCGATAGAGTTCAGTTTCGGGTTTATGGTGGTGTAATCCCGGAATTAATAGGTTGGATATAATTATTCTGTCTGATGAATAATTTTATTCGATTTATTGTAGCTACTGAATATGGGTCCATGGTCCCCGACGTGGCTCATAATATAGCATATAGGTTTTCTCGTCGCTTCACCTCAATTATAATTAAATAGTTGGATTGGACTATTTAATTGATATGTGGATTAATTGTTTAGTTGGACTAGATAATTAAATACACGGAAAAGATATTTTTCGTGGACTCGGCCCAAATTAGTGTGTTGACCTTTTGACCTAATTGGTCAAATATAGAAATATGTGCATGACTTATTTAACTAAGGGTTGGGGCGCTATTTGCATTAATAAATTATCAAGGAATTGGTTTTCTTGGATAATTATTTAATGTGTGATTTATCTTTTATTTGTTAAATGATAATTCATGGAATATTAGATAATAATATGATTTATCCTAATTTGTTTGGGATAATTATTTTATTTATCTTTTATTTGGAAAAAGGATTAATGTAATAATTATCTCTTAATTATTAAATCTTTGGAGGACAAGGATTACTCTCCTATATAAAGAGAGTTCTTCCTAGCCTTTTGACATACAATAAACACGCCATTATTCATAAGAATATAGCTTGGAATTTTCGGCTATAGTTCTTTGGGTTTCGAGTTGGGATAATCTTCAGGATTATTCCGGTAGCATATCAAGGAGGTCCGGCGGCGGGAAACACCATCCACTTGGTGTTGCTGGGAGACACATGTTGGAAGGCTGTGGCTTCTCGATACACGTGTTCTTGGAGATCTATCGTTCTTGGAGTTAAGCACCATAAAAAGGTAGGCTCCTAAACCCCCTTGTAGATTTAGATCTTTAATTTATGTTCTTTGTTTTCGTTTAGATCTAGATCTGATGCATTCCGCTACGTAATCGGGTCAATCTATGATTGATCCGACGATATTACATCTAACAAAAACAAGAAAAGAAATTAAATTAATAACCAAAATCACAGAAAGTTGAGGTTTACATCAAGTTTCTTCAACACCCATGTCCAAAGATGAAGAAGATGATCCAAAATGAAAAATTAAGGGAAGAGAAGCTAAAATCTAAGCTAGATTGATCTTAATCTAAGTAATTTAGGTGTACAAATGAGTGTAGGGATCAAAAAGGGGAAAATCGACCAAAAGGGCAAAAGTATGTGTGTATGGAGATCTCGAAGAGTGTGGAGAAGTAAGAGGAAGTGTGTAAAAATTTGTGCAAAAATCTATTTATGTGCACCAAAAATGCGCAGAAAAACTGCCCGGTGCACTTGCACTAGGATCTGGTGCGCTTGCACTGCATATTTTCGGCTGAGAAAACTTGGATTTGCTTCATGTAGTGCGCTTGCACTGACTTTCAGTGCGCTCTCACAGGCTGCTCTGTACCAAAACTGAACCTTCTGCCTCTTGGGTGCGCTTGCACTACATCTGGTGTACTTGCTGAGTGAAAATCTTCAAATCTGACATTCTGCCTCCCTGGTGCGCTTGCACTGACTTTGGTGCGCCTGCACTGGGTGCCAAATCTCCAAATCTTCACTTTTTTCTTCAACTCTTCCATTCTGAGCCTCGGTTTCGTCTTTCTAAGCCCAATGCCTCAAATTCCGGGTTCTCGAGTCACCTATATCATGGGTTTCAAGTAAATGACTCATTTACTTGAAACCCAGAAATATATTGTTAGTTTTACTAGCAAGTTGTGTGTTATACAGGACCACACTTTGAGGAACCTGATTGGTGTAGGGGTGTTTTGAAATGGTGTCTACATTTTCAGACCGGTTTCTATCAATGGTTCCCGGGAAAATAAAGTGGTAGTTACCGATGCATGTTTGTTATGGCATTGGCGTTTGGGTCATCCCTCCATGACCGTGCTTTCTTCTTTACCTGTCATTGTTAGTAGTGGTAGCTCAAATAACAGTTGCAACCTTGACTGTCACGTTTTTTATGAGTACAAAGCCTCGAAACTCATTTCCTCTAAGTTTCAATAAGGCCTCTGCCAATTTTGATTTGATTCATTGTAAAATTTGGGGTCCTAATAAGGTTGCTTCTAAGTGTGATGCTCTTTTTTTTACCATTGTTGATGATTATTCATGGGCTACTTGGGTTTATTTGATGCTTGGTAAACACGAAGTGGGAACATTAATTCGTGAATTTTATCAAATGGTGAAAACACAATTCGATAAAAATATCCGAGTTCTGCGTAGTGATAATGGTCAAGAATTTTTGAGTTACATCCATTTTTTGCTGAAAAATGAATCATGCATCAAAGGTCGTGTGTAGATACTGCTCAACAGAATAGTCGTGTGGAATGAAAACATAGGCATCTTCTGAGCGTGGCTCGGGCCATGAGGTTCCAAGCCAAATTACCTAAGTATTTTTTGGGGTGAATGTGATCTTGTAGTTGTGCATTTGATTAACCTTA
Source organism: Gentiana straminea (assembly GCA_036785695.1). Lineage (NCBI taxonomy): Eukaryota > Viridiplantae > Streptophyta > Magnoliopsida > Gentianales > Gentianaceae > Gentiana > Gentiana straminea. Next base: position 1,822,978 of record JAVUPR010000375.1, on the reverse strand, counting down.
CTCCTACTCATGTCTTGGCTAATAAAAACCCTTATGAGTGCCTCTTTGGTCGCACACCTTCCTATGATGTTGTTCGGGTTTTCGGTTGTTTATGCTATATGGCTACTCGGCCTCGTGTTAAGGATAAGTTTGACTCACGGTCTCGCACGTGTATTTTTGTTGGTTATCCTTGTGGTAAAAAGAGATGGCGATTATATGATCTTACTACCCGTGAATTTTTCGTGAGTCGCGATCTACAATTTTTTGAGGATAAGTTTCATTTTATTGAGTCCCTGCTTGATCCTGCTCGCCTTCAATGGGAGGCGTATTTTAATCAACCTTCGTTGGGATGATGATGAGTCCCTTTTTATGCTTCCGGCTATTGATATACCTGGTTCAGATGTATCTGCCCCAGACGTCCCGGATCATGCACGAGGTGAAGGACGAGCTGACACCACCTCGCCCTATGCAACCCGATCCACAGCGAAAGCGTGACGTGAACATGTATTGCAACTTCCACAAAGATCACGGCCACGACACTGATTCATGCAAACAACATAAGAGACAGATTGAAAGGTGGGTAGCCCGAGGGGCTTTGAATTATTACAAGCTGGATGGAGCTCAGCCCAACAAGGCCGATGTAATATCCCAACTTTTCGGGAAAGGGCAGACGTGTCTTTTTACGAAAAATGGAATATTATGATTTTCGGATTCAAGTATTCTAAGTGTATTTATATATATATATATGGCCGATATATATAAATAAATTTGGAGTTAAATCGGGTTTTAAGTAAAAAGGGTATTTAAGGAAAATAAGAGATTAGGTTAACTATTGGGATTTTCCTATTTAAGGAAGATAAACCCCATTAGTTTCCCCCAACCTTTTAAATCAGAAATTTTCCTCCTTGTTCTTGAGAAAAACGCGGTTGAGAGCGAAAGAAGAGCCAACGAGAGTTTCTGCGATATCTCACGGAGTTTTCAACCGTTTTCGGATCAGCGAGAAGCGTTGGAATCGTCGTGAAAGGAGCGTCGTTTCAACACTCAAAGATCAGAGTTTTGTTAAGGTTTGTAATTCGACCTATCTGCTGTTCTTGGTTGAGTTTTGAAGATCAAAACTCGTATCTTTCGTGGTCTTGTGTTAATCGAAGCGTGTGATCGAATCTAACCCTTTTTGGAATTGATCACATAGGTTATCTGCAAGAAAAGATCAGGTTTTGCTGGTTTTTCTGCGAGTTGAAGGTTGGAATAGCTTGCTAAAGGTAAGAAGGTCTTCCTACAAGTTAATTATGGTTTCGTAGGATCTATGTTAGTTTTGGAGGAGATTTATTGCTAGAATTGTTACCTTCATTTTGCCTAAGGATCTACAGATGTTATGATAGATAAAAGCTGTGTTTTTATGCCTTTTTCTGAGTACTTTGATGTTGAACATGTTTGGATTTGAGTAAAGATCGAAAAAGTGCATAAAAACGTGTTTAGGGTGTTTGGTGCGCTCAATGTGCGCACATTGATTAGCAGTGTGCGCACATTGCTGAAGCAGAATGCTTCTGTAGATGGACAGCCTCTGGAGTGTGCGCACATTCCCCTGGAATGTGTACACACTGGCAGGGCTGAATGTAATTTTCGCCCAGAATGTGTGCACATTGCCCCTGTTTTTGATAAATAAGCTATTTTAAGCTATGTTTTGAATTTTAGACCTTGATTCATGATCAAATAACATTAATTAAATATGAACAAGCCCCGATTGAGTTTCCGATTCATTCAGTTAAAACACCGAATGTACTCTTAAAGGGAGTTGAAGTTCGGATCCGTCGGAAGGGCATGAAAGGGCTTGTGCTTTGATGAACTAGAGTTCACCAATGTCTGTGTAATTGCTAGGCTTTGTCCGTGTCTAGAGGTCTAGGAAAGAGAGTTGAGTTTGTGAGGGAGCTTACTTGAAAACACTTAGGTGGCTAGTTAATAACCATTAATTATTACATACTTGCATAGTAATAAGATTAAACATCATGTCATTCTTGGTAAGGCACAAGTCTATATCGCAATGTGTAGGCTTTCGGATAAAACGAGTAAACTTGCTGGCCTTTCTAGAGGCACCAGGAGTAGAGGGTACTCGTTGTGGATAACTTTGCTGGCCATTAGAGGGCACCAGGAGTAGAGGTACTTCACCAAACGCGTATACTATCGGGACTAGCCCATGGCTATTGGTGAGACACACCAATAGGATGCACCCATATGTCTCGTGGTGGGCAGCACCATGCGTAGTGTCCTTGAATGCTGATGTAACAGAGATAAGTTAAGCTAGAAACAGTTAGTCATGACATGTTGATGAACATGGAATGAACCTTAGATCGAGTCGGTCTCACAAAGATAATTAATAGTATATAAAAACTGTTAAAGAGCCTAATTAAATTGTAGCTTCTACTTCTTACTTTGTACAATGTACTTACCTCAAATGCATGTTTATTTATGTGTTTGGGGGAGAGAAGACGAACAGGTTAGTGAAGATTTCGAGGAAGACTTTGATGACGACGTTGAGGACGCCGAAGTTGAAGAGTTTTTATTTATTTATTTATATTTACACTCACTAGACTTGTTGTCATTGGGGATTTTCTTGTAATTTCCTTTAATACTTGCTTTTATAGGATTTCGTACGTTTTAGATTTCGTTTGGTTTTTCTCAATGTAATAAATGTTACATTTTTATCCTTAGTATGCTGTTATCTATTCTTAGTAGCATTTATGGTGTTTGCCGAGTCTTTTGAGCTTCCGTTTTGCTAAACTCGATACGACGTAGTAGAGGCTTACGTGTAATATTAGATTTATTTAATATTATGTGTGCCGAGCGTTTCGTTTCTGGATAAGGACTCGGTATCCGGGAGCGTGGCGTTACAGTTGGTATCAGAGAGAAGCGCCTTTTAGGATCCCTTTCTTCTAAGATAAGATTTCGTTAGACCTTGTTGAACCTTTCTGATCTCTTTTGATCTTGGTGGTAAATCCTCGTAAGACTAAGTATCCTTAAACCGTGGTTAAGTTGCACTAGGACCAAGTGAAGAGTCTCCTTAAGCGAAGGTTAGGTTGAGAGTTAAGTACATCTCTTACGTGTTTCCCTCGAGTTCGTTCCTCTAGGATCTTTAATAGAATCCCTCTCTTCTTTTGAAACTTTCAGACTTCCCTCACATGTTCTTTCTCTTGGTGGATTTAACTTTTTTTCACTTGCTACATTTGGTTCAAATCACTTCCTTGTAACTTGGTGTTATGCAAAATGAGTAAACGATTTTGTTCACGTTTCTACATGTCATGTTATATCATTTTTTTTGTTCCAAAAATTCTGTAAATTTTCAGCCACATAGAAATTTGTCTTATATACAACTTCTGTCTTTACATCAACTCAGTTTTCAAATTGGATTGTTCATAAATTTCATGACAAGGATGAGCACTCTGTTCAGAAAATTCTGCAGTGGTACTCTTACTTATCAATCTGTTTTGAAGAAGCTAAACACCTCCAAATGACTTGGATTTTTGATATGTTGTAGAAAACTTTCTGATCTGCAATTTCTGTTTTGAAGTCAAGTGCAAATTCTTTCTGGTTTGAGTAATCTGCAACACAACATAGATTTTAAATTTCTGAAATTTTTGACAGCTTGCAGTAGTCGACGAAAATAATTATTTTAACCAACCTATGATTTTCCAAACATGTTGGTTTTTGGGTAGCATATGTAAAACTTGTATACCTACAACTTTTCTTTTTACATCATGTTCAAAATCAGTTCGGTTTGTATTGTACAAATCAATTATTTCATGGCTTGCGTATGCACCGAATTTTTCAAAACAATTTAAGTCCTTTGGTCAAGAAAGAGTAGATGCCTTTCTTTCACCCTAGAAGTTTAGTAAGAACAACCTCAGGGATCTCTTGGTTTTTACAACACCTTTGGATAGAGTAATCAAGGTTGCTAGGGTGTTACTACAAATTGCTGGCTATGTTGGAATCTACCGTGGCAAGAGTAAAGTTACAGTTTTGAATTCTACGGACCATAAAGCGATTCTTGGTATAGGTCGGCTATCCAAGAATTTTGTCTACTTGGATTATAGACATAAGAAAGTATCTTCCGGTGAAGGACACACCGAGTAGAAGAGTGGATAGTGCAGTTTCAATGACTCGAGTTGTGGTTGGTCAGCTTTGGGTTGAGTGTACGAGGTTTGTACGGTTTGAAATCTGTAGAGTGTGGTTCAATGGTTCGCAAGATCGGAATCGGTTGTTGCTGTCAGTGGGAAACAAGTGAAGCTTCGGTTTGGTTTGTGTTGAATATAGAGTGCTAAGGAAGGGCAACGGTTTGAGCACACTCGAGTTTCGAGGACGAAACTCCTTTTAAGGGGGAAGGAATGTAATATCCCGACTTTTCGGAAAAGGGCAGACGTGTCTTTTTACGAAAAATGGAATATTATGATTTTCGGATTCAAGTATTCTAAGTGTATTTATATATATATATATATATATATATATATATATATATATATATATATATATATATATATATATATATATATATATGGCCGATATATATAAATAAATTTGGAGTTAAATCGGGTTTTAAGTAAAAAGGGTATTTAAGGAAAATAAGAGATTATGTTAACTATTGGGATTTTCCTATTTAAGGAAGATAAACCCCATTAGTTTCCCCCAAAATTTTAAATCAGAAATTTTCCTCCTTGTTCTTGAGAAAAACGCGGTTGAGAGCGAAAGAAGAGCCAACGAGAGTTTCTGCGATATCTCACGGAGTTTTCAACAGTTTTCGGATCCGCGAGAAGCGTTGGAATCGTCGTGAAAGGAGCGTCGTTTCAACACTCAAAGATCAGAGTTTTGTTAAGGTTTGTAATTCGACCTATCTACTGTTCTTGGTTGAGTTTTGAAGATCAAAACTCGTATCTTTCGTGGTCTTGTGTTAATCAAAGCGTGTGATCGAATCTAACCCTTTTTGGAATTGATCACATAGGTTATCTGCAAGAAAAGATTAGGTTTTGCTGGTTTTTCTGAGAGTTGAAGGTTGGAATAGCTTGCTAAAGGTAAGAAGGTCTTCCTACAAGTTAATTACGGTTTCGTAGGATCTATGTTAGTTTTGGAGGAGATTTATTGCTAGAATTGTTACCGTTGTTTTGCCTAAGGATCTACAGATGTTATGATAGATAAAAGCTGTGTTTTTATGCCTTTTTCTGAGTATTTTGATGTTGAACATGTTTGGATTTGAGTAGAGATCGAAAAAGTGCATAAAAGCGTGTTTAGGGTGTTTGGTGCGCTCAATGTGCGCACATTGATTAGCAGTGTGCGCACATTGCTGAAGCAGAATGCTACTGTAGATGGACAGCCTCTAGAGTGTGCGCACATTCCCCTGGAATGTGCACGCACTGGCAGGGCTGAATGTAATTTTCGCCCAATGTGCGCACATTCTCCCAGAATGTGCGCACATTGCCCCTGTTTTTGATAAATAAGCTATTTTAAGCTATGTTTTGAATTTTAAACCTTGATTCATGATCAAATAACATTAATTAAATATGAACGAGCCCCGATTGAGTTTCCGATTCATTCAGTTAAAACACCGAATGTACTCTTAAAGGGAGTTGAAGTTCGGATCCGTCGGAAGGGCATGAAAGGGCTTGTGCTTTGATGAACTAGAGTTCACCAATGTCTGTGTAATTGCTAGGCTTTGTCCGTGTCTAGAGGTCTAGGAAAGAGAGTTGAGTTTGTGAGGGAGCTTACTTGAAAACACTTAGGTGGCTAGTTAATAACCATTAATTATTACATACTTGCATAGTAATAAGATTAAACATCATGTCATTCTTGGTAAGGCACAAGTCTATATCGCAATGTGTAGGCTTTCGGATAAAACGAGTAAACTTGCTGGCCTTTCTAGAGGCACCAGGAGTACAGGGTACTCGTTGTGGATAACTTTGTTGGCCATTAGAGGGCACCAGGAGTAGAGGTACTTCACCAAACGCGTATACTATCGGGACTAGCCCATGGCTATTGGTGAGACACACCAATAGGTTGCACCCATATGTCTCGTGGTTGGCAGCACCATGCGTAGTGTCCTTGAATGCTGATGTAACAGAGATAAGTTAAGCTAGAAACAGTTAGTCATGACATGTTGATGAACATGGAATGAACCTTAGATCGAGTCGGTCTCACAAAGATAATTAATCTATAAAAACTGTTAAAGAGCCTAATTAAATTGTAGCTTCTACTTCTTACTTTGTACAATGTACTTACCTCAAATGCATGTTTATTTATGTGTTTGGGGGAGATAAGACGAACATGTTAGTGAAGATTTCGAGGAAGACTTTGATGACAACGTTGAGGACGCCGAAGTTGAAGAGTTTTTATTTTTTTATTTATATTTACACTCACTAGACTTGTTGTCATTGGGGAGTTTTTTGTAATTTCCTTTAGTACTTGCTTTTATAGGATTTCGTACGTTTTAGATTTCGTTTGGTTTTTCTCAATGTAATAAATGTTACATTTTTATCCTTAGTATGTTGTTATCTATTCTTAGTAGCATTTATGGTGTTTTCCGAGTCTTTTGAGTTTCCGTTTTGCTAAACTCGATACGACGTAGTAGAGGCTTATGTGTAATATTAGATTTATTTAATATTATGTGTGCCGAGCGTTTCGTTTCCGGATAAGGACTCGGTATCCGGGAGCGGGGCGTTACAGACGACTCCCGATTCGTCAAAAGAGGGGAGATATCCATATAATAATCGAGCGATTTTCCAGCAACAATCAGTTGAAATCGCAAATTAACTCATTGAATCAAATTGACATAGGCAAGCCAAATGTCATGCACGGCTCTGAACAGCCAATCTCGTTCACCCGCATCGAGCTGGTCAGTCCACCTGGCGTGCCGTAGATGCCATTCGTCATAACAGTTGGGGTCAATGACTTTACAGTGCATCGTGTGTTGGTCGACACGGGGTCCTACGCAACGTGAAAACCATAAAAAAATATTGTTACAATCGAGAATTAAAAGGGAACCAAAAATATAAGAGTGCAACTACAAACAACAATATAAACATTAGATGATGAATTTTCATTCACCACATCATCAATTTTTAAAATAAAAAATCCATGAATACAATAGATTATTATTTTAGGTCATAACAATTTTGTCACACTCAAAAATAATTTTAACCGCCACGTTTGCTAAAGGAGCAACTAATACCAAATTATTTTATAATATCCGGAACATGTAGAACGCATTAAGAGTCTCCAAAATAGACATTCTCATTTTTATCCCCTATTAATTTAGAGAGTCTTTATTTACACAAGAGCTGATCTATAGATGCACCACTCTACCATGTTTACCACCAAAAAAAAACAAAATCTACCTTTGCACCACACTGAGTTTCAAACATTTTTCATTATTTATTTATACCATATTTATACCTTTACACTACATTTTTTTTACTATTTCCACTCCAAATTTTTTTTATTACAAATTAGTCCCTTAATTTTACATACTTAATCAATCCAATCAAACTCCCATTCTTCTTCATCCATCTCCTATTTTCCTCCAACACCACCACCCATTTCCACCATCTCCGAGTAGATTCAACTCTTCACCCATATCCTTATAATACCTCTGGTCTAGAAACGATTCAACTCTACACCATTCAGCTCTCATCTTGGAAATGGAGACCCATTCGGGTTGGTATCATCTACCATTAAGATTTCTGCTTTATTCTTTTTTACCATCCCGAGTTTCGATTTCCATGGGCTTTTATTTAACTTTTTGGTCAGTTTTTCTTTTACCCAAAATGGTCTCTTCAATGATAACGCTTGAACGAGGTGTAATGTCTTTGGGAAGGAGTGATTTAGGGACTGTTTTGCTTTCATGGACAGATTGACTGGGTAGTGCCGGAAGGGGATAAGTTGTTGGTGATAGGTGTCGTGTGTGATTTACGGAACAGATCCGTAATTCACGGATGTAATTACGAATAATTAAATGCAGAAAATAATCAGCTCGTAATAAAATCTAATTTTATTATTTAGATCTAATAAATTAAAGCAATTATGGTGCAGATCTAACAAATTAACAGAACTATATGATAGATCTAATGAAACACAGTTAATATGATATAGATCTAACAAAATATGCAACTAACGTACATATCTGACATAAACGATTCAGAAAATTAAAGTACAATGCAGAAATAAAGACAAACCGAGGCGAGTTATGAAACTCTTTCCTTAAGACAGATTGCTCTGGTATGGTGCCCACGGTAGTAGCAACTGCCTCCCAAGATACAACGGCTTACGTCATGGATTGAGAGGCACTTCAACAATCCAAGCTCCGGCGAACTTACAATGTGCTCCGACTTCTCTTCGACTCAAAAAAACTAACTATATGGTCGACCCTTTTAGTAGTGGAAGACACAAGAGAAAACTGAATGCTCTAACCTTCATCATTGGGGTTCTTTATATAGTGGAGAGGAGGAGCCAATGCTTGAATGTGATTGGCCAGAACACATCATCAGACTTTTCCCCTTGGAAAAGAAAATAGGGCCGAAAATTTAATTTAAAAAATTGGCCAATTATTACCACAATTCTGATTGGTCGGATGACGTGTCTTCTGAATTCTGATCGGTCAGATGATTTAACCACTCGACTTTTCCCTCAAGAAAAGCTAATTTGGCCGAAAATAATTTAATTAAATTAATTAATTTTGGCCGAATTAATTTAATTCTTGGCCGAGTTAATTTAATTAATTAATTAATTAATTTCAGACCGACTTATTTTAATCAGAATTCATTTCCACATTATTCTGGAACCTTCTGTTAGGTGTAGTGCCCGAAAGACAATTTGTGTAATTGTTTTTAATAATGAATGACAGAACTTATCTCACCTTATTACTTGCTTTGTGTTTGTAAAGTAATACACTGCTGCAAACCCTAAGTATATCTGTATGTAACCACTTAACTCAGTGTATGGATTACACGTGAGGATTGAGTTAGTGGTGGTATACTTAAACTGTTAGTCCGTGGTGAACTTAATCAGAGTTTAGGGTCTCTTGATTAAAACACCAATAATGCGCCCAGAACACCTTAGGGTGTGATAGTCTTATCCGGACTATCGGTAGAGGGTACCTACATGGGCCATTTATATATGATGGCATTCATATAGGACTGGACCGATTTAATCTGTATTTCTCGATGTAATTCCGTAATCGAGGAATCTTATTAAATCATTAGATGATCATATATGGATCAACCTTAATCCTGAGGTGATCACAGGGTGCTGCTTGTCCCGGGGTAGTGTTTGATGTGTTAGTTACGGTTCACTTAAATATGTGTTCCAAGCCACTTCTCATTGGCACTATCTCCGGATGAGTGAGTAGTTCGATTTTCACAGACATGGAATCCATTCCTTCTGCGGGAAGTAGAGAGACGATCCCTTATTTGTTAGCCTTAAGAAAGTGATCGATCCCGGGAGTTCATATTAGACTAATTGATCACCGGTCGGATATGTGAACTAATTGATCATCAGGGGGTTAATGGTAAATAAGGATAAGATATTCTGAGTCGGGTTCACGGAGACTTCCCACTCAGAATGGACAGTCTATGGAGGGTTAATCCGCATGTAGTGATTATATCAATGGACGCTTATTCACTCTATGGGTTGAGTATAAGTATACATATATAATCGGTAGAGTTCAGTTTCGGGTTTATGGTGGCGTAATCCCGGAATTAATAATTAATGTACTTATTATGTTCGATGAATAATTAATTATTGGAGCTACTGGTTATAGGTCCATGGTCCCCGATGTGGCTTCTGTAATTCGGACTAATAATCTTGTTATTTGGGCCTTAGTGATAATTAATTGGCTGGGCAAATTAATTGATATGCATGAATATTATTTAGTTGGGCTAAATAATATAATACACAGAAAAGATATTTTCTGTGGGCCTGGTGGGCTTAGTGTGGCGCCAATATGTCTTAGATTTTCCAAGAAATTAATTTTCCTGGATAATGACATATTGTGTAATTAGTTATTTATTTGTTAAATAATTAATTGGATAAATAAAAGAAAATAATTTATTTATTATTTATCTCTTAACTATAAGGATAATTATATTTTCTTATTATAAGATTGTAATTATCTCTTATTTTTATTGGATAATAATAATTAGAATTATCTCTTTTATTTTGTTAAACCGATTGGGTATAGGTTTTCTCTCTTGGATTTTGCCTATAAAAAGAGAGTTCTCCTCGAGCCCTAGGTGAAGAGAGGGCCACGAAATTTATAGAGAAAAAAGGCTAAGGAGTTCGATCCTTAGCTCCACCCGGTTGGAGAAAAACTTGGAGTTTTCTTGGAAGCATATCAAGGAGGTTCTCATATCAAGAAGGGTGTCCACCAACCACCATTTGGAGAACACATCGGAAGATCTTGGCTTCTCTTCCTACTATTGGTAACATGATCTTAACCCCCTTGTAGTAGTTTAAGTCCTTTAATTGTGTATTGTGATATATAAGTCGTGATCCATCCGCTGCGCGTAGATCTAACTCATTTAGATCTAAAAACCTGCATCCTTCACCTTCCAACCGCCTTACGATTAACTAATTAATTTTTGGTTAACATCAAAGGAAATTTTGTCCAAAAAATTAATAGTAACACCCGAGCCGAGCCGAGCCGGACGGATGGCGGCGGTGGCGCGCGCGCGTGGAAATATCTAAGTCCTCCCTCCTGCACAAAAGTGTCTTGCCCCTTGAGGCACATTTATAAGAGCATACATTATCTACTCCGTGAGTAGAATATTTAGACGTAATAAGCTCTCGATGAATCTCACCGGAGCGTATCCGAAATTCGCGCTAAAGTTGACCATTTTAACCCCATTTCATGGGATATCTCCAACATAAGGTGAGATGTTTCATTGGACACCTTGACAAAGCTTGGTACGCGCGATATGATTGATTCCAGAAAAGGCTACCTGAAATCACCCCAATAGGGTGCTTGGCTACGAGCTCCGGCTGCCAAATTCACCGGAAAACGCCGCTCCGATTTCCAAAATCAGCCTTCCCCTAAGAACGATGCTTACAATTTGCAGTTACGTCCCTCCCCCTCAGACCCCGACCCCATACTTTCTGCCCAAAATCAGCCCTCCCAACTTTTCACTCATTTAGAATTGAGTTCGGCCCAACTCTTCACCACCGTTTCATTCTTCGCCGGATGTATAAACGGAACCGAAATCCACCGTCCTTTACCAAGTTGAAAAGAGGAGAAATTTGGGGGTTGGGGGATGAGCAGATTTTTTATTATGGTGGTGGGGAGTTTTGTAATTTTAAGAAGTTTTGGGAGATATAAAAATATAAATATCTTGCGGTAGTAAAACCATTTTGGCAAAAGTGTTTTTCTTTTTAATTTTGAAACGAAAGTGTGGTGTATTGGTAGATTTGAAAATTTTGAAATAATCGGTGTTGTATAAGAAGTAGATGTCGTCTTTTTTCATTGAAGGATGTAGTGGTACATTTGTTGTATTGCGAATAAAGGTCTCCTTAATTTATAGGAGTAGAAAGCTTCTCAATTAGCATAAATGTGCCAAAAGTCTATCAACCATTTTTTAATGTATGCTACAATGTTCTCTTGAGAAATGACCCTACGAAAATATCATCTCCTTCAACCAAATATAAATATCATCTCCTTCAACCAAATATTAATTCGTTATAGGAGGATTATCATTTCTCACTTCATTTTTTCGTATCAATGTTGGGGTTAAAAATATAAGGATTTGTAATTATAGATATTAAAATCATACCTAATTGTAGATGAATTTCCTCATGCCGAATTTGTCTTTAAGGCCATTTCATCTAATAGAGAAACTTTCAGCATATTAGAGTCCACCATAGCCTTTTTGATTGTAGGAAAATTTTGTAGTAAACCAGATACTAAAAATAATAAACCTCGAGTTGTGTAAAACACTCTTCTAAAAAACTATATCGGACAACCGAAATGTCTTACTATGATAAAACGAATCTTGATATCTTTACAAAACCCAACAAAGTATCTATAAAAGATATACTCCTTGTAATATATTTCTATATAATGTTTGTCCCAGCCTTATCTTAAAACTTCTTACCGTCCTCTCCTTGTAAAAGATGCATTAATGGCAGGCAAGATATTATTAGTAGAGTCATTAAATCACATATCGGTTATAAAAACTCATTCCCTTTTAAATAGATCCACACGGCTATTAATAAAAGGAGTAAAAGGTCCATGTCATAAATGGCTAGCTGATTTTATGATTGCCAGTCAAACTTTTACCGTATATATTTAAGGATAATAGTAATAAAGGTTATAGTAATAAATGTATTGTTTGCTACTGAATATCTCACATTTATAAAATAATTTTTAACACATAAAATGGGATACTATATAAAATTATATTAGTATAACTTTTGAAATATTATAACTATATTTACAAGAAAAAGCTCATAAGACGGGTCGGAGGCGTGATCGGAAACCTTTCCTCTTCGCCGAAAATCTCAACAAGCTTGACGGAGTTCCTTATTGCAGAAAAGCCGAAGTTTGCAAAAGTGTTGAAATGATGGAGACCTCCTCCTTTTATAGGCACGCAATGACGCTTCGGCTGGGGCGTCAAGGATGGTTGGAATTTCGAAATACAAAATTCAAATTTCAAGAGTAAATATGGCGCCTTTTCAGAGCCCAAGGCAATGATGGCGACCGTTATCGAGACGCGCCATTACTTGGAGAACGTGGATCAATGATTGGCCGTTACGACAAACATGGGCAGTTATAGCAAGCATAAACTCCGAGATCAAGATCAGCTCGTATATTGGAGGTTCATCTCGTCATTATACATGGATCCCATGAGTTCGTCACCTTCCGGATCGACATGCAAGTCAGCCCGCTTCAGTACGAACTTCTACGACCTTATGGTTGATGAGATCTCTAATCACTATAACAAGGTTGGTACTTAAATGTATCTAGTCTTATATATTATCAAATGGGACATTGATAGTATAATCAGACTAGCACGTATTGGATGTCTTCTATCTTTTAGAAGATAGGGATAGATCTCGTCTATCGAAGTGTAGGGACACTTGGACTGTACGTGGACGTGTATTAGAGAATGCGTACGTTAGACTGACCCACTTACATTAAGTGTCACACTATGTGACGGTTGTGTAATTATCCTTTTGACCGGAGTCTTCATGGCATCACGGTGTGGATTGTCATACTTTGACACTATTGAGATTTCTCCTAACCACGGGGCGATCATGCGGTAGTCATTGGGTATGATATTGAAGCATGCGGAGTATACATGATTGGTCGTCCGGGAATCGCGTATCCTATGATTGGGATCGAATATTTGAAATGGCCTTCTTATAAGGAATGTCTAGCTCTCGAGAATCTTTGCAAAGTGGGAGTAAATGTGTTATTCCGAGAGAGCATGATATCCAGATTATAAGATACGATCGTTAATGTATTGACACTCGAGATACGATCGTATGGATATTATTACGATAGGATTGTAAGTTACATGGTAAGCGCTTCACATGAAAGGTAGTAGTCATTGCTTTTGACTCTTCCGATGATTGGGGGTCACGGTGTGTTGCTAGACGCTATCCCGTGATCGTTAGGTATGAAGGGCATTTTAGTAAATTGCACTTTGTGTCTACGGCCAACATATTCGGAAGCCTATCGGGTCACACACATATGAACATCGAGTCGGATTAAAATACGGTTATAGTTGATAACCAAATAAGGAAAGTTTATCTCTAGACTATAAAGGTTATAGTGGTAAATTAATATGGTGGTATTTATTTATTATGAATAAATAAAATACAAGATATTAATTATATACAAATTATATTAATTAAAGAATATTCCGGAAGTCAATTAGTTGACTAATGGGGCGCCATTTTTAAGTGTGTAAGATACACTTGGATTGTGCACTTTAATTAATAAGATTGCCATAATATTAATATAAGATATTAATTGATTTTGAAAAATAGATTTATGATAATAAGATAATTATAATCAATATAAGATATTGGCAAAATAAATTATAATTAAAGAGATAAATCAATCTAGTTGATTTTCCTTATTTTATTGGGAAAAGGTTTTCTTCTCCTACACACATATGGGGCGCCACTTTTGACTATAAATAAGAGGTGGGTGTCAAGCTTTTTTGTACATCACAATTGCAAGAGCTCATAGTTCTTGTGTAAAATAGAGAGCTATCCATAGTGAGTTTGTGAGGGAAGAAAATGTCCGGTCTAGCAGCCGGAGTTTTTCCGATAGCAATCCAAAGAGGATTCCGGCAAGGGGTTCGTGTGGATTAGCGATAGAGGCCGGACGCGTGGACGGCTTGCGCATTGAACTACTCTCCGTTGGCGGTCAAAGCGACGATCTTATAGATCATCTGAGGTATAACCGTCAAACTACTTAACATGTTTATTGCTTTAAACGAAGAACGTTCTAGAAAAAGGAAATCAATTTTTAAATTCCGCTGCGTTAAACTAGTGATTTCCTAACAGACATACCCTCGGGTTTAGTGTGAAAACATCCCCTAGGACAATCTTAGCAATAACTTTAAGGGTTTTCTGAACTTGCACCTTGGTTTCAATAAGAATAACACTCTCAGGTTTGTGATTGTTAAGAAGCTTTTAGATGTGTCTCTTAAAGTCTTTGGAGCCAACACCTCAACATTTCCAAACAAGAATCTTCTTGAGACCAGTATGGGGAGAAGGGATCCTCCAAAATAGGTAAGGGAACTAAGATCTAACTTCACTAGGAAATTCAGATCTGGGTTCTTTAACCCCAATGTAAGCATATTCAAGCTCCATGTTGTCTCCATTTTCCTATTTTCCACCACTAGATAGAAGTATTTGGTCCTATGAACCAATTCCATCATTACACAACTTTCCACTCTCTCTAGTAATTGAAGATCTGCTGCCACTACTACGGACTGTGCCATAAAAGTCATTCCATACTCAACAAAAGGAGGATCTGGAGGTTTGGGCTCCTTCTATTTAGAACTTTTTTGTCTTGGTTTTGTTAGTTTACTCAATGGGCTCTCTCCATAATGGTGATTGTAAGGTGGTAAAAATAGGAGTGTTACTAATGGAGGAGTTAATGTCTAACAGACATCTGGGAGAGGGATTTTGGCATTATCCACTTTATTGCCAACTGTAGACAATTTCCCAGTATTAGTCTGCCCACCAACCTTAAGGTCACTAATGCTTTTAAGACTCTCATGTCTTTTCTCCAGATTGATAGCTTTGGATGAGCTAAAAGGCATAGATCTTTTGTCATAAAGATTCTTTGTATTTTGTTTTGAAGCACTAGGGTTCTTATCATTATTCTTAGGGCTGTTGTCCTTTTGGGTGAAGCATGTCCCCATTTTCTAGTCTTATTTTCTATACCCTGATCAATAACTTCGACCTCATTAGATACCTGAAGAACATAGAAGGAGTTTATCCTACTGCCATAGTTCCTATTAAAAGCATTATTAGGTTTCTTCTTTCTATTATATCCAACTTGCATCCATGGCCCATAGGAAGTGCTCCAAGGTTCCTTGTCATTTTGATTTTCTGTTTCACTAACCCCTGCAATCTTAATACCCTCCTCTTCCAAATTCCTATTAGCAAAATGTCTAAAGATCCCTTTAGGGGAAAACTCCTTCCTATGTTCAACAGTATCACATTTGAAAGCAAATCACTCCTATATTTTCATATTCCACCTTATACAACAAATCATCCACATCTATAAAGGTCTTAAAAGCAACAAAGCAATCTAGTTCAATGCATGTTCTGGAAAACCTACGCTTGGTGGAATAATAAGTATGATGATCAACCTTAATAGGCCTACCTAGCAACTTACATATAGTAAATAAACATTCCTCATTACATCATTCTACTGAGAGCTCTGAGATCCTGACCCATGCAATAGCATATGTAACCTTATCCTTAGAGGGTATGAACCCAGGCTTTCAAACTCTTGGAACAAGGTAACATCCATTTATGATCAATGGGCCATCAGCTAAAACATTCAAACGAGTATTTTCATTATCCGTTTTAAAAATGTAACAATTATGCCCAACATCTAACATTCAAAATCGTCATCAAGATTCTATATGTGAATCAACCTAGTAGAGAGAATGTTGTATGAGACAGGCCTGTCCATTAACTTAAAGATAATTGCATGCCTCAGTTTCGCATACAACCCATCTTTTTGTACTCCGGGTCAATTCGAATGTGTGGATACGGTTTCTTCTCATTCGGTTCTTCAATATGGACCCCATTCAAATTCATCAATCTGTCATTGAAGACATCGGGAAATCTTGCTTCTTGTTTTTGTAACCTTCCACCGCATCACTATAAGATCTCTTCAGAATCGGAATCGGAATCGGCATTGTATTTTCATCAGCAGCGGGTTCCATTGTTTCATCCTCAAAGCTTATGTCTTCGTTATGATTTTGAGCCATATCTTCGTCCGAGATCGAAAGAGTTTCACTTCCACCCCCAAATTTCACTTTTTTGGAAGTACGTCGGATGTTATCCTCTTTTTCGTTAAATGGACCTACACGCCTGTCGTGCGCCGAAGCCGTGATTTTTTTTCTTGCCTACTAGGGTTGTAAGTTGTAATCGAGCTGAGTCGAGTTGATACTCTCTATGGCTCGAGCTTGGCTCGATTAAAAAACTCTGGCTCAAAATTCGGTTCGAGCTCGATCGAGTCATAAAAAAAAATATGTGCCGAACTCGACACGTCAACAACTCGAACGCTCGATTATAATTTTTAAATTCATTTGTTTTTTTTATAAAATATGGTAAGATCGAGTTCGACTCGTTACTCGACTAAAAACTAAATATGTATATAAAATATTGGATTTTATAAATATAATTAATTAAATAATTATTTAATAGAATTCGATTAACTCGCGAGCTACTCGATTACTAATATTGAAGTTGGAGATCAACTCAGTTAACTACTCGAGTAGCTCGAATTGAGCTTGAAAACAACCGAATCGAGTCAAACTCTTCTGTAAATCGAATACGAACAACTCACGAATAACAAGGTTCACTTGTAACCCTACTGCGACTCTCCACTCACCGATTGTGGATCCTCTGTCGTGAGAAATTGCTGTGACTTCTGCAGTTACAAAAAGAATTATAAGTTAGATCAATACGACGTCTTTTTAATCTCACACCATTACCGCAGCCTGCTGTGTATTAACCTACAGCGATCCCATCTCCCATTCACCTAACACGGAAGTACAAACAAAGAAAAAAAAAAAAATTGAAGGAAGAAGTAGAACAGATTTAGAGGAAGTCCGACAGTCTTGAACCGCCTAGTTTTGTATGCCTCTTTTATTCCCCCCGTCAGTGCTCCCTCTATAATTCGCCAGTTTGTTGCTTGCCCGATTTATTTGTCACCTGCACTCCACATTCTTGAGCTTGAGGTTTGGTATCACTTGTGAATTCTGCAAACACCCGGTTGATATTTCATTTACCCAATTTTAGTTCTCACCAAGATCTTGTTATTCTTCTGCTGAGTTGTACTATCACATTTCTGATCAGGGTTTTATTCCACTGGATTTTTCTTTTCAATTTTTAGTTCATGCAACATTAGTCCCATGACGCATTTCCTGTTTCCGGGGTTTTTCTCCTTGGGTTTAATGGTTTATGAATTGTTATTTTCATGTGTTTTGTTTTCCAGTAAAGGTAAAAGGGAAATTTCAAAACTTTATTAATCTTGTTGCCTCGGTACCATTTTTATTCTTTTCTGCACTGTATTGTAATGTGAGGTCGGGCTGTTCTCTGTCTGCTGATTCCATGGGGGTAGAAGACCTTAATCTATTGAAATTGAAATTGTAAATGAGCTGATTACAAGTTTTCTGTGCTATATTAGTTGTTGTAGTTGCTACTCAATAGGTGAAGCTCGTGACGATCAAACATTTAATTTTGCTTCTTTTCAGGGATTGATTGAAGTGACAGGACCAAGGTTTTCAGATCATCAGGTGTCTCAGGTTGCTTTCTTATCCATGTGGAATTTATTATATCTCAATGCATGTGCTTTCCGGTTGGTAACTTGCCGTCTCAGATGACAGTTAGGACATGTTTGAAGACATGAAAATGTTTTCTTGTGTCCACAGTGTTGAGCTCAGTGACCTATATCTCTCTTGAGTTCCAAAGAAATTCGAATTCCGGATAACTTCTTTTCTTTTTCCTTGTATGCTTTTGTATAGGGATTGCATAAAAATTTCCTTGTAGAATAGGCATTGCGTTTGTTGAGTTTGCTAATATTGTGGATTGTTTTTAGCCCTTGTGCTAATATTGTGTTAGTCAAACGTGTTGGAATTTTGAACTATGCTATGCTGAAAAACAGACTTCTGCACACAAAAAACTTGACTTTTGGTTAGCACAAAGTGTATTAAAAGTGTATTAATGGCAACTCTTGTGGATGCTTTATATTTAGCAAATTTCATTGTTCTTGCCCATGATTACAGAGCTCATCGCATTTTGGTCAGTCCAGTGGTGTCTCTGTTGATTTGGTTGAGTAAGCAATGCCTCCGAATCCCCGAGTTGTTCAAGCCTTCCGAGCCATGAGGAGTCTTGGAATTGCAGAAGATAAAGTAAAACCTGTGTTGAAAAGTCTCTTGAAGTTATATGACAAAAATTGGGAACTTATTGAAGTGGAAAATTATAGAGTCCTGGTGGATGCCATTTTTGAGAATGAAGAATCTGAGGTGCGTTTGTCGTGATTGGTTAACATTTCTTTTCTTTTTTGGTAAATGTCTTTCTCGTGTCTGCTTGGTTCACTCTTCTCCCCCGGATCTCTTGTGTGTTCATTGTAGTTTGAAGCTTTACATTGACAGCCAAAATTTATCTTTCTCTGGCTCTTCTGATCTTGCAGGGAGCAAACAAGAAAAAGCCTGCAAGCACTGAAGTATGAAACATGCTTTGAATATTTTTTGCTTTCCATCTTCTCTTGCATGTCTAACATTTTGGTGTTTTTTTATATTTATTTTTTATCTGCACTTGTGTTGCAAAGATAACCCAGGAGCAGGAAGAAGATCAGGAACCCGATGAGGTGGAACAGCCTCTAAAAAGATCGAGATTTAGGTATCAACAGGAACCAATGCAATATGACAACGGTTCTAGCTCTCAGTTGGCTTGGACATCTCCAATGCAGACTGAAGACAATTGTGTCAATTTCCTGGAAATTCATGCACCAGAAAAGTTGTCAAACATGATAGATGAACCAGAACTACGTAATGGAGACAGGAGAATTGAAGCCGAACATGCCAATTCTCAGACGCTCGATCGAAGCAAAAGAAAGCAACCTGCTTCGCCCAATTCTTTGGTGATCCCCGAAATATCTGCTTCACCTAATCCAACCAGTGCTGACATATACAATGGGTTGTATCCGCAGACTAATGTTAGTCAGGCTTTGACAGAATCGGGTCCTATTCCTCTTGTTCACCCAGGTATAACTTGTCTTCTTTGGCTTTCTGAAAGTAGCTTATTGAATATGATGCTGCCATTAGCACAATAAATTTTGGGGTTATGTATCCACCTAAGATGATGACTGGCACAGTAAAAGACATGATCTCCTGGCTGTATCAATGGGGAAAGTTAATAGTTGAATTACCATTATGTTTCTTGTCTGACTTCAAATAAGCTTGTTGTGTGCTGTTATGATGTATTGACGTCTTTACACGCTTTTGTGAACTTCCGTCTTATTGAATGACCATTTCTCCCAAAAGCTTAAATTGATTGGGAGGTAGATAATTAACATTTTAAACACTTCAACACATCTATTTGTAGTCATTGACTTATTCGGTGTACTTGTTGCTTACTTAGAGCATTTTATCGACTAGTAGAACAAGCGACAGATTGTTTGCTTTGCAAGTTCAGTTCTTAAATAATTGAGATTTGTGAGAGGTGATACCGAGGAGGCATGTTCCACATAGCCAAGCCCACCTAGCGGGGGTAATTCTTGCTTTATTGTTCTAGTTGTATTTTTTCAAACGTCTCAATCATGTGAAATGCATTTGTAGAAATCGGATATCTCGGATGTTCTTCAAAGAAAAACAGTGATACTGGAACTGCTAGAGAGCAGGAAAAAGCCCAGCTACAGCTTGCTTCCTCGTCCTCAGGCGAAGTCAAACTTTCTTTGAGCTACAGCCTATCATCCTTAGGATCTGGCTTCCATGTACCTAGCGTAGATGAAGTTTTAAAGGCGGTTGAGGATAAATGTCTCAGAACGTACAAGATTTCGGATCCCAACTTTTCTGTCCTCAGAGTGATGGAAGACACATGTGAATGCCTTTTGCAACTGAAATCAGAAAAAGTGCAAACGGAAACCCAGATTGCCCCAAATGTTGAGCTATCCAATTTTGTGCATCCCCCCCCTGTTTCTACTCAGATGCCTTCTGATCATGCAAATGGTTTGCCTGATGCTCAACCTGTTTCAAGAAAATGTGATGATGTGAATGAAATGAACAAGGATCAATTGGAAATTGAACAGAATGTTCATGATGATCCAAATTCCAAGAGCTTGGTCTGTGTTCAGCAGTATCAACTGACTGCTGATGATGCATGTTCGTTCAATTGTTTCAGCGATGTATGCAAGGGGCAAGAGAGTGTTGTTATTTCATTAGTCAATGATGTCAACAACAAAAGTCCGCCATCCTTCAACTATATTCCAGAAAACGTAGTTTTCCAGAATGCAAATGTAAATTTCTCTTTGGCTCGCATTGAAGATACCAGAAGTTGTTCCATTTGTTTTGGAGATTGTTTGTCACTCCCTACGCCGTGTGCTTGTGCTCATGAAACTGGTGGTGAATTTGCCTATACAGTCGAAGGACTTGTAAAGGACGAGTTTATTGAAGAATGTATATCCATGAATCGTGATCATGAAAAACATTTCCGTTATTTCTGCAAGGAATGCCCATTGGAGAGATCCAAAAAGGAGGGTATTATTAAACCTTGCAGAGGTCATTTGGTTAGAAAGTTCATCAAAGAATGCTGGTGGAAATGTGGCTGTAATAAACAGTGCGGCAATCGAGTAGTGCAACGGGGAATAACTCGGAATCTGCAGGTAAAAGATATGTATTATCTCTCTATCTTTATGTGTCTGCCTTGTCCTCTACCTCTTCCCTCTATATATATATATATATATATATATATATATATATATATATATATGTATGTATGTATGTATGTATGCACATACGCATATCTGTGTATAGTTACCTACGTACACATACACATACAGACACGGGCATGTATACATAAACACAGACACACGCATACAGACGGACATACATACATGTATGTGTATACTTAATTTTAGACTGTAATATTTAGTTTTGTGCCTGGGCTTATTGGTTGTTTCTTGTGCTTTTTCCTAATTGTAAGTCATGCTATTATTTTCTATTGAATAATGGAAGGTGTTCATGACAAATGGAAAAGGATGGGGCTTGCGTACTCTCGAGGACTTACCAAAAGGAACATTTGTGTGTGAGTATGTGGGAGAAATTTTGACTACTGCAGAACTCTGTGATCGAGTTTCTAGATGTCACCAGGGAGAAGAGCATTCGTATCCTGTGCTGCTTGATGCTGATTGGAGTTCTGAAGGAGTTCTTAAAGACGAAGAAGCTTTGTGTTTAGATGCAACAAATTATGGGAATGTTGCAAGGTTTATTAACCACAGGTAACTGCAAAGATATACGGATCGTTTATTGTCGGCTGATTTTATCTTTCATATCATGTCTAGTGGATTTATCAGTGTGTTTCCCTAATGACGCCATTCTGCATTTGCTCATTATCAGTTTGGTATTTTAAATGTTAAATTGTTAATAGACTAATTTGGTCTGCTCTTCCTATTCCTACTAGTTTTCAGTTCTTGTAGTGGAACTGATTTTTCTATTATAAAGAAGTTTCATTTTAGGACAGGAAGAATAAGGGTTATTGAATTTAATAGGTATATTAAAAAGAACGGGTTTTTTAGAAGGGAGCATCTATTCGTACAGTGCATTGTCCTACCAAATAACACAGAGAAAACGATTATTACTCTGATCCAAAATGTTAAGTGTTATTGACCCAATACTTTGTCAGAAAGACCTATGGTGTACATATGATGCTGGAATTTAGTGATAGTATTAGGGCGGAATGCAACTGCATAGAAGTTCATATCGATATCTGGCAAAAATTTGGTCAGCGAATATTTCAAATTCTACCTTAAATTGGGCACATCGGGAAACACAGAGACGAGGGCAAAAATTTGACAGATTTTTTTTAGTTATGCAAAAAGATATGCACATTGAATAATGTGTGAATCGTGTGATTAAGTTTTAGGCTTTAACTCTCCAAAATGTTAAAAAGGTAACAAATGCGTGTTGTTCTTTTAGAGTTCTGCTTTGTTCCTGACCCTGATTTTTTTTTTCCTCAACTCTATTGTAAATAGGGAAAACTCGAGTCTGCTACATGTTTCGTCATTGTTATTGTGGTTTGATTTTGATAAATGTATACTTTTGTCTCTTGCTGTTGGATGCAAACTATTGAAGATGAGAGAATTATACTATGCTGCAGATAGTTGTTTTTTTTTTGTTTTTTTTCCCTCCCCCTTTCAACAGCAGCTGCAGATATATGTGTTTTGGACTTGAGACAAGATGTAAGTCTTTAGTAGATCAGAGAAAAAAAAGGGAAAATACAAACAGGTGCCCAACTTTCTCTCTATATTCATACTTTCTTTCCTCCCACTTGGGCCACTCCGTCTCGCACCATTCCTGTTCTTACCAACCCCCTTTTCGACCTTATCCACCATCAGCCAGCCGCCACCAGCATGATTGAATGATTCACGAATCCCTTTTCCTTTCTGCAGCGTCCCTTTGTTTCAGCAGTAACCTCTCACCTCACCCTCCCCAAATCTATCCATTCCATTTCCCTCTTTTTATTGCTTTGCATGGGTTGAGCTGTATTTGGC